>JARFXV010001140.1:305000-425925 GCA_031761425.1 Cosmopolites sordidus
TTGTTACGTAATTTAATAATTACTCTGAGTTCGTTGGAATAGTTTTTTATTTTATTGTTTGCTACGTTATATTTTGCTAATTGACTTTTATTTAAACTACCTAAAAGATGTTCTAAATTGGCTGCGACTATTTCAATATCTGTGGATTTGATGAAGTTTGGACAGTATTTGAAGCCTGTTTCTAATAACTTCATTTCTTCATTATAAAATTGAAAATATGTTAAATTTACAACTCTATCATAAAATGTTACTGAACTTATATGAGTTGATCTTATGAGAATTTAGGCGAGCAAAATTTTGTGAGTTACATTTTCTTAAGGTATTTAATTTTCTTAGCTGTATTAGGTACTGTTTATTTGTTGCATCCTTCACTGACTCACGTACTGTCCTGTCAAAGTATTCAAATTCGAAATAATTTGATTCGTGTAGCAGTTCTGTGTGGAGTAATTTAGGATGTAAGTTGAGATTATTCCTGTTTTTGTACCATGTATTTGTAATATATTGTGAAACAAGTACTAAGTGTTTTAATTATTATTATCCTTTCATCTTTTTTTTATACATTTTACGACACCTGTATGCCGCACATTTCTTTTATGTTGATGTTTTTTTATTCAGTACGTTAGGGTTATTTTCAAGATAGTTCTTAGTATTTCCTTTTCTAGTGCCCTTCTTTTTTGTTTCGTTGCGGTTCTGTACTTTGCTCTCTATTTTTATGTATTTAGTGTAAAATAATATTTTCTGAAGTATCCTGTTATTATCTATTTTTGCTATATTTATTATTTCACTTCTATATAATATTTTCTGTCACTTGTTATTAGTGCCCAGATAATTAAACTTAGTCACATATATATTATGTTTTCATAAGGTTCAAGTTTGCATTTAATATGTTCTTTGGTTATCACCATAATTTTGTTTTTTTGTGCCAATCTCTTCATGTTTTACTTTATTGAAGTAATGCTCAATTTATGTTGGTTTCTTTGTAAATGAGTTTGTATTTCAGAGATTTGAATAGCATCACTGACATAGCATATGTTATTGTTGTTTTGCTTTTCGTTTTGTCTTGATAATTATATAGCCGTTTTCTTATTTTTCTTTTTCAATGATGGTGTTCATCACAATATTTAACAAAAATTGAGTAATAAAATGTTCCTGTCTGATAACAGGCCTTTCAAATTGATTTAGTCTCAATGCAGAAGTGTATTGTATGACATAAAAATGGGGCCGTACACAATATAAAAATACATTAAAATTGTTGAATCAATCGTTCATCTAAAAGCAATATCAATCAATTTGTTCAACAATTTCAAGAAACTGGTTCGGTGGAAGATAGAAAAGTAATATATAGTCATAGTTGTCGTTCATAAGAGTATATTGATTTGGTACGTGAAACTATTGCTGAAGACCCAGAAATTTCCATTAGTCGACTTTCACAACAATTTGGACTCAGTGAATCCACGACATGGCGTATTTTATGAAAGGATTTTGCTGTAAAGGTATGTAAGGTATGTAATTCAAATAACACAGGAACTTCATGCATTTGTCAATTGAGTCAAAGAACAAACATATTACTTTTCTCAAAAAATCATCTTTTCAGATGAAGCACATTTTGAAACTAGTGGCTATGTTAATAAACACTAAATTGCCGCATTTAGGGTAAGGAAAAAAACACGATTGATTCATGAAAAACCTTTATATCGTAAACGAGTCGCTGTTTGGTGTGCATTATGGTAAGGAAGTGTAATGGGCTGTATTCTTTGAGAATGCTGCCCGTGAATTTGCAACTGTAAATGGTGTTCGATATCGTGAGATAATAACTGAATGTTTGTGGACTGAATTGAATAATATTGATCTGGAGAATATGTGATTCCAACAGGATGGCGCTACACCTAACTCTGCTAATGAGACAATTCATATATTGAGAGAAACATTTCCTGAACAAGCAATTGCAAGAGACGGTGATGTTAATTAGCCACCAAGATAATGTAATTTGACACCGTTGTACTATTTTCTTTGAGATTACGTGAAAAGCCATGTCTATAAGAAAAATCCACAATCTATTCCTGAGCTAAAGTATGAAATTATTGGAGTCATTGGTGTAACAGAGCTATGTATGCCAAATGATAAATAGAGCAGTTATGCCAAAATGTCACCCAAAATTTTGACAAAAGAGTGGACGTCTGTGGATCTGTAAGAGGTGGTCATTTCGCAGATATGGTCTTTCGTGTAAATGTCATACACTGTTCTTCAATTATCAATGAAAGGTTTTTTGAAATCAACACAAATCCTGTGTTTTGTTCAAGATTTAAAAAACTGCTCCATTCGAAAGACCCTTTATCTGTCTGGATTTCAATTCAGTCTCTGTTAGCTTCAGTTGTTGCGATTTCCCTTGTCTTGTTCGTAAATATATTTTTATGTTGTTTGAATTCAACAATCGAATTCTGCTATCTTTAAAGTGTTGCTGTTCTTGCGCAATGTTGACATTTAGTTTTCGTTTTCCTATCGTTTTCGGGTGCATTCCTTTCTTGTATAAAACGTGTATCATCGAAGTGTTATGATGTTTGTGAACATATGGAAGTCAGAGTGGGCCAGATTTGGCGAATGCTGACGATGTTTCAACAATTCGTGGGTGAATTCCTTTAATTCGTCCATTGTCAAAACGCCTTTATGTGGTTTTTTTTCTGACAACTGAAACTTTCTTTACGAATGTCCTGTTTCAGCTTACTGAAAAAGCTTATATAAAATACGTCCATTGCCTTTTCCTTTAACAAATGAATTAATTTATCTGAACAAATGAATTATTTTATATTAAAGAACAAATATTAGCATTATGTTCTAAAAATAATGTCGTTCAAATGTCCCCCTCGGCTTCGTCTAGTGGAAGGCATTCTGAAGACCGAATTTTTGATTACTCTTTCACACATATATTATATGTGATATATTTTCAGTGGTGGTCTAAACATATATATAGGGTCAAAAATTGTTCGGGATATATGTGTGTAAACCAGAGATTTAACATAACCTCACAAAAAATACAAAAACGTTTCTTGTAATAAATCGATTGTCTGGCGACAATCAATGTGTGACAACAATATGTGACAAGTCGCATCATCTTGTTGAAAGGAAACATTGTTTATATTCAAATTTATTTCTTCGCACTGAAGATAATCTGTTAACATATTCCTACACCGTTCACAATTAACAGTAACACGATTTCCATCATCGGCTTTAAAAAATAAGGTGCTATAACATTTTCATCCCAAAAACCGCACCAAACAGTGTCTTTCTGAGGATGCAAAATATAACTTCAGAATCACTTGAGGATTTTCATCGGCCTAAATCCTGCAATTATGTTTAAATCCATTAACTATTAAGTCAAATTCATTAAGCCAGCAGTGCGCGTCGTCGGAAAAGATTATTTTAGCCCAAGGGGCTAAACTTAGGGGGTGTTGTCTTCGAACTTCTAATTTCTACTCGTTGTTGAATCGTGTATCTTTTCGCGGTGAATTGACACAATATACCAAATAGAGCAGTGTATTAGTGACATTTACACTTCAAACAGTGTTGTCGTTATTAAGTTTCATAGTTCTGAGACTCTTATTCAAAAACTCTATTTATTTGTCTTGATGAGTTATATATACCAGCAAGTAGAAAAGTGTGGGTGAATTAGTGCAGATACTTTTCAATTTTAATTTGCGTCTAATTTTATGATATATGATATTATTGGTTCACATTGTTTTGAAAGTATCAATCAAAATTTAGAGGCAGGTCATTCCATACTGTGATCTAATCTTGTAGTGCATCTAATATTTACTTCAGAAATAATTGAGAAGTGTGGTATTGATTTAGACAGAAGGCAGAACTACTAATATGTATTTAAAAAGTCGTTTTTACAATTAATTGCACTATCTTTTTTATATCGAAATATTCATATAACTTTCAAATAATATTGTAGTAGTAATATTAACTTTATCTCATAGAAATTTGATTTAGTTCTAAAACGCGAACTTTTATTTTAAGTTACATGCAAAGGCTTTCGACAAGAACACCGTTAAATCAGAAATGCCTTTACGACCCTACCGTTTATGACCGAAGTTTCTAATCCAGCTTGAGAGCGAGTATAAAGTGTGTAACATTTGACTTGACCTAATAAAAACTGAAGTCGGTGGATTAGTGTTCTTAATCACAATACTATGTAAAGGGTTGTTGTTCTGAAATAGCCATACGAAATGATAGTCTTGGACTTAATCTTTCTTGCATATACTGCATCAATTTCGAAAAGTTTATCACTTTAACATTGTAGGAGCAATGGCTTGCATTTCTGTATCAGTGTTGCATAAAATATAGAGTTTTAACTTTACGAATGTAATGTTTCCCATAGGGATGATTATCAAATCTGGCTATAATTAATTTCGTTTTTGTAACAAAGTTGTTATGAAAACTTTAAATAGTAATTACAGAAAATATTATACATTCAATGCGCAAAATTACAGATGAAGAAATTCTGACATATTTTAATAAACTGTATGAGTGCAATGGTAGCAGACTGGAAAGATACCCGATTCAATAAAAAAAATGGTGAAAAATAATCTTTTCCGACCAAACGCACTTCTGGCTTAATGGGTTTGTGAACAAACATAAGTGAATGATTTGGACGAATAAACCCCTTCACCCTCTTTCACCTATTCATTCTTAGAAAGTCATTATTTGGTGTGAGTTTTGGGCTAAAGGAGTAAGAGTACCATATTTTTTTGAAGACGATGTTAGAAATCGTGTTACTGTTAACGGTGAACGCTATAGGAATACACTAACAGAATATCTTTGGCCTGAATTGATAAATATAGATAAATTCAACAAGACGACGCGAATTATCACTCATCTCGCCAGTCAATCGATGTATTACAAGAAAAGGTTTATAGATGCATTATTTCGCTAAATGGTAATGTCAACTGGCCATAGAGAGCATGGTATTTCACGGCATTCTAGTATTTTTTGTGAAGTTGGTCAGCAGAAATAAACCCCAAACAATTCTTGACCTTAAAGAAAACATTCAGGACACCACTGAAAATGTACCACGCGATATGTTTGAAAATGTTGGTTTGTACCATGCTACCAAAAGAAGCCGAAGGGGACATTTGAACGACATTATTTTCAAAACATAATGCCATTATTTGTTCTTCAAGACAATATAAAAATCATAATTATAATTATAATTATAATTAATTAATGTCTAAATAATTAATTTATAATTAATTATATTTATTGTTCTGACACTCTTGTTGGACCACCTTTTATAAAGATTAATTACTTTCATAACTACCTAAGTATCCCTAATAAGCCCTAAAAAGAAGCAATGTATTATTACATTTTTTTAGAGGACGTAGAATTTCTTCTTGTCAAATCTATATAAATAAAAATGTAAATGTTCGTTTGTTTAAAATCTTAAATCTCCGAAAGTTCTTCACCGACTGCTTTAAAATTTTGACACAACGTTGCATTCGAATGCGTGCGTGTTTTTATATAGATGTTATACCTTTGACCGGGTGAAAATGGGAAAATTGAAATTATTTGTATCTGACTTGAATCCTTGTACCTTGGACTGGAAAATGTAAGAATTACCACAAGACCTTAGAGGTAGTATTTCCACAATATTCTAGGAACCTTTAGGAGCAGTTTTATTGTTTCCTATAGTTTTGTTTCTGTTTCGTTCACAGTGTGTTTCGTTAAATTAAGTGTTTAAGTCGATTTTAAATAAAATGGCAAGCTCTAGTCGTCGATTTTGCAAACATCTAGCGGATAAGTTTTGTTATATAAGCGGACGATTTATTTTACAGTCACAAGTTAGATCCATATCCGAGGAAAACAAAAAAAACTATCTTTTATATTTTAAGTTCCAAATTGGAGATCAAGATAAAAGTTGGGCTCCTCATGTTTGTTGCGTAAGTTATACAAATTTAGTGCAGTGGATGCATACTATGCCGTTTGCTGTGCCTATGGTGTGGAGAGAACCTACTGACAATGTAAGTGATTGTTACTTTTGTATCACTAAAATAGAAGGGATTTCAGAAAAGCAAAGCGACAAAATTTAGTATCCAAATTTGCCTTCTGCATTTAGGCCAGTTCTTCATAGCCAGAATCTACCAGTACCAATGCGCCTTTAAACCTGGGCAACATGTTTCCCGGTAATTCTAATTCTTCATCAGGATCTGATCCACGACTTTCTGAGAACACCAGTCGTGACCCAACATTTTTAACAACTACCAGTGAATCTCACTTAATAACTCAGAATTAATTAAATGATTTGGTACGCGACCTTGGTTTGTCAAAACAAAAATCGGAGCTTCTTGGTTCCATAAGGTGGTGTTTCACTTTACCGAAAACGGAATGTAACATTTTCAAGTTTTTATAAAATGGAAGGACCGCTATGTGTCTGTTCTGATGTTGATGGTTTAACGAATTTGCTTAATATGGAACATGTACATTCCGAGTGGCGTATTTTTATAGATTCTCCGAAATACAACTTAGAAATAGTCTTGCTTCTTAATGGAAAAAAACCCTTTTATTCCTTTAGCCCATTCAGTGACAATGAAAGAAACCTGTGACAACTTAGCAACCATACTAAATCCCGTTAAATATGAACAGTATTAGTGGGATATTTGTCCCACTGATACTACAACACACCTCTTACAACACTATTTATTGTAAGAGGGTTTTACAAAGTATTGCTTTTTGTATCTATGAGACAGTAGGGCAACAAAAGAACATTACAGTAAGAAAGATTAGCCTCATAGGATTCCTTTTGAACCTGGTACTTTAAACACAAAATATGCCCCCATTGTTAACCCAAAAAAAGATGCTTCTTCTGCTTCTGCATATTAAACTTGGACTAATGAAAAACTTTGTCAAAGCCATGGATAAAGAAGGTAATGGTTTCAAGTACCTAAAAGAAATATTTCCTCAATTAAGTGATGCAAAGTAAAAGAAGGCATATTTATTGGATCTCATATAGGGAAGCGTCTAGGTGATTTCATTTTTAATAAAAATTAAATGAATGGGAACTGGTAGCTTGGAACTGTTTTGTAGGTATAGTGAAAGCATTTATGGGTAACAAGAAAGATGAGTACTCCTGGAAGCCTATGAAATACTAACTAAGATGTCCCATGTTCTTAAAAATTCATTTTTTAAACCCCATTTGGATTTTTCTACTGAAAATTTGGGTGCTGTAGGCGACGAACATACTGAAATTATTAATAATAATCTCACAAGCAAAACGCAGTTGTTTTGTATTAAAATCATAAAATATCACAACATGGTAATATTTTGGCAGCATTTGATCATTCAAAAAAGTATATCCAGTCTGCTAAAATTTATGTAAACGTTTCGGATGTTAAAAAACAGTTAAATCTGAAAATAGTTGGTAGTCTGACCATGAAAAACAATCGATCAATTTTAAATTAGTTGAATTTTTCAAAATAGTCTGCCATAACTTCAATGGAATGTTCAACACATTTCTTCTATTACTTCTTTCTATTACTTCCTTGAAGTTTGTCATTTCCAGAAGGTATATAAAATTTTCTTCTACGGCTGCTATGGCTCCAGCATTTAAAATGTGTATTAGGAAGAATTTTTTTAGCGAATTTATTTGTCAAGGTTTTACTTCATTCAAGAAAACTAAGCATCAGATTCCTTTTGCATTCCAAAACACTGATTGCATAATGTTTCTTGCTGATGGGACGCTCTTACCTTCTCTGGTTCACTTCCACCGCCTTCTATTGACTATTTTGATCGCTGTTTCGGGTCTAGTGTGTATGGGTATATCCATGGCTCGTCAGTATTGATGAGAAATTTGTATTCGAACGTCTTTTTGCCGCAGTACGCACAAATGCGGCGCTCACCTTGCACACAGCTTTTTATCGAAAATTCCTCAGATGCATGGACTTATTGACTGGACCATTCTATCTACAATGAACAAAATCCAAGCAACTCAATTTTTACTTTGTCATATAAAGGGCTATTTCTCCACAAAACAAGTTTTGCAAAACCCATCCAACCTCTTTTTCAATTTTTGCTAAGTCAGTTTTTTGTAGACTGTGAAATTAGCTTCGATCGATAATTCTGACTCATATCGCAAAGTCTGCTTGAGTTCGAGTAACATTTTTTGTCAATAATTTTTCTTGAAGAATGGTGTGTTTGTCGTTGAGCAACCGTTTGTTACCGTGCAACGTATTTTTCGTAGACAGTTCAACTTTGAACGCCGTGGCCCAATTCCATATCGAAACATGATACTTCATGTTTCGATCTGAATACTCTGGATCTGGATACTGGCTTTCCCCATGTCGTTCAGACACCAAACAATGCTGAAACAGTGAGAAGGGCGGTTCTTACTAGTCCTTAGTGCTCCATTAGGCGCCAAGCGTCAGCCCTAGGTATATCCCGTCGATCACTAAAACCCATTCTACATTGTGCAACAGCTGATCGAAAATAATTTTGCACAGCGCAGAGAGTTTTGTGTGAGGGTGCGTGTCATTTTTGCAGATGATTCTGATGCCGTCATAATTATGAGTGACGAAGCATTTTCATTTAAATGGATACGTAAACAAGCAGAATTATAGGTACTGGGTGGCAAAGGATCCACAAAAGCTACACCAAATACCTCTCCATAGTAGGAACGTAACAGTGTGGTGCGGAATTTCCAAATGAATTATTTATTCCAATGAATTACTTTTTTGTGGTGTTACCTTAAGTCTAGAGTGTACGTTAACAAACCACGCACGATACAGGAACTTAAAGTTACTATTTGTTAAGAGGTCGCAAGAGTACAGAATAAATGATTTTGAGAGTGATGCACAACTTTCAAGAGAGATTGCAGATCTGTGACCGCAAAGAAGGGCGACATTTGACTAACATTATTTTCCACCATTAATTTAAAAGGGCACTATTCACTTCATTTAGCTGTAATTACAAAAATATGATCTTAATACTAAGCCATCCTGTATATTCGAAAAAAATGTATTTTTGAATTTTATCTTATTGTATATAATCACAATTAAAAAACGATCATAATTCAATACGCGTTTAACTGGTGTCCGTATTTTTCGACGATGGGCTTATGGATGGTAGATTACATCGGATTAAATTAAAAAAAACATATTACCAGCCAAAATATGGCATATTTGATTAAATAACATATACCTGCTTTTTATTCTTCATGTCACACTTCTTTTAAAAAATAAACTAGGAAAGTTAAGATTTACGGTCACAAAGACGGGTCTTTATAAATTCTCATTCTCTTCCCTTTCAGGAATTCTTTTCCGCGCTCTGAAAATTTCAATTTCAGAAAGGCTTCAATATTTGCAGTTCCTTTGAAACAGTTTTTAATAGGAGAACTAGGTAAAATCGCTGACCGAAAATATGATACGCTTTTCCGTTGCCCGAAGACTTTCTTGGGGACGAATATTAATATAATAGCAAAAGAATTGTGGATATAATTTTAGTACTCGTAATTCCTTTGGGTATTAATTTAAAGGTTTCCGTGGCCCCGAATAATGTATAAAGGTAGTAAATCTTCCAGAAAACTTTTTTAATTTTATTTAAGTTGAAATATTAATGCTTAATGAAGTACGAAAGTGTTATAACATAGCTATTTTTACAGCTAAAGCAAAAACTGTGTTAAAAGTGTGAAACATACATCATTGCATTTCAAACTAGATATTTGCTGGGTGAGCATCTGTACAAGCTCGAAATTTGTTTAATCCCAGGATTGATACGTTAAACTTAGGATTTACCAATTAGCTGTAGTAAAAATACGAACAATTTTTATCGTTCATATAATTTCAGACTTTTATCATGATTGATGAGAATGATCAATCTTAGGTTTCTCCAATTCGTGTTCTACTGGCTGATATAATTGATATTAAAGATAAAGAGTTTTATCGCCTTGGAAGAAGTGAAGGAGTTCTTGCACACTTATTTAGTAGGAACAACCAATTTACCATTTGCAAGGAAAGATTTATCACTTCCTCGGATGTTTCTACCAACGAATTAATGTTCGAGTAGCAGTGCGAAAAATGTCTATATCTGGCGAATAAAGATACCAAAAATGTAACTGTACTCGAAAACGTTCCACAAAAAGATGTTTATGTAGATCAAACTATGCAATTTTAAATGTTATGGAAGTTTACCACCTACTAACAAAAAAAATTTTCAAAATTTATTATAAACATAATTACTATGCTGGATGCTTAATGATTTTATTTGAATCATATGTAGAATGTAATAAAGGGTTTCCCAACAAGAGCGATAGGATTTGAATTTGAAATAAGACACATAAAATTCGGCATATTTTATGCTATTTTCATTTATTTTATTTAAACAAAATATCTTTCAAGGGACCACCTCGACTCTTCTTGTACTGGTTGATGCAATTGACCCAATTTTTTAGGACTCCGTGGAGCATATCGGGTGGTATGGGGACTATAGTTGCTCGAATGTCGGCTTCATGTTTATCAAGTCTTGGGTTTGTCGGTGTAAACCGATGATTTAACATATCCCAAAAAAACCCTAAAGGTGTTAAATCACAAGATCTTGGTCAAATTGAATGCTCAATAACTCCCTCGTAATGCGTGCTGTGTGGCAAGTTTTGTTGAAAATGTACTTCGTCCGCATGCATTTCATCAATTTTTGGAAAGACAAAATCGGACAACATGGCACGATAGCGTTCGCCATTCGCAGTGACGGTCCAGTCCATCAATACGGCCAGATAATGCCACCGGACCATAATCCACAACAAAAAGTTTCTTTCGGTATGTAATGGAGCCTAATGAATGACTTGTGGGTTTGACTCACACCAATAATGACAATTTTGGTTATTGATGCAGCCGTTTAACCAAAAATGAGCCTCATCGGAGAAGATGATTTTGCGGTGAAAATTCGGATCGTTTTCCATTGCTTCCAACCCCCAATATGCGAACTCCTGACGTAATCGACGGTCAGTTGACTAAGTTCTTATGTCAATACAATCTTGTATGGGTGTAAACCGCGTTCCAAATCAAAAATACGCCAGATGGTCATCCTGGATAAGCCCAACTCTTGAGAACGGCGTGGAGAACACACATTTTCGTTCACGGCAACACTTGCACGAACAGCCGCGATACTTTCTTGCCTACGGCCACTACGAAGTCATGACGGTAGCTTTTGGTCATGAAGAATAAAAATTATACGATGGATTGCTTGATAAGAAGAAGCAGAATGACGACCGTATTTTAAACGAAATGCTCTTTGAGTAGCAACAAAACTTTTCGAATTTTGATGAAAATTTTCAAACGTTGTGGCCACCAAAACTTGTTCATGATGAAATGGTAAACCTTACTGAAAGCAATTGACAGCAAATGTCAATAATTGGATATCAAATATGGCCGCCATTAGCTGTCAAAATCCTATCGTTCCTATTGGAAAGCACTTTGCATAGTGTGTTAAATAAAAAATATACTGTCGTAGTTTTCTTGTTTCAGTTTTCGCCACTAATATAACCACCAAAGTTAACTAGAACCTTACAAATATAATCTTCCTTTTACCAATATGTATTACTGTATTCCAATATTTCTTTTACCGATCGTTTCGACATGGTAAAAGTCTGAAATTATATGAATGATGGAATTTTTTTCGTAGTTTTACCATATCTAAGAATAATGAGCTGATGCTTGCAGAGTAGCTAGATAGCCAGGGTTTACAGGGACACTCAACAATAGATCAGTTATTCGTAGTTCGTGAAATAATGGATCAAACAACAAAAATTGATAGATACTCTTTTATTCCAGATGTTATTAGGATATGCAGATGGCCCAAAATATATTAATACGATTGAAAATAGTATTAAGAGAACCATGATGAAACCAAAAGACAAAACCAAGCTGATGAAAAAATGAAATAATACAAGAAGAAAAAACAGAACTAGATAATCGGCAATGGCAATATTGAAGTTGTGAAGGAATTTTCGTATCTGGAAAGCAAACTTCACGAAAACACACAATACACAATATATCAGAAATCATATTATGTAGGGTAACAAAGTTACTTACTCCCTGAATTATTCCTATGATCTAATGTTATACAAGGAACATAAAAATTAGGATCTTTAAAACACTCATTCGGCCAGTAGTCATTTTGGGCTGCAACACGTCGATCTTACACGTCGACACAAATAAAACAAAAGAGATACTTGTAATGTTTGAAAAAGTAATACTCAAATGATTTGCGATACGGAGAATAATAATGGAAATTATAGGATCAGGTATAGCTTTAAATTCAAATAATTATCTGAAAATCTGGATATTGTAAATAATCTGAGGGTACATCGACTCCTATAGGTGGGCCAGTTGGCGAGAATATGGGGAGATGGGGGTAACAGAAAGAGAGATTGACGATGGCAGAGCAATCTATGAAGAGATGCCGAAGAACTACTGCACATCAAACACAAGCAAGGGTCTGTTGAAGATCAATCTGGTTAGAAACGAAGGTTGAAGGCGATCAAGGCTCACTGATGAGCTGTAACACCATATGAAGAAGAAGAAGAATACAGAAATTTTATATGTTTAAAATTTAGGAAACCAAGAGAATAAGTCAGTCATTTATATCATTCCAGATTTCTTCAACATTTTCTACATATATGCTTATTTATTACTCCATTTATTTTTTTTAATGTTCTTCTGTCTTCTACCCATGATTTGTTCTGGTATGCTCCATTGAAGCAGTTTTAATATCAAAAATGTTCTTGCAACATGCAAAGTGGCTCAGATAAAATAAACCGTAAGTGTCCTCTTTCTGGCCAATAACTCTACTACCTATGCCTCTCGAAGTTTTTAGAAAATGCGTCAAGAGGTTAGCAACAATCTCTTTATACACAACGTCACTGTTTGGTGTGAATGTTGGTAGAATAAAACTGAAAATTCGGCTTTGTTGAATGTTGTGTAAATCACTCAACCTTAAGTAACTGTTTCTGATCAGAATTGAATTATATTGATGAGTATTTCCAGCTACATATCACACAACTCGAGAAAATATCTAGTTTTTGCAATTTAAATTGCGTTAACATTAAATATGATTTCTAAAGTCATGCGATCTAATGCCGTTAGAGTGTTTCAACGTTTTTTGAAAAGCACAATTTAGTGTGGTCAACACGCGACCATAAATTAAGGATTTACAGAATTTCATTCATGTTGGTGCAGTATCTTTAACTACATAGAAAATTTTGATATTCGAATGATAATCTATTCCATGTATAATTGTAAAGGAACATGTCAATAAAAATTGTAAAGCTTGTAAAAATTACAAATAATTTGTGTTTTACTAAAAAAGAAACATGTGAGCATTAAATTTGATTAGCCCATTTTTATATTTCTTCTTCTTCTTTTTACTGTACTACAGCCGGTCAGTAAGCCTTAACCCTCTGCGACCTCTCGTCTCCATATGGATCGATCTCGAGCAGTCTCTTACCAACTTTCGATTTGCAGTAGTTTTTCAGTATCTCTGTTTTGCCATCGTGTCTATGGCTTTTCCTGTTAACTATTATTCGTCCTTCTATGCTTCTCCTTGGTACTTGATTTTATGGTATTCTTACAGCGTATCCTGCTCATCAGTCATTGAACCCTCACAATATTCAGGTCATTTTATTATTACTTGAGGTTAGAACTTAACCTCATTCTCGAATTTCTACTATGACTCAGGTTACCAATTTCTTCGTTGAAATTCTGCTAGGATATCATATATTTGCTTTGTGGTTGTCTATGCCTCACAGTCATGAACGAATACTGGCCGAATGAGTATAGGCCTTGACTTTCGTTTTCCTTTGTATGAGGTTGGTTCTTAGGATTTCCATATTATATGAAGTCGGTAATTTTGTTATCCTAAATAATACAATCTCCGATTTCACCTGTGATATTATTTTCATCAAGTTTGCTTTCCAGATTGTAAGCTCATTCACAATTTTTATGTTGCCCAATTGTGTTCTTTTCTTCGATTTATTCTCATTTTCATCACCTTCATTTTGTATCAAATTCATCATTGTTTTAATAATTCGTTTTAAATTTGCTTAGCTCCCACGCACTTCAAAGTCCCAAAGACAAGAGGGATAGGTAAGTTGAGGTGAGATAGGTAAGTGATATATCTAAAAACAATAGGTCATCTCATTTATAGATATATTATTAACAAAATCAAAGAAACTCTTTGAAAATCCTTAATGTTCTTTTTATTAATTTTAATCGTTTACTCATTTGTATAGCACCTATGTTTTACCTCATAATTATATAAATTTTACACCTCCTTCTGGGTATTTCTTCAATTTCTGTTGTCGATTAATATATTCGCTGTCGTTTATAATAGAGACTGCAACTCTCAATTAATGGTAGGTAGGACGAGGAAAGAAACTATAGCTATATATTCCATTGTTAATCGAAGGCAGACCATGGCCCGCCCTATCCGTGCACATCATATGTTGGTAGAAAAACGTTATATCGAATTTACCTCCGTACCGACCTTGACAAAAATAAACAACATAAAGAAAAATAGCACTGCGGAGTATTAGTTTGGACAGTTATCAACCTAAATTTATTCTCTTCAGGTAATACTCCTTTTTAAGTAATTCAAAGAGCTAAGGTGAATCTTGTACTTAAAATATCTCAGAATAGAAGTCGCAGGTATTTTTATCATGGAATTGCTTTGGTTAAGACATTAATAAAAATTGATTAAAATATTATATATATTGACATATTATTACCCTATTATGTTAAAATAAATTAAATAAGTCAAGTTTATATGATGTTTTCCTTAAGAGGTACATAGTGCAGTGAAATATACTAAAGATGAGCACAATGTAACCATATTTTCCTCAGCCTCGCGACATACGGCACAATGCAGCGGACATAAGTTGATGCATATAAAATCTACTCAGTGTAACGAGGCTATTTGCATTCCCTAATTAAACTTTCATATTTGTCCGCAGCGGTATTAACGCTGGTCTCATATTACAATGTTGATTTATGTCTTAAAGGGAGACACAGATTAAAGCAAAACCAGATGATTGTATTGGTGTCAATCTTAGGAAGTGTAAAGGGGGTGCCCATAACTAATATATTACGTGGAATATCAGATATACGTATATATGTACGTATATAAAACAATTCTAAACGGTCAAATTAACAATGTTTTTAAGTACCTAAGAGTAAATTCCTTCAAATAATTTTTAATTGAATTTCGTACAGCGAATAAAAATTTGAAAGATGTATATTACTAAAAAAATTTCCATTCACATTTTTTTACTGGATTTAGAAGCGAAAAACTGATTTTAGTCATAAGGGAACTTTGCAATTTTATTATAAAGTTTACTCCTTCCTACTCAAGCGTATTCCAACATTATTTTGATTGAATATAATAGCGCATTGTATATAAGTATATTTGATATAACATTTGTCGCACTTGTCGGATATTTTCACGTTCATTTTGTATAGCAGAAAGTTTAAAATGCTATTTGTGCCGACCTCGGATACTTCTAAGTCTACCTTCTTTTTTCATATCAATAGCTTATTGTTTCAATTCCTGTATTGGAACCTTTAGTGTGAAACACTAAACTCGAAGAGATTTACCACTACACACCAAATCATTTTTTAAACCTCTGTTTATTACATTACATTTTTTAAATGTGCATTTCGCTAACCATGTTAGCCTCATCAAGAGATAATACAATTTAATTGTAAAACTAAACAATGTTCTATTTATATGACAGACTTACCTAATAAAATGTAAAATTAATGAACCGTGAAGTTAACTAAGCTTTACGTTAATAATTTAAAATGTTAATTGAATAGTTCTCTATCCCGGTCATGGTTATCTTACATTTTTCTATTTCAATGTTTTCGTATGCATCGAAAATCCTATTATTATGTCTTAAGTTGCTAATTAAGTCTTAAGTTGCAAATATCTTTATTATGGTCATGTTCGAGCGCATATTGGACAACACAAGATATTTCATTTCTCCCATATTTAATGTGGACAATATGTTCTTCATCTCTGGATAATATGGATCTTTTAGTTAATGTCCGCTTTTTTCAAAATCTTGTCTAGCCCTGTTTTGGACAACAAACGGTATTACCGTGAATTTATTTTTGTTCAGTTTTGAATTAATCTATCTACAATATTCTTATAACCATTCACTTCGGATACCTCCCTAATTAATTTTAATTGTGTTTTCTTTTTAAGTTTAGAATTATTATTGTTCAATGGAAAATTAATTAATCTATTTACTATAAAATTTAAACCATGGAACGTTATGAATGTATTTGGAAATGTTGGTGTTTTTTTTTAAATATCAAAAATGTAACCTATTTTTATATTCTATTTCTATTCACTAAAATACCCAAAAATGCTATATATATATATATATATATATATATATATATATATATATATATATATATATATATATATATATATATATATATATATATATGCTGCAGAAATGCATATAGAAATGCATGCAGAATGTATATGCAGAAACGCTCAATTTGAATAGAAAGCGGGACATCGAGGACATTGAAAAGAAGGAAAGAAAAATTATAAGAAAAATCCTAGGCCCCAAACAAATAAATAGCACAACATATCGACTTCGAGAAAACCAAGAAATCAAACAGTACACAGATATACATAGCGATTTGAGAAAAAGAAGACTTAAGTTTTACGGACGCATAAAACGGATGAATCCGAGTAGGCTAACTAGACAAATACTCGAATTTTATGAAACTAGGAGTAGAGCTAAAGTAGAAATAATTAAATGGATCAGCAAATATTACACAAAAAGTGAAATTCAGGATAGAGGCTGTTTCAGACACAAGGTTAACGTTTGGAAGGTTGGCCAGAGAGAAAAATGTAGGAAAAAAGCTCATAGTGAAAGAATAAAATTAGTATGGGCGCAAAGGAAGGCTAACAACAACAAGCGCTTCTAATTGTACTTCGCGTGGTCCACCAGGGCCTATACGTGAATAATAATATACATATATATATATATATATATATATATATATATATATATATATATATATATATATATATATATATATATATGTATATGTATATGTATATGTATATACATTTATATATATATATATATATATATATATATATATATATATATATATATATATGTATATATATATATATATATATATATATATATATATATATATATATATATATATATATATATATATATATATATATATATATATGTATATATATATGTATATATATATATATATATATATATATATATATATATATATATATATATATATATATATATATTGTCATTGTTCTCGAGTTCATACGTGAATGCTACGGTTTTGGGTGTACCTTTTATGTTCTCAACAAATTCTTGAATTTGTTGAGAACATAAAATGATTCAAACATGAATTTTTCATGTTTGAATCAAAACTCTCCAAAACTTTAACCGTAGATCTTAGCCACATCTTTGAAAGGTAACTAAATTCATCCTTCATCTCGAGTTCCAATTGGTCCATGAATAATTTTGCTAAGAACGGTGACAGAGGATTTGCCGTTGCCATTCTTTCTTGTTGTTCGTAAAACCTATTATTAAGCTAAAAACAATTTTGTTCCATACATAGTCTCGTTAAGGAGATATATTCTGAGACAATGATATTGAAACCGCTTAACATGAGTAATTTCTTTAGGTATTTCAAGATATCTGGAATTAGTACGCTCGAAAATAATGATAATACGCCAAAGGATATAACGGTCTTACCTTCTTTCCTATAGACGCGTGTTTTCAGCTTTTCTTATGAATTGTGTTGAGTTTGTCAAAGAAGGTGCTTGATTTGATAGATTTTTAACTTCCTTTCCTAAGCATTTGTTTGTTAGAGCCAAGTTGTATGTTGGAGGATCAACGACTAATAAAAGTGGTCTCATCTTACTTACTTAGTTTACTTACTTTCCGTGTCCGCTCAAATAATACTCTTCCAGTGAGTTGCAACCGATACAGTTTTGTCATTCGCTAACCTAATATTATCGTCTGTGCAGGGTTGGTCCAGATTTACACAAATCAGAAGGTGTTGGGGTCCTGGACAGCGTCAAATTCTCATAGAACATCCGCACCATCCGGTAGCAGTCCCTATTTCTGCAAATTGTTCTTGCGTCGTGGTTCACCCACTCTCAATCGGTTAAGTGTTCTCCACACTGCGAAAGGTTGTTTGCTGCCTGGTGGCAGCACCGCCCTGATCTGGTGGCTGGGTTTAGCCGGTTTTCTCATCTGATAATACAGTCTGCAGCCGGTGTCCTTTTCTAGGGCTCATGTTCTTCACCTAAACCTCTTTCTGGATTTTAGTCGCTGCTGTGCAGTAGATGTTTGGAATTGATCTCCTTTTTCACTCTCTTGGTCTGTCGTGACCCCCGAGCGTATATTGGGCGGCGCTATGCCGGCTAACGGATGTAGATTTCCTATTGCGGTTGATCTCAGACATACCCTTATGAATCGTGGGGTCTAATATTGGTTATATTATCATATTGGTCTCATCAATTTTTCTAGTTTATGAATTTTTGATAAAGTATTTAATTTTGGCACTTTTGGATTTGAAATATGTAAATTGTTTTACAGAGAAGGAGAAATAAGACCGTTGCATGTGATTTGGTATTTTGAGGTAAATCTTTTCGAGTTTCTATTCAAATCTGCATAATTACCTGAACAAAAATCTTGTTTATTTTAGTAATACCCGAAAAATGTCTCACAAGATAAAACAATTTTTTAAACTCTTAGTGGACTAGTTGTTGAGTACAAGACATTAAAATTGAAGGGATTTATCACTAAACATCAAATCACGTTTATAAAACTTCTTGACTGCGATTGAGATTAATCAGAGTAAATCATCTCCTAATTAGCGAAATGTGCGTCGAGAAGTTTTATAAAAGGGATTGGGTGTTTAGTGGTAAATCTCTTCGAGTTTAGTGTTTCACACCGAATTTTCCAATAGAAAAATTGATGATCAAGGTATGATAGATAGCGAGTATATTTTCAGATTGATTCAAATATGTTTAATAGGTGTGCTCTTATTATGTTTTTTCCCAGTATATATTTTAAGATATGTTTAACAAAATAGTTGAACAAAAAAATGTTGACCAAAAAAAAAACAAAATCTCGTTCTCGTGCCATGCTAGATCATGAGCAGCAGAATTTGATATCGTTTTTTTTTTGATACACCTTTCACACACTTAACAACACACTTGACAATCCTTAAAAATTATTAGCAACTCCTGGAATGGATCTGCGGTATCTAAGCCAGCTCCGTTTGTTTACATGTCTGTCCAAGGAACTCGAAGCATCCGTCTATAGCAACATCTCAAATGTCTCCAGTTGGTTGATTGTGGCAGCTTTTAGAAGTCGGATTTCAGCTTCATATAACAATCTGGATAAAATGTGTCCAATGAAACAACAGTAGTTGAGTGTCATCATACACTCAACCGTTGGGTTCTCATGTGGAACACACAACAACCTACGTCTTCGCCTTATTGAGCATTTTTGTAGGTTGATGACGAGAGACGAGCCCCACGCATGCCCTCAACTGGAGGGCATATGTTTCGCTTCTTGATGTTTAGACTCTTCAGGGTACACTACACATGCTCCCCCATCAAGAATAGGAGACCCTATCCACCGCCAACAACCAATGTTTTCGCCTACTTCCCGTCGGATGGCGTATATATGCAATGTCAGATTTCTTTGGACTGCGTCCAATGAGACAACAGTAGTTAAGTGTCATCATACACCCAATTATGTGGAACACACAACAACCTGCGTCTCCTCCTTAATGAGCATTTTTGTTGGTTGATGACTGGAGACGAGCCCCACGCATCCCTTCAACTGGAGAGCATATGTTTCGTCCGTTTTACCGTCACTGATAATCGTAAACCTCACGAATCTGATGGTGAATTTCCGCTGCTGCCAAGTTTCTTCTCAGGAATCAAATTACAGATCGTATCTCACAGTCGGCGGGCGACTCAATTTCCTTAAACATTATTCATTTCTACAGCTTAGCACACAGACAGACGATACGATTGAAAATGGCGCCTAAACGCGCGCAAAGAATGCTGGGAGAAGACGCGCAAACGTACTGCGGCGATTGCGAGTCATTTTCAGTCTCATTCAAAAACGGATTTTATTTAAAATATACCCCTCGTATATATATATATATATATATATATATATATATATATATATATATATATATATATATATATATATATATATATATATATATATATATATATTTTAGGAACATTCAGAATTATTATTTTACTCTTAAACTAATTTAAAATCTAAGATGTGAAAATGAAAATGCATCCGAACCAACGTTTACACGCTCGATTGTATCTATCGCCGAGATATATTTGCCCGGATATTAGACCCGAAGATTGAAAGAGTTGTTCCACTCAATAAGAATTAGAAAAATATAAAATTGAATTGGACCAAGTCCATTATGGCCTTTAGGAACTATTTTGATAAAAGTTAATGGACTAGTGGAAGTGTCCATTCAAGAAAAAATATCTTAAATTATGCATAAAAAATGTCGAAATTTATATTTCATATTTTTTTTACTTTTCAAAATTGCCTTCTTGGTACATGAACAAAATAATAGTTCATTAACATCTATTGTATGCATTTTCGGATCTTTTAATAAACAAAACAGCTCAAGCTGTCCTCTATGCTGAATGTTATCATAAACAATTGTAAAAAAAGAATTTTAAAACAATAAATGATTAGCTAAGAAATATCTTAATCATTTTGACTCAATGCTTTTGTTTATGTTTTTTATATTGCTGCCAATATATATTTCTGCCAATATATATTCCTGCCAAGGAGAAGGGGTAGACGGTGGTCTTTATAAGTGATATCGGAGATGGCTAATATCAGGTAACCTAGAAAACCTAGGAAACCTAGGTAACCTAGGAAACTCAGTTGTCTCCGAAACTTTGGAATGCCTAGTGCAAATGCACTACGTGCAAAATCTCATTTGTCATCTTCGGTGTTTACTGTCGCGAGGTTTGTGACTTTCTCACGTCTCACGGTTTTTTTCACGTGACTCTTCAAGAAACCTCGCGAGTATGCACCGAATATGCCCAATGAGATTTTGGCGAAACGTCTGCAAGCTCCCGACAGTGACCATTTCGACAACTGGATGTACTCCCAGAAAAAACCTGTTTTCCATTCGTGAAGCAGGGTTAGTCCAATAAATATCGGGACTGATTTGTTTCTGCCAAGGAGAAGGAATAGATGGTGGATTTTATAAGTGATATCGGAAGTGGATAATGTCAGGTAACCTAGGAAACTTAGCTCAGTTGTCTTCGAAACTTTGCAATACGTAGATCGTACAAGAAGTGGACGTATGTTTTAAGTTCCCATCGATACTTAAGATTCAAGAAAACATCGAGCAGCGATGTACCATCCAATTTTGCGTGAATTTTAGCAAATCTGTTACGGAGACTTTTCACATGATCCGTAAGACTTACAAGGACGAAGCCATGTTCAGAACAGGTGTTTTTGAGTGCCATCAAAGATTCAAAGGAGACCGGGAAAAATTTGAAGACGAAAAACGCGCTGGACGTTTTATCTCTAGCCGAACCGATGAAAATGTTGCCAAAGTGCGACAATTTCTGAATTCTGATTATCGGTTAAGTGTTTGATGGCATAGGAGTTGAATTTACAAAAATCCACTGTGCATTTAATTGTAACCGACGATTTGCAAATGCGAAAGGTGTGCATGAAGTTGGTGTCAAAGGCTTTGTCAGACGAGCAGAAGGAACACCATATGACGATTTGCCGTGAACTATTGGAACGTTTGAGAACCGATCGAAATGTTCTGAACAGAGTAATAACCAGTAACGAAACTTGGATCTTCGAGTGCGATCCGGATATCAAAAAGCAAGGTTCTGAGTGACACACCAACGCATCTCATTAACCAAAAAAAGCTCGCATGAGCAAGTCAAGAGTGAAATCGATACTTATGCAAAAGGTGTGGTCCACAGGGATTTTGTACCCGCTAGCTATACAGTGAACTGCAAATTTTACACAAAAGTGTTCCGACGTTTAAGAATGATCCTTCGGCGCGTCCGAAGAGAGACGCTCCATCATGGCAACGCTTCCAGTCACATGTCGCTAATTGTGAGGGAGACACTGGCCAAACACAAAGTGGCAAGGTTGCCACAACCACCTCATAGTCCAGATGTGGCTCCCCCAAACTTTTTTTGTTCCCTTGGATCAAGAAGAGTCTGAAAGGGCATCGTTTCGGGGCTATTGAAGCGGTCCAAACGGATTTAATGGAGTGCTTGAATAGCCTTGAAGTTGCGGACTTCCAGGGGGCATATGAAGACTGGAAAAAATTATGTATTGAAAACAATGTATTGATACTGGTGGGTCATGTTTTCAAAAGTATTAAGTTACTTAACATATTTCTTCAATTAATGTTTTTTATGGCCTCAGTTCCGATTCTTATTGGACAAACCTTGTGTGTGTGTCTATATATATATATATATATATATATATATATATATATATATATATATATATATATATATATATAGATAACAAGTCTTTCAAATTGAGCGGTTTTTTAAATTCTTGAATAAAACACAGATGGCGTTGTGAATTTGCATTGGTCTAGTCTAATTTCAGAAGAGTAATGTATAACATTTATAAAAATGGAGTCGTACACAACACAACAACGCGTTAAAATTGTTGAATTATTTTATGAAAATAGGCGTTTAGTGAAAAATATTTTTAGAAAATTATGCGATATTTACGGTTTGCACAATCATCTTTCTAAAAGCACTACCAATCGAATTGTTTAAATGTTTCAAGAAACTTATTCGATGGAAGATAGGAGAATAATATATAGTCGTAGTGGATCTTCACAAGATCATATTTATATGGTACGTGAAAGTGTTGCTAAGATCAAAAAATTTCCATTAGTCAACATTCTCAAAAATTTGGACTCAGTAAATCCACAACATTGCGTATTTTATGAAATGATTTGGCTCTGAAGGCATATAAGGTTTAAATAACACAGGAACTAAAGACACTGGGTCGTTCGAAACGTCGTACATTTGTTAATTGGACCAAAGCACAAACATGGTTTTTCTCAAATAATCATCTTTTCAGATGGAAAACATTTTGAAATTGGTTGCTATACGTTAATAAACAAAATTGCTGCATTTGGGGTGGAGAAAATCTACGATGGATTCATGAGAAATCTTTTCATCCTAAACGAGTTACTGTTTAGTGTGCATTATGATCAGGAGTGTAATTGGTCCGTATTTCTTTCAAAATGCTGCTGGTGAAGCTGTAACTGTAAATGGTGTTCGATATCGTGAGATGATAACTAGATTTTTGTGGGCTGAATTGAATAATATTTATCTGGATGATACGTGGTTCCAACAGGATGGCGCTACACCTCACTCTGCTAATGAAACAATTGATTTATTGGGAGAAAAATTTCCTGGGCGAGTTATTGCAAGAAACGGTGATTGGGGGTTAATTGGCCACCAAGCTCATGTGATTTGACACCATTGGACTATTTTCTTTGGATTTATGTGAAAAGCCAGATCTATAAAAGAATCCACAATTGATTCCAGAACTAATGGATGAAATTATTCTAATCATTGGTAAGATAGAGCCATGGTTATGCCAAAATGTCAAACAAAATGTGTGGGGAGCGGCAAATGGTGATCATTTGCAGATATTGTATATCGTGTTTAAATGTCATACACTATGCTTCAATAATCAATAAAAAAAATTTAAAATCAACACAAATTCTGTGTTTTATTCAAGAATTTTAAAAACCACTCTATTTGAAAGACTCTTTATATACCCTTGTATATATATGTATATATATATATATATATATATATATATATATATATATATATATATATATATATATATATATATATATATATATATATATCAGCTAATATAGTTTACAATAACGTTCTTAGAAAGAGGCCAAGACAACATGAAAGCTAACTGTCTCAAACAAGTTCAAAAGTTTCTACAGTTAATATAGTTGAACTATTCTATTCTCCAAAGCCGGTCGAAGGTCTATAAATTGTAAATGTGTCATTTTCACCCATGGCAATGCCAGAATACACATATTACTGGCTAACCAATTAATACTATTGAGCATTTAGAGGAGAATATTGCACAATATATACTTATCACACTTTTGCAAAGCACATTCATAATGTTTGTATTCTTTAATATTGATGCAAATTATAATCCGTGCTACTTTATTGGATAATAATAGACAACTGCATGGCGATATATTCGTTCTTTTGACGTTATATTGATTCTTCTTCGATTTTTATGGCCAATTATGCCAAATTATGGCCAATTATTAATAAATGCCTACTAATCTAAATTCAATTAAAGGGAGCAAGATTTTAATTGGATATTATTTTCAACTTTAAATGAGGTTAAATCCTAAACATTACTATTTTCTACATTTAGGCATAGTTCTCTAAATCTGTGTTAACTAGGAAATAATTTCTCACAATAATATTGAAAAATTCTTGAACTAGTGAAATACGAACTAACATTTTATAGCCAAATATCGAGAATATGTAATGGGAAGATTTGCCGTTTTTACAATATAACCCTACATTAAGTCCTAAAACAATTGATTTGTTCATAGTAAATTTCCTGAAAGGGCAAAACTAGCCGCCAAGGTCGTGCAATTTCATGCTGTAGTACTCTTTTTCTTCGCTCTTATTATAAATTGGAGGCTGATAAGTATATCATATATATCGTGGCCCAGAAAGGACGCATGTTTTTGAGATGGTCAGTAGTTCGGAAGGTGGAGGTTGACGGATAATGCCGTGAATAGTTCAGTATTAGTAGTCATGTCGCATTGTAATGTGAAATACCGGGTTCGTAGTTGGTATCGCCGAACGTTTCATCGTTGGGCAGTTGTGTAGAAATAATGATTCCGTAGTTATGCTTCAATGTCTTTCCTGTCGATTCTTTATGGTTGCGTGGGATTAGATGATATTGCCCATCTGCACAGTTGTTTACCACTAAAACTAAAAGTTTTCAACCACTCAAAAGCCGTTTCAAAGTAATTTTTTCCAATGTAGACTGTTTTGTACATGAATTGCTTTTGATGAGATACGTATTTCAATTTAGATAGTTATGGCAAATAAGCAAAACTTTTTGGCAGCAGGAAACCCACGATACTTATTAAGGTATTATGTATTAAGGTTGTAATTGGTAGGGCTTTTCAAAAAATAACTTTTTAAAGAGGGGGTTAAATTGTGGATTGTTGAGGCATTTTCTTGATGGAAATTCATACTAAATTGCTTAAACAAAACAAAGTTCTCTAATTTCCACCAATAAGAAGGGGATTAAAGTAACTTCAGAGTGTAAAATACCGGGCCATGTCGGCTTAATGCCTATGGCTATGTCCGGATGATACGGTGGTCAGCGTATTATCGGGTTCGACACCTGGTATCTGGGTATTGATGTTTGTGTTTAATTAATAATCTACCTAGGCTCTAATGGGACATTTGGAAAATTGCGATTCGCCTCCTAAAAAAAGGGACTATATGTTGACATGATTTGTATTATTTTCCAAAAATGCCAATTTTAATGCTAGTTTCTCGACCAATACGCAATTTCACGTTTCGGCAATATCCCTTAACCCCTATGCTCACCAGAATTCTTCGCGTGATTTCGTTCTGTGAGGTTATCTCAAATCAAAAGTCTATATTCGATATGTTTCTGCAGTAGATGAGCTGAAATTTGCCATTGGCAAAGAAATTAGAACTCTGTTAGCAGCATCATTGGTAAGTGCGATGTAAAACTTTAAAGAGAGGCTCCGGATGAGAAATCAGCAACAATGACACCATCTTTTTTGATATACTACTTCCTAATTAAGTAATCGATGTATAATCATTAAAACTGCATGTATTACAGTTAATTTTGGTGTTAATAACATTTTTTATATTGAAAGTTAAAGAAGTTATACTTACATAAAAAAAAACATTATTTCCTTTTACACCATTAATGTTAACATTTTAAATAACTGACGCGGTTGACTTTACCTGGAACATATTGTATCTACACACAACTCCTTCGCTTTCATATTATTAATATTTTTTATTTTGGCTGGAGAAGTGAGCGCAAATTTATTATGAATATTCAAGACTTACTTGTAGTTCTAAATCGTTTAAATCGAACCATTAGATATAATTAAGATACTTGCATTACCCTCGAATATAAGTGATGAAGTAAGGTAATCAGTATTATATAAATTTATTTATACCATATGCAAACTATAAATAACTAATTATATATTATTTTTATGTGTTATTGCTTTATTGTATTCTTATATTTTAATATATTTTTCTTATTTGTTGCAGGTACGAATTGCTATCAGCTCCACTTTTTCGACGCTTGTAGATTCCTTCATTCTAGACTGTATCGGTAAGAACAATGTATTTATGAATGAGTAGTCATTCTAACATTAGCCACTATTTATTTGTATCGCTTTTAATTTATTCATATTGAAAACTCTTGAAAGTTGTTTATGTATATGGAAAAGACAGATCAACAAAACTAAGATATTGGGTCATATATTCTACCAGGTGTTATAAAAGTACTTGCAAATTTGGAGGTACTTACGCGTGGCTTGTGTGGCGGAAGCTTATGAGGGATACTTCTGCAGCTATTCGGCAACAATCATATGCCTCGCAAATGGCGATTAATGGTCGTTTGGGATACTCCTAATTCTACTGAAAGCTTCCTGGAGTTTTTTCTAGAATCTACTAGACACAGTTGCTCTTAATAAGTCGGCATCGAGAGACCGTGGAAGACCTGATATTCCCCTATCTTTAGGATTCATGTCGCCCTCTCGAAACTTTTTGATCCACAATTGAGTGCTGCGGATTAATACAGTATCTTCCCCCACTACTTCGCATATCGTAGGTGTGGAGTCAGTTGCCGAGAAGCGTTTTTTAAAATAATGTCTTAAAATTGCCATAATTTCGCGACTTCTTTCACTCATTTTAAAGCTTTTGTTAACAACAGCCGACTGAAAATTTCGCAGTCGAATTAGTTTAATACTGAAAAAGGAATGTTTATTTGTTGGAGCAAAAATTTGAAATCGGATTAATTTCACCTCTGAGGAGTGAAATGCAATACTTTATCTATAAACAAAAGAAAAAACGTAAATACTTTTGTTACATCTAAGTAACATGTATTTTTTTGAGACAAAAATTATATGTGGAATGTTATGTTATTGGACCGCTAGGTACCACAAATAAGATACCTTTTGACATTTTTTAGATCTTACATAGCTTCTTCATATATTTCAGGTGACATATCTTGAATGGTATTTCGAGGTTTTTAACTTTTTACCTTTAATATGTTGGGCTTATTAACAAATATCTTATTTTTGAAAAATTAGGAGCTTTTATTCATGATCGTTGTGGCAAAATTGAAAATGTAGTCATCATGGAAAAAAATATAAAAGGTTTAGTGTTACGTAAATTGAATTCGAAATAAGTCTGACTTATGCGGTATGATCAAGCGGTATCCATCTCAGGATTGCCATTGGTCCCATTTCAATTCCTACACCTTCCCCCATTAATGTTACATACTTTCATATGTTCTCTGATCTATGTGCAGGTGTTTCTCTTCCGCTTTGTAATATCAAACATATACTTTTCCATTCCCCTCTATGCTACGGGAAGTCTTTGAATTGATTGTGATTTGAGTGTCGATGTTTCATTTCCGTATGTCGGAACAGGTTGATGCATGCGTGCACTGATCAAAAACTTTTCTCTTCAGACAAAGTGGGAGTTTATTCTTAAACACTATGTTGAGCAGACCAAATACCTGCCAGTCATATTTAAAGCTCCATTCCACTTCCCGGGCGGTATCACCCTCCATTATAACTCTTTGCCCAAGATATACGTAGTGGTATCGTAATCATCAGTATCCATCCTAAATCGCTTCCTAAAATAGCTATTCTTCCGTTTTCAGCAAATTTGTTGAACACAATCTGACACTTTTTCAAGTTTATTTTCAAGCCAAATGGTATGGTTCTCCCGCCCTTTGCAGCTCTTGTATGTGTTTTTGTACTTCATCTGGGTCTTGTGACAGGAGAACGATATCATCTGCAAATCTAATGCGGGTTAAGTATGCATCATTTATTTTTATTCATCCTGTTCCTTTTCAATCCAGAGCACGGACTATATCTTCAAGGCAGGGTGAAAAAAGAACAGGCGATATTGAGTCACCCTGCCATACACCCCGTTCTATATTGATTTTAACTTCAAGATCATCCATGTGAACTGTCGCTGTAGTAGCTTCGTCATACATGGATATCAGTAGCTTTACATAGGCTCTGTCTATCCCTTGGTTAAGCAATGTATCCATTATGGCTTGCTTTGATATTGAGTCAAATGTTTTTTTATAGCAGGTTAAAAAAAAATTAAATTGGCTTGGCAATAAAAGCCTAGCACAGTGGCATGGTTTATTCATTGTGGCTTTCTACGATATGTTGGACAACCTGGATATGATCCATTTTACTGAATCTACTTCTGAATCCTGCTTGCTATCTTGGATTGACATCATTCAGTGTTCTTAATATTGTTTTAGATAATATTTTGATGAAAACTTTGTACATTACTGATAGAAGGCTTATTGGGCGGTAGTTTTTTTAAATCTTTCTGTGTTCCTTTTTTACGAAAAAGAATCACTTCAGCAGTTTTCCATCCGTCGGAAAAATATTGTTTTTTTGAGGTATTTTGATTACAATTTTGCCAGAATTTTATGTAAAGTTCGACCACCAGCTTTTAACATCTCAACTGTTACACTGTCCTGTTTTGGAACTTTTCCATTATTCATCGCTTCTATAGCATTTGTCCCTTCATCCAACAAGATATCTGTCATTTGCCCTTCCGTGGGCATTGCTTCCTTTGACTGGTTCTTATCTTCATATAACTTGGAATAAAATCTTCTGATAACCTCTAACATTTCCGTACGTTCCCTACACAAACATTTGTGTCCTTTTATTTCTCAGCTTCTGTAATGCTTTGTTCATTCCCTTGTTTTCTTTTGCATGTTGAGCTGACGCGTTTTTTCTCGAATACGTTTTCTTATAGTTTTGCAAAGTTCAACGTACTCGACTCTGCCAAAAAGACTCCCTGTATTCCTCATTGTGCGCTGTTTTTTCATGAAATCAATGGTCTCATTGGAGATTTTTGGCTGTTTGAAACTTTTTTCTGCTAGTACTGTTGCAGCAGTCATTTCAAGCACATTGTCGATGATTTTTGCATATTGATCTATTATTTCCATCTCCTCTGGGACTTGTAACACATTAAAGCGGCTCGACAATGTAATCTCAAAATTGCTGCCTCTTTGAAGCAGCTTCCCAGAATTTACTTTGCCTTTCTTCGATCTTACCATTATTGTACGTTCTCTTCGATAGTTTATCCTAACCTTTGTTCATACCATTCTATGGTTACATCCGACATTAAAACGGTTAAGTACAGTATAATTGCAAAATAATGTTTTATCGTTTGACATGATGTAGTGAATTTCACTTGTGAGATTAGTTGGACTTTTCGATGTGCATTTTCTGCTGATTTTTTTCTTATAAAACGAGTTCATAATATACAGTTCTTGTCTTTCCGCAAAATCAACCAATTTATCATCTCTATTACCCCGCTCACCACTTCTATTTGCATTTTCACCAATTCTTGTTGTTCCAATTCTAGCATTAAAGTCACCAATTAGAATTGTATACCCGCACTTGACGTTGTCTAGAAGCTGGACTACCTCATCATGAAGTATCTCCATTTTCTCATTACCATTAGGTTATAGTTGGTGAATAAACTTTTTATTCAATTGAATGAGGCATTGGGCTAGTCAGTTATCACGCTAAAAGGAGTGTTACTAAATAACTAATTTGCCATCTCTCTTAATCCGTCGCCGTCTCGATTTAACAACCATAGCTTAGATCACTTCATGAAAGGTTTTCCTTCTTCATTTCATTCAAATATATTTTTTCACGATACCGGCACATCTCTAAAATCTATATGACCTACTCTAGATAATTTTTCTATCGCCTTTTTCGAAACCACCGATCCATAAAAAGATATGAACTTATCGATTGGGCGAAAATAACGATGGCGATGATGTGACACAAGCATCTGTTGCTTGGTATGGTCGTCTAGTAAATAATTTGCGGGATATATCACTTTGTTACCGGTATTAACCTGTAACGGCCATGTTAGATTTAATGATAATGGCATCCATTCAGATAATTATTTGACGGATTTGAATAGCTTATTGACTTATTTAAGCGTGAGTAACACATAAAGGTTTATTAAATGTTGCAAATTTAGAGGTTTGTGTATTTGGAATGGAAATCATTCATTAGTGTTTTTTATAAAAGTGTTTTTCATAATATTTGATAGCATTTTTGAAAATATTTTTACTTTCTAAGACCAAATTAAAAACATTCAAAATTTCTGAATAGTCGGTGTAAAATGGTTTGTTATTTTAGATTGCATGGATGATTACTGGAATATGTTTTTCGTTGTTACCATTGTTCGTTTACAAATAAGCGCTTAATTTATTGCTTGGTATTAGCCCCTCAACTTAATACCCGGCTTTTTTAAACACAACTTCTGACATTTATCTATGGAAAAAGAAATATAAACTTAATATTTCAAGTAATTTCTCGCACTTTCTATATCAGGTATGTAAATATGAAACCGGAATTTTTGTATTGAAAACACACGTTTATTGTATGAAAATGATAAAAAATATTTTATTCGAAGTATCGCCCATCGCTAGCTATACATTTTTCTTATCTGTTTGATAATTAGTGATAATTTTGAACAATCAAAAAATCAATGCTATCCGCAAATCGTAATTTCCAGGCATAAAATTCGACATGTTCGACGCTATTACAAACTATGCTGTTGTATGAAACTTGTATTGTTGTGACATTGACAGCTAGGGTTATCTATTGGGAAATTTTGGTGTCATATTTACAGACCTGGCACACTTTCACCACGCTTCAGACAACTGTCAAAACCCAGAACAAAAAAATATATTTTTAATGAAATAAAATTATTAAGGCTTTTTGCAACTTTTTCAAGAGATATGAAGTGGTTATCAACTAAATGATAGTAGTAGGTATAGAAAAAGATAAAAATTCGAATGGGACGAAGTCTGGAGAATTCGCTACGTGTAATAAAATCCTAACTCGGTGATCCTTTGCACAGTCATTTTTGTTGTATGTAGTCGTGCGCTATCTTAAATAAAAATGACTTTCCTTTTTCCTTTTCCAGTATTAGGCTTTTTTCCTCTAGAGCTTCACTAACACAAATTAGTTGCCAATATACTTAGCAAATTTGTCTATCTAAATGAAATAAACTACTTCACCAAGATCTAGACATTCAAGGCAATAATTGCTTCAACACCTGTTATTTTAGCATAAGCAAACCAGTCCAAACATCGGTGATAACTACACCTGTGATATAACTTATATATGATACTATATTTTGTAATACCTCTACCTTTTCTAAATTCTAGTTCCTGTAGCATTAGTACCAAATTTAAGCTAAAGGTTTTTGGTCCCTAAATGATCCCAATATCGATGAGACCTTAATACCAAAATTCTCTTTTTCTCTCACTGCTTTTAAATTTTTTCTATTTCGTATAAAGCTAAAACAATGCTAAAACAAGCCAAAACAATGAAGATATGTATTTTCTTCTAGCAGTGGTCCCAGACTTCCGCATTTTTTGGCTGTCCCGAGCGTTCTGCTTAATTTAAATATAAATTTTCAGATCAGAGTTACTGGAACCACTTCTTCACCACACGAACCACACTTCTTACAAATACTACCCGAAAGAGCATTACCTCCCAAAGACATACAAATCATGTGCTGAGCTACCTCAGCATTTTTTTTTGGTTTGGTGAGCAATGTTGTGTATAGTTGTACTGCCGTATAGTTAATGAAACGTAGAGACCGACAATTAAGTTGATAGTAATTTTTGAAAAATTAAAAAATATTTTTTAAAGTGAACAGAAAAAAGAATGAAGAAATAAGAGATCGGATTAACGTATAAAACCCAGTGATGTACAAAAAATAGACGCCCAGCTGGGTAACACGCTAAGGATAATTGGTGGTGTTATCAAACCAACCCGTAAGCCTTTGTTCTAAGTAACGTTCAATTTTTTCAGCTGTAACGAACAAATGCTTTTATAACCGAGAATAAAATGATCGTGGACAAAAGAAAGCGACCAATGCACCAATATATGGAAAACACCAACCATATTCGACTCGGCTCTAAACGACCACCGACAAAAACGGCAGGGACGGTTATGTAAGATAAGTTTAGCCTTACTAACGCATGGACTGAACACTAGAATGGACTGCACAACAAAATAATGACATGCCATGCAGGCAATATGACAGACTTGAGGACTTCCTGCTGGCGATCCCAGAATCGATAGATAATAGACTAGACGTTTGTTTTTAACTTATTAAAGTGTATACCTATATATATGTTTATGTTTGTGTTTATATTTTAACAATATGTCTACAGCCACACAATGAATACATTAATAATAGTGACTGATCTCTTTTAGGCAAAAGTAGGTTTTGATAGTTTTTACCCACGCCATATAGTCGATGGTGGCAAAAGCTGAAGATCAATAGAAACTTTCAAGTATATGAAGGACTGGAATGGAACTTCTTGATCATGGAACGAGTGAAGTAATAGGTATTATGGAAATATGTACTCTAAAAGTGGAAAATGCCCTAGTTTCGAAGATTAAGTTGTACATCTGTATGTAATAATTTCAATCCTTCGTATTATTATACGTCTAAACTTCGTAAAAGAAAAGAAAGTTCGTAAGGATTTTCCGTTAGTTGTTCTTTTAAAGCTTATAAATAAAAATATGTATAGGATTAGCATTGTTTATTTACATATTATTAATTAATGTAATATTTGCAATGTTTAGGTTCAGATTAGCTTTGATTTGCATTGTCGGTCGATAACCTGTTATAACGTGACATTACGCTTTTATAAATTAAAACGATTAGGACCACTGTCCAAACAAAAAACAAGATTTGCGCCATTTAGGCAGCCGGTTTTGTTGTGAAGACCACCGTGCAAAAGTTGTTTGTTCTACTCAAGAGTGGAGATTTTGACCTGAAAGACCAGCATAGTTCTTCAAACACTGATATCGAGGCAATAAAGACTATAATAGCCGAAGATCCCGCCACCACAGTCCGTGAGATAGCATATATGCAAGATATTGGCAAATTGTTCATTTTTGACCATGAGCTTAGAATCCCTTCCTATGAACTTAGTTAGGGCAATCTGCTGGAGCTCTTCATGCGATCTTTTGCTAAAAAAAAATCTGAGGCCCAATTTTCGCCGCGAATGGTAACGAATGGTGTGATGAAAATTAGTTTATATGTAATAACGGGCAAAAAATTATGGGGGTTACTGGGATCAACGGTTCTAAATGCGGCGAAAAACAGCTTCCATCCGAAGAAAATTGCTTTGCATTTGGTGGGATTGCTTTGCATTGGACCCATAAAGTTTGAGCTTTCTCCACGCAGCTAAATCATCAAGACCGACATCTGCTGTTTCCAATTAAATCGGCTGAAGGCAGCAATTGAAGAAAACCAGCCAGAAGTAGCACACAGGAAAGGCGTCGTGTTTCATCATGACAATGCACGCACACACCTTTCAATCAGGACCCGGCAAAAATTGTTGAGATTCAGTTCAACCGAACATCGAGCCGTCTCTACAAATTATTTAAATGGGAAATAGAATAAGAGTTGAAAAACAGTTTGTTGACATTTTTTGCCCTAAATATGCTATTTTTGCAAAAAAACATAGATCTATCATGAAAGCTTGGCAAAAAGCTGTAAATAGTAATGATAAATACAGAATATATCAAAAATCCCTATGAACCTTCCGGATAACTTAAACCCGGAATCAAATTCTGCATCCGACCAGACATCCAATAATATACAGAGTGTCACCTTTGAAAGAACGAACTTTTTTAACTTTAAAATAATGCAATTAGTCATCAAATTTTGGACACCCTATATGCGATAAATTAATTGTCAATGTGGATTTCGAAAGTACCATTCTTGTGCTTCCATGTATCCATGAAGCGCTTAGCACCGCTCGAAAATGAATAAAAGGCGCAGTGTTGAAAATAAGGTTACATCTTTCAAAATTTGCAAAAGAATAAAGATATTTAAGAAACAGTCCAAAATAGGTATAGGGAAACCTAATGGAACTCATGATGAAATTTTCTTAGAAATCCAAAAATGAAATAATATACCGGGTGTTCCATTAAAAGGAAAAGAAATTACTGGCGACTTCCGGGATAACCGGAAGTGCTACGACGTTGAAAATATTTTAAAATGAAAGAAAATCTTACGAACTTACTAAACTTCTAACGAACGTCTGCTGTGAGAAACCCGGTATATATATATATATATATATATATATATATATATATATATATATATATATATATATATATATATATATATATATATATATATATACATATATATATATATATATATATATATATATATATATATATATATATATATGTATGTATATATATATATATATATATATATATATATATATATATATATATATATATATATATATATATATTGTTAGGCGTTTGACTGGAGATGAGCTCCATCCATCCCTGCAATTGTAGGACACATGTTTCGCCTCTTGATGCTTGATTATATAATTATTATTATTACTTCTATTCTTAAACATTTGTATTGATCCAATTTATTTTATAGCTTGAATTGTCAATTATTCAAGTATGTTCATTTTGTTTACACGTATACTCCTACTATTGTTTTGTTCTCAAACACACGCACCAACTATTCATCGTATATTCAGTCATATATTGAAGACCATATCCAAAATTGGAAATACGCCAAAAAGCATTGCTCGCACAGTCTTCCGACTGCATTGTTTTGTAAGTGTTTTGCCTGAAAAAGTGTCTGTTTTATATCGAGAAATTTCCAGCCAGGTCTAATCCGGCGTATGAAAAATTGAAGTACAGTGTGGAATTTTTCGACGTTGTTAATTCTAAAAGCACTGAATATTTATGAAGGCAATGGGAATTGGTTTATGGAAAACAAGGATAACATAGAAAATTTTAAATAGACTCTAGTTGTCGGTTAAAAATATATATCATTTAACTGTAAACTGATTGAATAAATATAAAATGTTAATGCTTGATATTGGAATAGCCATCAATAATAATGAAATTGTTAATATGCATCTGCAAAATTCACAGTAGCAAAATATAGAAATGCTCTTCTCAATTGAACCAAAATTGTATGAGTTTACCACTCGCACCACATCGTATTGAAATTACTCCATTCGCATTTGCTAACTAATTTAGCATCGTTAGGTTCAAACTAAGGGAAAGGGTCAACAGTTCAGTTTCAGTCAACTCCTGAGCTGTGTGGAAAATTGATTATAAAATTTTTATTTAATACCAAAAGGTTCCAAAATCAAAATTATAAAAAACAACATATTTTATTAATAACAAGACAAAGTGTTGTTATAAACATATAAAAACTATATAGTTGCTGACATAAAACTAATAAGAATACAAAATCATCCTGTGGTGAAAGTTTCCAATGAAGGAATGGGTAATTTGTATATGGACTACATAGAACTTTCCGTTTTTTGTATATTCTTTAGTATTTCTTAGATTTAACCAACTGTAAGGAATTAGTTGGTCCATTGAACGTTCTTATTCTATTCATAAAAGTAGTAATCAGTAGTTCAAAAAAGAAGTAATTTTTAAATCAAATCAATTCAAATTTTGCGCGGCCAACAAAATTTTTTATTTTGAATCATTGAAAATGTTGGAGGTGATGTACGGAGAGCTTTAGTGAGCATAGCTTAGGGAGCCTAGCGTGCTTTATCGAAAAGAAGAGGATACGATTTGTACAAAGCACCCAAAATAGACCGAGAAGTTTTTGAAAACGTGCCCTGTTCCAAAAGACCTTTAATATCTTTGACTGATAAAAACATCGGGAGGAGACGTCCGTAGGTTGTGGCAGGTTTTGTTTTTTGGCGATAGCATTCGGCTTGACATCGTTGAAAATATATCCAAGCGTAAGTACAAGGCGGTTTGCTGATATTTGCCAAATGACACAATCGTCTGTTGGGAGAACTCTTCGCATGAATTGTTTATATACATTTCATTTACAAACGATGCAACATTTTGCAGGATGGTGATTTTGAGTTAAGGATGCAGTTTTGTAACTGGATAAATTCAAATCGGAGATTATACAAGTATGTTCTGTTCAGCGATGAACGGCAGTTCATTTATGATGGCATAAATAATCTTCATAATGAACATCGATGGTCCCATGAAAACCCTTACGCTACAGCTGAACATAATTTTCAACATCAATTTAGCATTAATGTGTGGTACGGTATGCTAAAAAAATAATTAATTAATTCCATTCATATTCGACGTTTATCTCACAGAAGTTTAGCTAAATTTTCTACAGAATAATTTGCAAAACCTGTTTTGTAAAAATGTTCCTGTTAATGTACAACAAGACATGTACCTAAACATTATGAAGCCCTTGCACACTACAAGTGAGACATTTCTTAATAACAACTTCCCAAACCGGTGGATTGGACGAGGTGGTCCGCACAATTGGCCAGCTAGATCACCAGACCTTAATCCTATGGATTATTGTATCGGGGAGTAGATTACATTTTTGGTATATGCAATTAAAGTAGCTACTAGAGATTAGTAGCGTTACTCAACCGAATAGTAAATGCAGCAGCAGTTATAAGGATACCCGAATCCATTTACATAGCATCCCGAGCTGTTTATAAGATTGCTGACAAATGTTTGGAAATAAATGATGGTATTTTTGAAAACTACAAAACGCAGCCTAACTATTTATTATAAAAGTAATATTAAAAAAATCATAAACATTTTAATTTTTGTTTACCCCTGTATCTATGGAACAATTGAGAGCAGGACCTTGATGTTTTAATTTTAATTCTAACCTCATCTCTATAAAATGTATCATAATGAGAGGCGAGATGTGGATTTAAAAATGCAAACCAGCCAACAATCTTCCGAAAAGCTCTTGGGCGAAAAAGCAAAGTGAGATAAACAGTCAACAAACAATATTTTCTCTAATTATGAGACGACTTAAGGGGAATCTTCGCCGAAGAATATAAATTTATGGAACAATTTTTATATTTTCAGCCCTATAATATCCCGCCAAATACATCGATTCCGCCAAACCCACTTGTTACCCTTTTTGATACCAGAAACTCAAACTACAACTTTACAGCAGGCACTTTGAGCCCACTAAAGACACAAAACAAATTTGCAAATTCACAATTGGATTCACTGCTGCATTTTTAGGCCAACTTAGTGGCAAGTCATCCCTAGGAAGAATTGCAGTTGGAAAGGTTAACAACTCGGTTGTAACTGGCCGGTTTGATTTTTAGATAATTTTGTACTAAGACCAAATGCGTTAAGAGTTTCCATATTAGTATTATATGGAAATGAAAGTTTATGTGTGAAATATAATGACTAATAAATGAATATACTTTATAAACCTTTGCAAAAAGTTCTCACAAGTTACAAGTTAAATTTAAGGGTGGTTCGAAAACATTGAAATTATTGTTCCCATGATTATTATTAGTTATTATTTATTATCATCACTGCCTACAAGATTTCAAATATCTTGTTTCTCTCAAGATGTATTTATTAGATACTTATTAGAAATTCATAATGTTATAACTTCTAACCCGCCATATTAACTAATTAAAACTGGTTTCGGGATTTTAAATGCGGGAAAAAGTGTTGTGAAAAAACTTTTAGTGTTTTTAGTTACATGATCAGAGAAAGCACTTATGATCAGAGAAAATTTTCGCTTAATGTTGAAAAGGATTCAAGGATTACAGTTAAATTTATGGAAATAATATACGGCGTTTCTCTGGGTAACGTTGTAAAAAATTTCTCACAGATTTGACCTTTGAAAGATTTTGCTCATTAGGAATATACAATTTGTTGTCATCCGATTAAACACGCATCAGAAATGTTTAAAATGATCTGGCGATTGTCGTAGTGTGCTTGTAGTTTCTAGGGTAATTCTTCAGCACTCAACTCTCATTCACACACTCAATAATAGAGCAGTACAGCACTTAATTTGGGTTTGTCTAAAAGTAGTAGAAAAGAGTGAATCTTATCATTTAGGCATTAAAATTGTATTGGCGATATCCAACTGCTTTTGATATTAAAATGTACACCGATTTAATGATCTGATGACTTCTAACTACTAAAAATTAAATTATATTATATAAATTATTTAAGTTGTTCAAGATTCAATATATATTGTTATAACTAGTAAAATTTCCTATTATTTTATCAAATTCATAAAATATATGGTATTCAAATAAATTCCAATTATATATTTATTACCATTTGTTAAAAGCACAAACAAGACTTCATATTAAATATTTAGATAATAGCCATATTCCCTAACCCGAAAATGGTAATTGTTATACGATACTGTATTTCACATTAATGTTCGATGAGTTACAGAACCCAAACTAATTTAAAAATCGTTTTAATAAATTTCTTTGGAATCATTGTACTTATTTTTCTGGTATCTTACCCATTCTGATTTTATATTGGTACTAAATGAACTGATGCTGGATGTATTAGTTCACTCAACAGCATTTGCCAATATCCAGTAAAATAGTTGGAAGAATTGACTGATTTAATTACCAGGTTCATAAGATTTCAAATAAATTATCTTTTTAAAATTATCTTTGTAATCAAAAATATTATTGATAAAATTAAAAATAATGTATATTTTTCTAATAAAAAGTATCAAATTAAGAGCTGTCCAATAAAACATAATTGTGTCTCAATGATAACTGCAAATTATCATCCGGTAATATTTATTTTATTTTGAAGAACAACTAATGGTATTCTGTTTTGAAAAAAATCCCCTCGGCTTCGTCTGATAGAATGAATTCTGGACACCCAATTTTCGATTACTGTTTCATACATATCGCGTGGTACCATATATGTTCAATTGTGACCTGAATGTTTCGGTTAAGGTCAAGAATTGTTTCAAGTTTATTTCAGCAAACCAGAGATTTAAACAGCACAAAAAATAATTCAAGGACATGAGATTCCACAGTCTTGGTGGCTACTTGACATTAACATTTCGCATAATAACTTATTCAGGAAACTTTCCTTGCAATAAATCGATTGTCTATGGAAATGTGTGACAAGTTGCACCGTCTTGTTGAAAGAAAACATTCTTTATTTCCACATTTATTAGTTCATTCTAATGATATTGGGTTACCATATATCTATAGCGTTAACTATTAACAGCACCCCGATTTCCTTCACATAAATCGACTTCGACTTATTTGGCCAAGTTTTTGGGTTAGCCCGCAGGCTCCTACCCGTTTCTAGTCGGCTTTGACTCTATATGGGCACTAATTTTAAGGAGGTCTCTATTTGACCCAGGAGGTTGCCTAGCAAGTTGGCATAGATAGTAAGAGAAGAAAGAATAGTGTTTTTAGATGAAGTCCTGGCGAACTTCAGAGGTTAATACGAAAGAAAAAAGAAAATGAAAGATTTTGCTATTTCCCCGTCAGAGAATGGCAGGTGTCTGAACAGCCGATCGATCGAGAGTGATCTTTCGACTGCCAAACCACGGACAGGATTATAAGTCGTCGAAGCGGTCTTATGCAAGCCGGGTATCGAATGTTCGATACTGTTATGCTTGCGTCCCGTATGTGATTTTGGGGCATTGCGCTAGATTACCCGGGAAATCCGGGCAAATTGTCCGGTATAGACCGGACTAGCGGGTTTTCGCTAAATTTCGCCGCTTGGACAAATTTAGCGTAGATTTGGGAATGAAATTCGGAGACTGGGGGAACACCGGTCTCTCTCATGATCTGGTTATTCCGAACATACCAAGGTGCGTTTAGTGCCATACGCAAGGTTTTGTTCTGGAATCTTTGAAGTTTTTTAGCCAAAAAACGATAGTAGGTAATAAGACCGTATAAGTATACGGATCTTATCATAACTTTATAGAAAAGAATTTTAACTTTCAGGGAAAGTTTACTAGAACGACAGATCAAGGGGCACAGGAGTTTGAGGATTCCGTGCCCCTTGCTAATTGTAAGCTGGATTTGACTAGACCATTTGAGAGAGCGGTCGAAATGGAGACCTAGATACGTGGCTTTTTGCAGCCACGGGATTGGCACTTTGTCAACCAGCAATCTGGCTTCGCTTGGAAAGCGATTTCTGGAGAAAGTGATCGCCTGGGTCTTTTTAGGATTGACCTGCAGGCGCCAGAATTTAAACCAGGCAACGGAAGCGTTAAGCTGCCGCTGCAGTCGGTTATGAATAACCGAGGTGGAACGTGACGTTGAAAAGAAAGCAGTGTCATCCGCAAAGAATGAAACACTGACGTCACGTAAATGAGGGAATTTGGCCAAGTAGATGTTAAACAAGGCCGGTGACAGGGAAGAACCTTGCGGGACTCCCGACTCAATAGGTTTGCTCGTGGAGAGGGTTGATTTAATTTTAACTTGAAAGGATCTACCTTTCAGGAAAGAATTTATTAGCATGGTTAGGTCCCCCGGGAAACCTAATTCGAGTAACTTAAAAATAAGTCCCCCGTGCCATACTTTATCGAAGGCTTTGGAAAGAACGAGAAGGTGGTCTGAGTCGAGCTCGTGCAGAACCGACGTGGCATTCGCTCTTGGGACACCCTTCGTGATGAAGAGGTCTATGACTGATCCGGCGTGACCCGGATAGTCATAATGGGTGGGTTCGTCAGGATAATTGACGATACACCCGAGCGAGAAACATAACCGTCCGAGGGTCGCGCCACGACAATTCGTGTTGCGATAACCCCAGAGCGTGTTATGGGCATTGAAGTCGCCGCCAGCAATAGTGGCGGCGTCGCTTCGAAATAGGGCAGTGTAATCAGCCCGCAACGGAGGTACGTTGCCTAACTGATACACGGAATGAAGGATTAAAGGTCGGCCTGCTAGCTCGACAGAAATGGAGGTTATTTCCAGATTGGCAAGATCTTGTTTAAGAAGTTTTGTATGCCGGAGATTGTTTTTGATAAGAATCAACGTGCCGCCACCACGGCCGTTGGTTCTGTCATCCCGAATTACATTGTAATTCGGGGCGCTGAATCGGATGGAGGGTTTTAAGAAAGTCTCCTGTATAAACGCGACGTCGATATTGTGCTCTGTCAGTGCGTGAACAAGTTCCTCCTTCTTGTCACGCACCGAGTTAGCATTCCAGGAGATTATTTTAAGAGAAGCTGGTTTAACAGCCATTGAGATTTTGGAAATATTGCGTGAATTGGGCTTGGAGTAGACCCATGAAATTCGAGACCATTTGACCCATCAGCTGTGAACAGACAGCTTTCGGGTCAAATTGGGCCGGGTCAATTTGCGCCGGAGCACTGCGCTGATTGCGCTGAGACCCCCACACGAAGGTGGATGTGGGGGTTGGGGTGTTTTTTGCGGATTTTGGATTTTTTGGCTGAGGATTAGCCTTTTGCGGGTGTTGTGAGGAAGAAGCCTTCACAACACCTCTAATGGGGCGTTTTGGGCATTTTTTGTAATTGGCAGTGTGATCACCGCCGCAATTACAGCAAAAGCCCGGGGTAGTGTGGGGCTTTTTGCAGTCTTTAGCTGCATGAGCCTCGCCGCACTTCATGCACCTGGTAGGTGCTCTGCACTTGCGTGCAGTGTGGCCATAAAGTTGGCAGTTGTAACACTGCCCTACTTCGCCACTAGATTTTTGGGATTTCACCGTTATATTTTGGTGAAGGAAATATTTAAGGTTGAAAATATTAGTTTCGGAATTGGCGATTGTAATTCAAACCATGGCAATAGGACTTTTGTCCTTTCTTTAAATCGATCGACTCGGGTGGGGTGGTAGTCCAACTCGGACAATTCTGCTTTAATTTCATCATCGGGTATTGATTCGGCGAGACCACAAATCAATACCCTGATATTTCTTTCACTGGGACTTAAGAAAGTATGAAAGTGGTACTTGCGTTCGTCGAGCAATTTTGTAATCGCTCGAAACGCATCAGGATATTTGGGATGAAACATTATCCTTTCTGGTTTGGTGGTCGTATGACCGAAATCGATATTATGGGACTTTAAGATGCGGACAACTTCGAGATAGGCCGATTTATCGTGAAGTACGATATCAAGAGCCTTTTTGTCTTTGGCCGAAAAATCAGATTTACCGGCAGAATTTGTCGGTTTCTGGTTGGCCTTGGGTTGGGCTATCTGGGGAGCCTGGACGGATGATGTCGAGGCTCCCTGAGAAAGAGACGGGGGAACCACCGCCCGTTTGTCAGAGAGAACTGGAAAGTTCTCATAGTCTCATTCAATCGTCTGAAACTCAGACTCGGAGACCGATGAATGGCCTCCGTCGCACATTTCCGAATCGCGGGTGGAACCGCCCTCATTCGCGCGTGCAAGGGTTTTACGGCGTCGCGACTTCGACTTCTTATTCTTCTTTCTTGAAGCCGTCTGCTTCTCTTCACTCGTCTTGGGGGAATCCTGTTCTTCATCCATGGAGGCATCCTCGATTTCTTCGTCCTGGTTAACGGCCTGGAGATGCCCTTTAATACGCTCATCAGAGCGTTTTTCACAGGCCTCCGTTAGTGCCGCTATTTTGGCCACGGCATCGCTCAGCTTTTGCTCGAGCTGCCGGATTAGGGCCCTATCTTCGTTTCTTTCGCGTAATAGCTGGTTTATACGCTCAGGCATATCGATACCGGGGCTCAGAGAGTCCTCCGACACGATAACGCTAATATTGTCCTCGTCGGCACTTTCCATAATTTTTTCCGAAATTCGACCGCTTTTCCGAAATCGCGGACGCGAAAAACGCAACTTTCCGCGACTATTTGAACGAAACGGTCGTTTAACGGTTTTTAACGGTTTTTGGTGACGTCAAATCACGCCACTATTACCCCTTCTACCTATGTCGATTATCGAGAGAACTCCCGAAACACATCCGTACTCTCTGACTGCCAAACAGAGTATATTTCACAGAAATAAGGTGATGTCACTTCTTTAGTGAAAAACCGCACCAATCAGTGACTTTCTGAAGATGAAGAAGTAACTCCTGAATCACTTGAGGATTTTCATCGGCAGTTATGCCAGTAAACAGATATGTTTGCACATACCCATTAAGGAAAAGATTACATTTTCCCGAAAAGGGGAGTCACCTTCCAACTCTCAATTTCTACGCGATGTTGAATCGCGTTTCTCTACATAGTAAATTGTCACAATGTACTGAATACAGTCTGTCTATTACAGTTCAAAGTTCTGATACTCTATTGGAAAACTCTTTACATTCGATTCAATAATTTTTTTCAAGGATTTTTCAAGGAAATTTTTCCAGGATTTGTCAACTCGTCAACAACCAATGGTCGCGCCGGTAACCAAGTGCGTTTATTTATTAGAATTGCTATTTATGAAAACTAAACTCAGAATTGTCTTCGTATTAATTGAGAGTCGAATTATCAGTGGATTTTCATTGGTCGATATTAGCATTTCGGAACTCCTGTTCCATCACTCATTAGCTTATGAATGCTTTCAACGTGCTGCATGTTATATCTGGGACATCCGATATCAAAATATATTATTTCGTTTGATAATATGATCTTCTTCTGCTACCTTTGTATAGGCACCCTATTGTCTATTATTCAGTGTGTTCCTAATAGATTGTTATCCTATCGTTGTGGTCTCCCACTGATGAATGATAGAAAATGGTCTCTTGTTATCCTAACTGGTTTGATTTATATCAAACCTAGTAATATGATAATTCTGATCATCTTTTCGTTACTTAAGTTAATTACTTTCGACACTTGCCGTATATTTTGATTTCTGACTCGTTTCCTTAGTGTTATTCCTTGCACAGGGTGGTGCAGAGGAAACGCATTTTTGTCATCTAAGTATAACATTGTTTATTTTCGAGATATTTTTTTGTAATTATGGCTTAATGAAATAGTAATAGTACACTTTTAAATTAAGAGTGCAAAATAATGTCAGTCGCCCTTCTTCGCGGTCACACTTCTGCAATCTCTGTTGAAAGTTGTTGTCACTTTCAAAAACATTTCTTCTGGTACTTTTGCGATGTTTAACGAATGGCGACTTTCAGTTCCTGTATCGTGCATGGCTTGGTAGCGTACACTCTAGATTTAAGGTAACCCCACCAAAGAAGGCATATGCAGACAAGTCTGGAGAGCGTAGGGGCCAAGAAACCGTCGAAACGGAAGATAACATGTTGAGGAAATATTTGGTGAACACATTTCATTGATTCTCTCACCATATGAGCTATGGTACCGTCTTGTTGGAACCACAGTTCTTCCATGTTTACTTATCACCGTTGAGTTGAACTTGTAACAGAAAATTTTGTGACATGTCAACATAACGCACCAAAGTCGCTGTTACTGTTCTTTCTTCCTCTTAGAGGAAAGAACCAATGAGAAGAATCAAAGAGTAAGAATCAACTATCCCTAATTTGGAAATTCGGCACCACACTGTCACTGTTTCACTATGGAGATGTCTTTGGTGCAGCTCTTGTGGATTATCTGCTGCCCAGTACCTACATTTCTGCTTGTTTACATATTAATTTATATAATATATATATATATATATATATATATATATATATATATATATATATATATATATATATATATATATATATATATATATATATATATATATATATATATATATTTATGATGATGTGGCCCAGCTTTTAGACAACGAAAACCGAAGGTTAAGATAAACTGTCGAAGAGAGCGTACAAGAATGATAGTCGAGGAAGGGCAAAGTGAACTCTGGGAAGCTGCTGCAAAGGAGCAGCGATTTGGAGATTGCTTTGTCGAATCGCTTTGCTGTGTTGCAAGACCCAGAAGAGTTGGAAATAACAGATCATTACGAAAAAATCATCGACAATATGCTTGAAGCGGCTGCTACAATAGCACCAGCAAAAAAAGTTTTAAACAGTAAAAAATATCCAATGAGACCGTGAATTTACTGAAGAAATGGCGGAAAATGAAGAATGCATGCAGTCCTTTTGGCAGGGTCGAGTACGTTGAGCTTTGCAAGACTATAAGAAAACGTATTCGAGGGGAACCGCGTCCATTCAACATGCAGCTAGTGCAAAAAACATTACAGGAAAACAAGGGAATAAACAAAGCTAAACACAAGCTGATAAATAAGAGGACACAAGTGTTTGCCCTAATGTGTGAGGATGGCATAGTAGGTAGCGAGCGAACGGAAATGTTAGAGGTTATCAGAAAATTTTATTCCAAGTTATATGAAAATCAGAACCAGTCAAAAACAGCAATGCCCACGGAATAGCATATGCCATAGAAGTGATGAATAATAGAAAGGCTCCAGGAAAGGACAATGTAACGGTTGAAATGTTAAAAGCAGGTCGAACTTTACATAAAATTCTGACAAAATTGTACTCGATATGCCTCAAAGATAAAAAAATACCCGGTTTATAGAAAAGTGCTGAAGTGATTTTTTTTCATAAGAAAGGAACACAAATATTTAAAAAAATACCGCCCAATAAGCCTCCTATCACTAATGAAAAAGAAAACCCAATAACATATTAATTACTGACAGTTTTTGTCCACTCTACTATGTTCAAATCAAATGAGTAAATATTGCCTTTGATTTTAGGATAAACTAATTTCTGTTTCGTAGTTTTAGTCATGTGATATATTCGCGAAATATGAGATAATTAATGTATTGCATTTTTACGTCACCTATATTTTGGAATATAAATTTTGTTTTCATTTAAATAGTAGTATAAATTTGAAGAACAAGCACCCAAATAAATGCTGGATGCTCATTATTTTATTTTGCATCGTTAGTACTGGTTACAATTAAGCTTAATATAAATGTGAAGTGTGTTATCTTAAATATATAACAAATTTCAAAACTAATTCAAATAAATTTCAACTTTACACTATGGTGTAACAAATGTATGAGCGTTTTTTTTTATTTTATATTATATTTGATTTATTTTATGTAATATATCCGAAAATCTTTTCACAAAATAATGTTTTTTTAATACATTGAGAACTGTTTATAAGATTTTAAGTCTAATCTCTATTTTTCTAGCTGAGGTGGTAATTTTGCATTCAAAAATACATATAAAAGTGGTCAAATCAGAACAACTGCCTTATTTTTCTTTTACTTTTCGAGTAGTTTTTCAATATAATAAAAATAATCCTTTGTTATGTATTAACCATTAACTTATTATTTTGTTTCCTGCGCTTTAAAACTATATAACTTTTCCATTTTTAGTATCGTCTTAGTTATATATAACTTTCCAACATTATAACATAAATTTTTGCTAAATACCTAAATACCATGGTGTAATAAAATGTTTTACATTTTTGAGGTACTCATTATTCATTTTCTTTGGCTTTTCCAAAATTATAACATAAAACTTTGCTAAATACCAAGGTGTAACAAAAGGTTTTACCTTTTTGAGGTACTTCATTATTCAGTGTTTAAAACATTTACATTGGCATAATTCCTATGTCTCACAAATGCCAGTTAACAGTAGTGTAGTATACTCCTAATTCCCCTGAAATGTTCTTAGTTCTTGCTCTAGGATCTGCAGCCACAACTGCTTTTAGACGTCATCATCGATAGACCATGGACGACCTGGTTTTACCGTATCTTCAAGACTCAAGACCGTATCTTCAAGACTCAACCCTTCTGCAACTGTTTGATTCACAGCTGAGCAGTGCGGATTGATACAGCCCCTTTCCCCTTTACTTCGCAAGTCTCAAAAGTAGTCTCAAAAGTAGTCTCAAAAGTAGTCTCAAAAGTAGTCTCAAAAGTTGCTTTGAGGCCTATTAAAAATAATATCTTAAAATTGCCCTAATTTCGCGACTTATTTCACTAATTTTAAGTTTTCTGCTGAATATTTCGCAGTGGAATCACATGGAATGTATGTTTATCAGAGCAAAAAGTTAAAATGGGATTGTTAAATATGCTAATATATAAATTATGGAGTTACTAAATATGTACTTTATAAATTATAAAAATCAACTGCTCAATAAACTCTCTATAATGTTGGATATTAACATCTAAATGTTTTAATAATCATCACTTAGGTATATTTTTAAATCCGAAAATATCAGATAAAAAAAATCTCAACAATTGATATACCTTCGTTTTTTATGTACGACTATCTATATTTAAATGTATCAAATATTTGAATGTTTTTAAACACTTGAAAATATGAAAGGACCATTATTGTTTATGACGATCACACTCCGGATTAAAACTTTATAAAATGGATTTTTTTATAACCATTCTCTAAATATTGTCTTTCAATATTTTTGATTTTTTTATATGTCGATATTTTCTGTCGTCTTTTTTCATTTGTCTTTGAGTGAACGTCATCCATGATTGAAACTACTAAACCAGTAATATACAATGGTTTTAGATGGTGCTTTGTCGTCATAAGTCGAAGTGAGTTTATCGATACATTGTTGTTGAGATAATCCACGTTGAAAATCGTAATAAATTATTATAAAGCTGAAATTTATTGAATTTTTATGAGAAAAACTTTTATACTCAGTCCTCATATATATAATAACTAATAAACTTTCGAAGCAAAACTTTACTTTTTAATAGGTTATGGCATGACAGAAAGCAGGAAACGTAACCAAGCGAACATGCACTTGAAAAATGTAAATTTTCATGAAATTTCTCTGGAAATTCTGTTGGCTTTCAGCTAGTTTTTCCTCTTGAAAATACGTTTTGCGCTTTAATTAAAACATTTAAATATGTTTCACTTGAGCCGCTCTCAAAGCGTATTTCCCGAGAATCAAACTAGTATATAGCGTTACGTGATTTATGAGTTGCATTGCTGAGGCTTAAAAAGCCCTTAATGGCTTCCATAAAATATATTTACTATCGAAATTTTTACAATTAAACCTGACGAATTATGACTACTGTCAGCTACAATATTCTGGATGGAAATTTTGTTTTTTTTAACAGACTATACAGATATCGAATGCAATATGCAAATATAAATTGTGTGCAGTATATCAAATAACACTGTATCTAAATAAACAGTTTAATTTTGTTTTGTTAATTTTTTATATTTGCATTATTTAGTGTACAAAAAACAACGAAGCACACTTAATTATTTCAAGTATAGGCCCATTAGTATCTTAGCTTCTACTTGATCTGGATACCGAATTACCATCATTAGCTGTAGGTTAATTCTAATCAGCACTCTGTGGGCTATCAACACTTGCTTTGTGTATAAGTTTTTGGCTCACGACAACATACTGATTGGGCATTGATCAACGTAGAATAAATTCATAGCATAAATTAAGGGGTACACGTAGTATGATCGCTTAAAAAAAGTGATTTTTTGGATTTTTTTTAAAGAAAAGTATTGCATTGCATGTTTTAAAATTTTGAAGATATACTTGTACATAAATAATGTATACATAGTAATTTTTGACATCGCCCAAATCTTCAAGAAAAAAAAGTTCCCCCAATGCTGTCGTGATTGCGGCCTTTACAGCACCTAAAATAATAAAAAAAAAGTTCATGAAACTAGAAGGTTCCTATACAATGGCCAGGATTGTGAAAAAAAAATAATAAAATGGTTTTTTTCAGTTTTGGCATGGTAAAATTATATTTTTTATTCAATCGAAAAACTGGAGGGTCATTGTATGGAAAAACTAATACAAAATATGCTGGAAAAAAATCGATCAGATGATTTGTAATCGGGTTAAAACTGCACCAAATTTGAAATGCAGTTTTGAGAAAAACGCGTTTAAAGATAAAATTATTGATTTCATTGTTATATATCGATAAATATCATACCTAGAGCTAATCTGCTATTCCAGGCCCATATAATTCACGTTCATCTTCTTCGAAAATCGCCTGTTGGGTTGTTGAATATCTCTCCTTCGAGCTGACCGACTCTCTTTCGAGGCAGACTGTTAGTGATGATCTGCTACTTGGAGCCTCGTTTGATCTGTCAGCGGCATAATCGCTTGCTGCAGGTTTAATTATAACTCCCATCACACTAAACATTTCTCTAGAAATACTTCTAGGAATATTTCTACATTAATATTATATTGATTTAAATCCAATAATCCTATATATGTCAGACTATCACGTATATTCGTAAATATTGCGAATATTTCACCCCATAATTATCAATCAAGTGACTAAACATTCCTTTCACACTTCCGAACAATATCCGACGGTACGTTCGGTACGATGACCGTTCGGACCGACAGAGCCCAAACCGCTACGGCCATCGTTACTTTCTAAATGATGAGCAGCTACTCTTCAGAAGGCTGTAGTTCCAAAACTATTAGTGATCCGCTTTAAATTTTAGTATGTTATTTTTGAAGGTGTAGACTATCGAAATATCCAAAAAGAAAGAAAATCTATTTTTTCAAAGTTCTAGATGTGCCCCTTAATGGATACAGATTTTGTTTTTCAAAATATTCATCCTTTGCATCAATATGTTTTTCCATTCGACCGAACCAAATTTTGAAACATCTATGGCGAGAATCCTTTTGTATAAAATTATACAGGTATTAATAAATCATCTGAGGATGGTTGCGGCATTTTCCTGATGGAAATTCATACTAATTTGTATAAATAAAATCAAGTTATCTTATATACACTTATATTTTTCTTTAAAACATGACACGTTTCGCTACACTGTAGCTTCTTCGGATGGTGAATGAATTAATTAAATTCATGAAAAAAAATCATTCTTTGTCAACCATCCAAAGAAGCTTCAGTGTATGTTTTAGAAAAAAATAAAGTGAAAATTAGACAAATTTGTTTTATTTATACAAATTAATTAATCAGGTGTTAAAAATAGATGTGCATGAAATAAATTTTTGTTGGAGCAACTAGGAGGATTGCTATTTATGTATACGAACAATAAATAAAAACAAATATTTATTATTGAAAATGGTTTTATTGTTTTTCAAAATATTCTCCATGATGATCGATACACGTTTGAACCAATTTTCATAGCACTTCTTCCATTCCGACTGAGGTATATCCAAAACATGCATTTTGAACTCACCAACCGCTTCTTCTGGCGTTGATAATCGTTGACCACGTAGTTCTTCACGAACCGAAACAAAAAGAAGAAAGTAGATGTTATACAGGGCTTTTGATACACCACGATTGTATTTTTAAGCATTTCGTAGCACCAATCAATATGAGTCTTTTTTTGAGTGACTGTGACATTATGCCGAATCCAACGCTCACAAATCTTTTTCACGGCTAAATGTTCATATAAAAATCTTGTGTATGCTTGTCTTACTAATGTCTCAATCCTTTCGTATGTCAAATGGTACTTCATTGCCAAAAGTTAGAGTTGATCTGATGCACTGTTGTTGAGGTAATCCACGTCGTAAGCCGTAGTAAATCATTGCACGAAAATTCTCACGAGTTAATTCCATTCCACTTTATGATGTATATGTCAGATGGCGTCTAGCACCACTATTGTTGTCAATTCCGGATACATAAATATCAACCCTCGTACTATCATGATGAAGGGTGATGTAATGATTTTAATTATCTTTGCGAGTTTGGTATTTATATATTATAGTATATCAAATAATATTGACATTTCTTTTATTTATTTTTTTCTTTTTTTTTTGGGGGTTTTTCGCCACGATCTAAAAGTCAAAAATATCAAAAATATCTGTTCTTATGTAAATAAAAGTATCACTGGGTAAAAAAACAAAAGGGATACTCTAATTTATTAGTGATTCTTTTTCTGTAATAAATTTGCCTAACGAAAAAAAATTTCAAAATACAAATTTTTCTTAGATACATACAAACTTTTGAACGTTAACGTTTTAGGAAGTCTTGCCGTTTTCCAAACGAATCTAAAAATAATTTATATTTATTTCTATATAATACTCTAAAAGGTAGTAAGTAAATATATTTAGTATATGTCAATGATACATACATTGACAATAATATAACAGTGACATACTACCAAAAATTATACAAGTGAGGTTTGCTGTGTGATTATTGTGTATTAAAATAATTAAATATTTTTAATTGTATTATTTAAAATCGGGAACCTAGTCGGTAATTTTAAATCTACCGAAGGCATAGCAATACAGTTATTTGTATTTACATTAATTATAGCGGTTTCTTTTAATCTTCTGTATTTAGTTACAGATTCTTTTAATACCGTTTTAGAATTATTCTAATTGATTTTATGTCCCGATTCCCATGCGTGTTGGCAAATTCTAGATTTATTAAAATCACCCTTTCTAAGAAGGTTTTTATGTTCTTTTATTCAAACATCTAAGGGTCTAGATGACTTGCCTATATAAAATTTGCCACATTCGCAGGGAATTTTATAAACCATATTTTTGGTATTCTGTTGTGTGTTGTTTGGTTTGGTTTGGTTTTTGTCAATATAGATCTAAGAGTATTTTTTGTTTTAAATGTTGTTCTTATGTTGTATTTATTTCCTCCTCTTAATTGTATCAGAAATACCGCGGATGTAAGGAATTGTGAGGTTAATTGTTTGAGAGTTATTATTATTGTTACTAATAAGTTGTCTGTTTTGTCTGGTATTAAATGTTTTGAAGACTTATGTATGAAGTTTTTTGGGTAATTGTTTTTTTATTAAAATGGCTTTAACATAATTTGTTTCTTTTTGTAGTGTATCACTGTCGTTACAAACAAGTTTTGCTTTGTTATATAAATTTTTAATTACTCCTATTTTGACTGATTTTGAGGATTACAAATGCCTAGCTGTATTTGTAGGTTTTCTGTAAATTGCAATTTTTAATGTGTGGTTGTGGTTTATTATTAAAGTGCCGAAGAATGCCAATTCATGCTCCTTCTCCATCTCTAAAGTAAAGTTAATTATAGGCTCTTGAGAATTTATATATTGTAAAAGAATATTTAGATCATCAATGCTATGTTGCCGTATAGCAAAAATATCATCAACATATGTATCAGACAATTCTCTCGATGTCATTCTCGAGACATCTTTATAAACATCAGATAATCAGGATAATCAGGATCAGATCATCTATAAAGATATTACTTATCAAAGGAGAGAAAGAGAGAAGAACCCATTGCCGTTCTGATATTTTGTTTATAACAATCATTTTCTAATTGAAAATATGTGATTTTTAAGCATAGATTTAATAATTCCAAAATTGCATTTATATTTAGTTTAGTGCGGTCTTTTAATATTGTGTCATATCCCAATCTCTTTCTAATTATTAAAAGTGATCAACTGGTACATTGGTAAATAAACTCACCACATCAAAACTAACCATTAAACTGGTTTGTAATTGTAATGTTAGAAACTGTATCTAAAAAATCTGAAGTATTTTTAATATATGAATTTGTTTTACACGAAAGTGAATTTAAAATGTTTAATAACATTTTTGCTAGTTTATAACATGGGGAATCTATGCTACTAACTATAGGGCGAAGTGATATATTAGTTTTGTGTATTTTTGGTAGACCATAGAAATGAGATGGTTTACTATAATGTGGTGTAAGTTGTGATCTTTTTAGATTTGTAAATTTGTGTATCTGTAATCTTCTCAATTTTTTATATAGAATCTGTAAGTAGTGTAGTGTAATTTCCCTCATCAATTACATTATTTAAATTAAAATTAATAAATTGGATTTCTTCTGTTTATTATCGCTACAGTAGCTCCATGATAAGAAAAACCTAACAATGACTCACTTTTAAATGATTCCTCATTTAAACCGCCATTGTTGAACTATTTGAATATTTATTTGTCTCAATTGACATCATTTTCTTTTAGCGTTGAGAAACTTGTGCGGAGTCCACCTAGACCAAAGCTGTTTTACCATATTGAATGTATTTGTTTCATAGCAATGCCTACGAATCTCTTACTCTGAGCGTATATCATATGCCGATCGATTTCTATCATTTCTCTTACAGCATCGATACGTCTGACAATTATAGATGCTGATGGTGGATTTTCGCGAAATTCGTAAATGAGACGTGTAGATTCATGCTTAAATTTTTCAAAGAAGAATTTTTATTTTGATTCTGTATTAGTCACGAACCCAGGCTTTATCCACTTTATAGATATTTCCAAAATCAATTTCTAAATTTGTGTCAATTATCACTAAGTTTGCCTGAACGGTGAATCGGAGACGCACTTTTATGGAACAAGGCTTTTTAAGACTCAATTCATAGAGCAAAAATATTTCCATACACTCTATGTGTATTATTGAGTTTATCAATGATCATTTTCCAAATGAGCATTTTATTTACTTATTACTATTTTCGGGAATATACACTTGATGCATGCTCCTAAAATATTCTTCTACATTTAAAATCCCTATATCAGCTATTGATGATTACCTGACCAGAATTATCTACTATCTTCTCACCGAATCACCATATTCATCGTTTATTTTATGAGTGCATTTTAATTCTATCCATATAGGAATGAATAAAAGCGAGTACCATTATACATTTATATTTATAATATCTTGAATTACATCAGACAAACAATTTTATATGGGCAGCAATTGTATGCATGTTTTTTTGGATATTTATAAATGACAATCCAAGTTTTTTCATTTGTATGTTAAAAGCAGCTATATTATGAACAATAATTCGTAAATCGCCTTTATATGAATTGACTATGCTACTAACTATAGGGCCAAGTAGTATAATAGTTTAGTGTATTTTTGGTAGATTTTGACGATGTATTAACGTTTCCCTTTAGGAAAAGTCCAATGAGATATCCATTTATTTTGTTTTATTATCACTTTTATAAAAATTATATTTAAGTTCCATACCATTTCATATCTACAACCAGTGCAATTAATTAAATACACAATATTAGTATACTTAGCCATTACTTGAAGGACTTCCACTAAAATGTTAATAAACAATTTCTATAAGATTCTAATATATTTTGTTTAGATATAACGAAATAATGGTTTCAAGATCCTGTATCTTCTCTAGAAGGTTTTATGCTTTTTTTTATTTGAAATAAAATATTCGAAGACCGAACTGAACTTGAGCGACCAGGTAGTGTAGGATTCAGCTTATCTTGAGGGCGGCCAAAACGAGCCTCCTTCATAGCGAGTTCTACCAGTAACCGCCTTCCAACGCTTACTTCACGGAAATACATATTGAAGACTTCACCGGATTAAGTATAGTCATTAAATGACTTTACTACTGACTGATTAAATGACAGAAATGACTTGTTATCGCTTCCGTGATTTTTTCGACATCTAGCTTTTGTCTCAAAATTCTACTCAGCATCTTCCCCAGCGGACTCCATGCTTCCACGATTTCTAGCATTATTTCTGCGATATTTTTCTTGGTCCTTTCGTGAGCTTGTCGTGAGCCTTTCTCCTGAGCTAAACCAATTCTTCGTACCCAAATAAGGTATACTCAACGTTATTCTCCTTTGCCTTACATAACCCACAACTGCAACATTTCCTTTACGGAGTCTTGTGAGGTAGAAACCAAAAAGTCCATATCCCGAAATGGTCTGTCTTAGTTAGTGCTCAATATTTCCCCATTTTCCCTCGTGCCATCGTCTAAGGTGTTTTATGAAGGTTTTCAGCATCCTTTATCATCAGTATCTAGCATCTATTCGGTGGTCTTTTCCAATTTCCATAACTGCTTCCCGTTCCTTAAGGAAAGGAGGTAGTTCTGCATGCGCCCTTGATTATTAGGTATAGGCTGCGATTGATTCTCTCTAAAATACTTATATAGAATTTGAACCTCAGGGCAAGATGATGCCCCGTACAGGACGACCGACATGCCTAATAATAATACTAGTAATATAATAGTTAATAATAATAGTTCAGTATTATGTTATATATTCGTATTAAATAAGAATATTTTCTTCTGAAGAAGACATGAGTCGGAGCAATTTTACTGAATTTCTAAATAGTATATTTTGCTCTTATATGATAAGAAGATCATATAAAACATATTACATAAAATGTGTCATATAAAAATGTAGTCAAAATACATCCTATATAGTATATAATATAAAATATATCACATAAAATATAATCAACTGAACTCATAAAGATTTTTTTTCCTTTACATTTTATAACAATAATTGAAACTTAGATTCAGTTTTATATGTCAAAGATCAAACAGTTGCTTGAATGTCAAATTAAATATTAGCTCGCTAAATCAAAGATCACGTCGCTGATGTTTGTAGTGGTCAACCCGCTGCCTGAAGGTTGTCCAATCAACGAGTGGGGTAACCAAATGAGAGCACCAAATATTGTGAAATCGATTAAACCTATAGGAAAATTCATGGCTATGATTTTATCGATCATAGGGTGGTGCTCATAAACTACTTGGCCAAATGCATGACTATTACCAAGCAGTATTTTTCACTACGGTATTAACTGGAGAGTTTTGTTCATGATAAGTTTCCACATCTAATTAAAAGAAAAATGGTCCTTTAGAGGCACCGGATTCGCATATGGCTCTTCGCGATTGCTTCATGTTCCAAAACTTGACAAAATAGGATGCTGGTTAAAGATTTGCTTCAAATAATGAAGTCAAAACTAAAATAATCGCTTATTTTGTAGACTTGAATAAAAACATTTTTTGTCAAAATGTATGGAAATGCAAGGTGACGCCTGCTGAAGTTTCATAAACAAAGGAAACAGAAATCTAGTATTTCTTTGCTAGGTCGATAACTTTTCGATTGGTCCTCGTATGTGAGTATTAATTTTTCAGTGTAAAATATGGCAATGAAAACAAAAACAATGAAACATCTTTTGCTCGGAATATCTTTTGTTCGCATAAAAAGTAAAATATGTTATAGACACTTAAAGAACTTTTTCGGCAGACTTTGTTTTTAAAAACTTTATTTCGAAAATGGTTTACAAAATAGGTTTTTTAAACTCAACAGCTTAACTAAGAATTAACAATATTAAATTTGGAGGTAATATTTATACTTAAAAATACGTTTAGGTTGCGTTTCTCACGGGACCATCTGGTGGCGTGATGACTCCCAAGGTGATGCTGACATCGTGGTTCTCATGCGAACGAAATATGTAACTCTACTCTTGAGGTGATGCTGACATCGAGGTTCTCATGTGAGCGGAGTACGTAACTCCTCCCTCCTTAAGATTCGAAAACAACGGTACGTTTTTCCGAATCCACTTTACTCTGGGGGTGGCTTTTCTTGGACCTTCTTCTGACAGCTTGCCAATAGGAATACAACTTTTCCCTTTGCATCATCACTACAAGTATGGTTAGGACAATGCAAATACCTAAAACAATATAATTTGTGGTTTGTCGATGATTAGTGTTATCGAGGTTTATCGGCTTCAATTGATTTGCCATATTCTTCAGATGGTATATTTCGTCAATATTGATTTTGGTAATGTTCGAGGTAATCGAAGTTTTCGTTCCATCTAACTTTGACCATTTTATTTCGGGTAGGATAATTGGTTTTCCTCTCTGAATCTTTAAGTCATTTAGAAATTTCTTTTCCTTAATTTGAACTTCGCAATCTTCTGGGATTTTAATTAGTGAAGATTTCGATATTTCGAAATATTGATCGGTGTTGCATTTGGCAATCATTGTTTCTGGTTTGGTGGGTAAGATTAAAACTAGTTCTCTGGTAATCTGCTCTGTCACTGGTTCCTCAATATTAATTTCGATTGTCGGACAATTTCCAGTTTGATGTCCTGCTATTAGACTGTTCACACATTGGTCATCGGGTAGGAATTCTTCCATGCAGAAATGTATTTTCTCGATAATTGGACATGAATTAGCAATAAATTGTCTTCTCATAGGGGTTTGTGCCAAATAAGGGTATTTTGGTATAAAGATGGTTCGATTTTGGATAATTGGGTAGATGTGATAGAAGGTAAGGGTTTCAGGCCTCAGTATCGGTACATGTATGGCAAATATTACTTTGCTTTCTAAAAATTCTACTTGAATTCCAAAAAATTGATAGTATGACAATAAATTTTTGAATGTTGGAATTTCCGAATTGTTATAGATATTCTTTAAATAGTTTAACATATTTTTTAATTCTAAATTTGACAGTATGCTGCTATGTAGAGCGTTTACTTTGGTAAACATAATAGCGTCTTCCAAATTATCAAGAAACATTATTAGATTTTGACAATCTAAATTTAATTGCGTTGTAATTCCTTGGAAACTTAGATAATCTTGTATGTTATTGATAGTTTGTTGAACTGGTGAGAGTAATGTATATAAACTTGATTGCAGTGACTCTTGATTTTTACTTAGAGTTGCCACAGTTTCGTTGTAATTATCGATTAGATTTTTTGATAATGAAATCTGTAATTTTAATTCGTCAACTATGGTTTTCTGATTGGACTCTAAAATTGCTATTGCTTCATCATATCGTTTACCGTCATCTGAATCTAGGGTTCCGAATAACCATTTATTAATCTTTCCAATTCCATCAATAAAACCTCGTTTATTTCTAATGTGAGGGTGTAAATTTTCGATTTTATTTGTTGCAATTTCTATTAAGTATTCGGTTCTGAGGAGTAGGTTTTGCGCTAGTGCATGATAAGAGATATTATTCGATGCATTTACTGGTAATAAACTTTCCTTGAGTTTAAGAAAATAAGCCTTAATATTACTTAGTTTATCGATTAAATGTCTTAAATCTACGTAATGAATAAATGTATGTCTATTATAAATAAGTCTGGAATTTCCCAGTTGGATAGGTAATATGGGGTTCTCCAGCGTGGTGATTTGAATGTCAGACCCGTTTGTCAGGTGGATCTGCAGGACCAGGTATAACAGGATCGTCGCTGTTTCCTGCTTCATCCTGAAAAGATTTTCCTCCATTAGGTTTAGGTTTTCTGAGGGTACTTTTATGATATGAAGTTTTGTCTGTTATTATTTTGGTATCAGTTTCATCAATTATTGGTACCTTTTTAAATTTTGGTTTGTCTTTGCTTCTATATTTCGTTTTCACGTAGGCGATCTTTTGATCTTGAAAGTCAGGAGGTTCTTGTCTAGTTTCGTTTATTTTCAATATTACATTTTGTTTGGTTTCTTCATTTATTCTCTTTACTTTCTCATATAGCTTGTTCGATGTTTCTTTATGTGATTGTACATAGCTAGATATGATAGCGTTGTCGTTTAGATCAAAAGGGTTTATAGTATTTACGTGTCCTGTTGTTATTTCGAAGGGCGTAAGTTTGGTCACGCTTTGTATTGAATTATTATAACCCATTACAGCTCTTCTCATCAACTGCTGTATTGTCATGTCTTTGTTTTCTTCTCGTAAACAACGAAAACTTTCAATTATGGTCGAATGAAAACGTTCAACGGGTGAGTTCGAATTACTGTTTTTCGCGGTTGTATAGTGTAGTTCAATTCTATACAATTTACAGAAATCTTCGAGGTCTTTATTTTTGAATTCTGTTCCTTGATCTGCGGTTATTTTTAATGGAAGACCGTGATGTGTTACGAATGTATACAAATTTTCTACTACTTCGGTACCTGTAATACTACGGAGTGGGTAGGCTTGTCCATATCTTGAGAATGAATCTAAAATTGTTACAAAGGCGTCGTAATTTATTCTAAAAGTATCCACGTGTATGTGCTCGAAAGGTCTTGATGCTGTAGGTGTTAAATTAAATTTAATTACGGGTGGATTTCGATCATATTTGTTTCTTTGGCATATCTCGCAATTATTAATGAAATTTTCAATATCATCTGACATCTTTGGCCAATAAAATCTTGTACTGAATGCTGCTTTCATTTCATTCATACCTCTGTGGCATGTTTTGGTGGTGTGGTGTAGAGTAAGTTTTTCCTGTTGCTCATCTCTTGTTCGTATATCTTCTAAGAACGTTGAGCATTGTAATATCTTGTAAGATGAGTTTTTAAAAAGGTTTTGCAAAGTGATTGCAAACTGACGTGCGCATTCTTGGTTATTAAAGTATATAGCGTATAATTGTTTCGGTTTTACATATTCTTTAAGGAATGTGACTATACTGAATGTTGGATCTCTACTTGAAATAGTTAAGTAAAATCTGCTGTTTTCGAACACTCGTTCTTGTCTTAGTTGAAATTTGGTTATATCTCCACTTGTGACAATTATTTGATTTTTATACATGTTTATGGCTCTTTCAGTTATTGGCATTCCGCAAATGGGATCTTCAGCTGAAGAGTGTACTGTTTCAACTCCTTCTTTATTATTCTCATGAATAGTTGGTGGTTTAATTTGAATGTCCGAAATAATATTTATTTTCGGTGGAATAACTTCATCAATTGTAACTTGATCTACGTTTGGTAATTCGCTAGGTGTTAATAGAAATTCTTTTATTATATCATCAGCGTCGCCTGCATTATTACAAACTGATTCGGTTTCTGCTGCATTGACTTCTGCTACATTCCTGGATAGAGCATCAGCTGCTTGGTTGTTTTTCCCTTTTTTATATCTAATTTCGTATTCAAATTCTGCTAATTTTAGTCGCCATCGTACTAAACGAGAATTTGGTTCTTTTAGCGACATTAACCATTGTAAAGGTTTGTGATCGGTGTATATCACAAATTTTGCGCCATATAAATAGGGTCTGTAATATTTACAACTCCACACAATAGCCAATAATTCTTTTTCTGTTGTTGAATAATTGATTTCGGCGGGGTTTAGAGTTCTGGATGCATAGCAAATTGGGTGACCATCTTGAGATAAAATTCCCGAAATTGCATAATTCGATGCATCCGTAGTCAGTTCGAAGGTTTTAGAGAAATCCGGATATGCTAAGACTGGTTCTGAAATTAATAGATTCTTACAGGTGTTAAAACATTCTACGAATTCTTGTGTGTGTTCGACTTTATTTCCTTTCTTTAAACATAGAGTCATCGGTTTAGTGATTTTGGCAAAATTCTTAATAAACCTACGGTAATAGCCTAACAAGCCTAAAAATGCTTTGATTTCCTTTTGCGTTCTTGGAATGGGATATTTTTGTATAGCAACTATTTTCTTTTTATTAGGTCGGACTCCTTCAGGTGTCACAATATGACCTAGAAATTCAACTTCCTTTCGTAGAAATTCGCACTTGTCAATTTGTATTTTTAAATTAGCTTCTCGCAATTTCTTAAAGATGAGTTTAAGGTTCTGAATATGTTCCGTTAAGCCTGTGCTCACTACTATTATGTCGTCCATAAATACCATACAAATCTTGTTCTGTAGCTCTTTTAAGACTTCGTCCATTATTCTTTGGAACGTAGATGGAGCATTTTTCAGACCGAATGGCATCCTTAAAAATTCATAATGTCCATTTTCAACTGTGAACGCCGTTTTTTCTATGGAGTCTTTTTCTACCTCAATCTGGTGAAAACCAGACGCTAGGTCCAATGTTGAAAAGTACTGGGCTCGTCCTAATTTGTCCAATATATCGGTTATATTTGGAATAGGGTAGCGGTCCGAAATTGTCTTTTCATTGATTTTTCTATAATCAACTACTACTCTCCATTTTTGTCTTTCCGAAGCGTCCATCTTCTTAGGGACGATCCATATCGGTGATGACCATGGACTGGATGATGGTCGTATTATTCCCTTTTCTAACATTTCGCTGATTTGTTTGCACACTTCATTCTTGTGAATGTATGGGTATCTGTATGTCTTTGTGTACACTGGTATATTATCTGTGGTTTTTATTTCGTGTTTAATTTTCGATGTAAATGTTAATTTGTCTCCTGGTTGGTAAAATATATCTTCAAATTCTCTGCACAATGCCGTAATTGCTTTTCCTTCTTCTTGGTTCATATGTTCGGTGCGTATTAGATGATTTAACTGTGCCTTTTTGCTTGGTATTTGTTGAGAACATTTATGATTTACTTGTTCGAAAGTCATACATTCGAATTCTTGCGGTTTAAATAATTGACAAGGAAATGGTTCAGTGAGAGTCAATGTTATATAGTTATTTGTTGGGTTATGAATTTCGATTATAGCATAACCATCGTGAGCATAAGAGAGAATGGATGGAAAGTTCAATTCATCTATTTTTTCGCTGTTGGTGATGATTTCTCCTTCTCGTATATTAACTGGAATTTTCTTTAAAGTTTTTTCTTTGGGATTTATGGTAATAGAAAAATTTGTTTCGGAAGGTCTTCGGTATTTAAAAGGAATTTCGATTTGTTGTCCAATTAGTTTTTTATTTAAAAGATCTATATTCAATCCCATATTAATTAAATCTGTTAGACCGATTACTCCATCAAAATAGTCGTGAAAATCAAAAAGAATAAAATCTATCTCATAATCTAGTTTAAATTCTGAAAATGCTGGAATTTTTGCCTGAAATTGTGTGTTTTCACTACCTATTGCTGTTTTGATGATGTTATTCGCTCGATAGATACAGTTTGGATAACATTTTTCTGCGACAGTTGGTCTTAAAATTGATCTTGAGCTCCCGGTATCTATTAAGAGTTTAATTTTAGGATAGCCAATTTCGATATATGGTAAAGTGTTATTAGAGGAAATGTTTATTTCCGTCAAGGTTGGCCTTCGTTCTGGGCTTGTTCCGTAAAATTTCCAATTTCTTTAAGGTTTTCATTCTCTGAAAATTCTTCGTTTTTTTGTTGTTCATCTTCACCATAGTTATTCACATGATAATCAAGGTGAGTTTCTTCATTCGGTTCGTAGTACGAGTAATCTTGATAATCTTCAACCGGATATCCTTCACACTCGTTGTTGTGAAGTTCTTCGAAAGTAAAATTCGGTTTTTGATTGGGGTATGTGTTTTGGAAATGGTTGAATTGATTACGGATTGGCTGTCTGCTAAATCCGTTACTGTTTCGTACACTAATCGACATGGGTGTTGGTTTACTCATTTGACTAGGTGGAATATTCTTGGGCTTAAACACATTTTTTGGAGGTCCAAAAACTTCCCGGTTTGTAAAGAATTTTTGAGGTGCGAATTGTCTGGGCTGCACATTTATTGGTTGTGATGGCCATTGAAATGGTTTTGCCATTGTCGAATATTGTTGTTGATTAAAATTTGGGTTTCGGTTAAAAGCATTCTGATTAAATTGATTTTGATTGAAAGGGTTTTGATTAGAATAATTTTGATTGTTTGAGAATTTTGGATAATTTGAAAAATTTGTTGGTTTCGGTGCAAATTGATTATTACTGTATTTTTCAGTTGCGTTTAGGTTCCCATATAATTTTTCGAAATTTTCAAATTCAACGACATAAGCCATTGCATCTTCCAATGTGTCGAGTTTTTTCAAATGCATGTTATTTTTCAGGGTTCCCGTACAACCTGCTATGAATGTATTTAACGCCGTTTTCTCATAGTAAGTAATGTGGCAAATTTTCTGTTGTTCACTCAAATTTAAATCGTTACTAATTCTCTGAGCAACATTACTTCGAAGAAGTTGAAGTCTGGTTCCGAAACTTATTAAGTGTTCACCTTTGAATGGTCTGGCTCGTGTTAATTCTTGGACTAAATTGTCCGTATTGCGTCTATCAGAAAAACATTGTTGTAACGCGGCTTTCAGAGCGTCCCAATTTGTCAGCTCTGTTCTATTCCCAACCATTACTTCTGCTTTCTCGATTAATTTTTCCTGAATACAATCGAAAATGTGGGCATCTAATTCCTCACTTTGTAATTGCCTATATATATTTACGAGTTTATCGCATTTGGTAACAAATTTATTTAAAACGTTACTGTCACCATTAAAAGGTTTAATATTTTCTAATCTAGATTTGAATAAATCCCAGTCAATGGGGGTTTGTTTACTTTGTTTCTGCATTTTAGAATCGTTATCGTTAAATGCTAATGCTAATGATGCTACTAAATCGTCAATTTCTGTCATATATTTTTGTTCCTCTTTCTTAACCTAATTTCTAACCCTAATGTGTTCAATACACTGGTTTTTTGTGTGAAATACACTTCCCTAACTATTCCAACTGAGTACCTTAATCAGAGGGTCAGGAGGGTAAAAGGAATTGGCACTAACCTTTGTTGATCTGCTTCTTCCTTCCCGAATTCTCGGCTGTGCTGCTGTCTGCTTCTGGTTCTGTTGATTGCACTGCTGGATTGGCTCCAACTGTTGTGTCTCTTGGTGTCGTCCTCAATTGGCTCGTTCGTGAAACACTTGTGCAATCCTACCGACTGCGCCACTTAAAGAACTTTTTCGGCAGACTTTGTTTTTAAAAACTTTATTTCGAAAATGGTTTACAAAATAGGTTTTTTAAACTCAACAGCTTAACTAAGAATTAACAATATTAAATTTGGAGGTAATATTTATACTTAAAAATACGTTTAGGTTGCGTTTCTCACGGGACCATCTGGTGGCGTGATGACTCCCAAGGTGATGCTGACATCGTGGTTCTCATGCGAACGAAATATGTAACTCTACTCTTGAGGTGATGCTGACATCGAGGTTCTCATGTGAGCGGAGTACGTAACTAGACTCTTTCTATTTTTAAATGTTTCTTCGTTACAAAAATAAGTCAGTACAAAAAATATGTATATTTCTTTCAAAATTCAAAGTTCCACAATATAAATATTTGTATAACAGACTCTTCTTATATTCAGCTTTCGATATCTTATTTTGAGTTTCCAGGCAGAATCGTTAGGGCTTGTTTGTTAGAATTAAATACCAAAAGCCTATTAGAAACCAAAAAAAATCTGAAAATTATTTTTTCGTAAAGCGTTCAAAGTTTCCGGAATATTTAATTAAAATCTCTGCTGTTTCAACGAGAAATAAAAAACACTTTTGCCAGGGTATAGAGAAAACTTTATCTTTTCCATTTTATACGATGCTTTACCATATAAACCAACGAAAGAAAAACGGTCTAAATATAAATTTATCTTTTCTCTTTTTATGCGTTCTCCTTTATTTTCTAAAGAAAAGTTTCTGGTTCTGAAGCTAATGTCTACCTATTTCCTTAGGGTCCGATTGCGTCACGCCCTTTGTCAAATTGTGTATACCCTACCAATGTAATGTATGGTCTCTTATCGAGAACTTCTTTTGATTGAATGGGATGGTAAGTAAAATACGAATCAGATATGGAAACGAATGGATGATGTTAAATTATCGAGACTGCTTGGTGCAAGGGTATTTGGAATAAATGGAACCTGCCTCAGCTATTAAAATTAAATTAAAATATAGATATATTATATAATAGTATCAGATGAAATCCTATATGTATGAACTAAAAGATGTTATATGAACAAAAATAGGAAATTGTATAACAGAAACCAATAGAGGAAAATCAAAAATAATATAGGAAAGCATGTTCTATCGTCGATAAATCTGGGGATCACGCCGACCAATCGAGTGTCGCTATCACATATTTTTCTAAAAACTGGACTGTTTGATGACCAGCATGAAGTCTAGTGTTACCTTGTTACTGTAATCAACAGTAATTCTGAACTAGCTAAGTTGTAATATGTAGATAATTTAATATATGAGTATCTAATTCTTCCAAATCTTCAGTTTTCCCCACTGCTCCGTTTTTTTTTGTAAAGATGAATTTGGTTGACTTCTCTGTATTGTTCGATTATTTGTTGAATGTTGAATATCTGTTCACGTTGAATATCTGTCACCTTGGAATTAATCGAGACTGCTCTGAGGGAATATGCCATGATAAGTTTATAAAAAATTGTTGATAATGTGTCGCTACTGCTATGCTACTATTGATAAAAACGTCCTTCAAATAGAGTCCCATGTCCCATTTACTTCTAGCTCGACACGGATATTCTACACGGCGCATATCTCTATCATAAGTATTGATTTAGAATTATCCTCGAAACAATGCTATCTGTAACCATAATAGAAGCATCGGGCATCATCGAATAATTTTATGCCGACTTTGTACTGTTAAAAGTCCTGTCCTGTACTGCTAAAAGTCCTGCTACATCGTGTCAATCCCCTCGTATCTTTGGATACTTCTAGGGTGACCAGAATGTCGCACTTGTACATAACTCTGATATTAAAACCATTTCATAAACTTATAATAATGGCCTCAATATTCAATACATTGAACGGCTACTTTTATACTAATGGTTCGACCCACCTCAAATTCGGATGTGCTTGAAACTACGTGGCGCTCTAACTGATGTCAGTTTGGTACTATCAGTGGAATATCTAAGATACTGCTTTGCAAGTAGCCTACAAATAAGCCCCACTAAATGATAAAGATAAATGGTGGAGATAGTATCACATTATAACTTTGTTTGGACGCCAGTTTAAGCTGAATTTTGTGAACTAACTTCCACATGTTTCCATTATAAGATTCAAATTTTTGACCGTTAGACACGTCGCCAATAGACAATAATAAGCCATTAGAATATTGTAATGCCATTATAAACCATATCAATTAAATTTTCATGCAAGAATTGATTTAACGGCTCCAGATTACAATAAATGGGGATTTAGGAGTTTATATAGATAAACCCCAAACCATGCAGCAGCTCGGACCAAGGACGACATCCACATTAACATCGCTGCTTTAATAGTAGATAAGTTGACAAAAGTTATGGAAACTTTATTAAGAAGGGCAGAAAAAGAAATTGCACTTCTGCTAATGGCTCACATTTGATTAACATAATTTTCAAAAACTAATTAACACAAAATTTAATGCCGAAATTAACAAATGATAGAAAAACTGTTCTATCTTGTTCCATTTAAAAGTTAAAAATAATTAAAATGTTGATGATACTTGCCCTATCTTTTATCATTTTTCAAACCGCTTACTTGCGATATTTGGCCCAATACAATGAACAATATACCATCCTTGGCCCTTATATTTCATCACTTCATATCCTGATTTTTTCCAATTGCCCCTTCCTTGATCATTTCCATTTCAAAATTCTCCTTTCCACAAGGGCCTTAGCTCATCTACCATAGGGATCAATATTTCATATACATTCGATAATATGACCTCATAAACATCATTTAGAAATATATGGATTATTTGAATTAATATTTGTTCTTCATAAGTTTTCACCGATTTAATTTTGCATATCTACAAATTTGTCACTTTTAATCTACTGGTTTATTTTGTTATTTTTTGTTTATTACCCAGGACTAACTACTCCACATCACTGTGATCGTAAGATATATCTTCATCTCGGTCAACTGTCTTACATTACATGATACAAGCAAAAATGTATGAACTCTCAGTATAACAATAATAGAAAATTATATTCGCTATAATACCCTATTTTCCTTTCCTTATAAAGGGTGAATTTTTAGTGTGGCCGAACTTCCGATAGGGATCTCTGTGAAACGCACTGCGAGTTTGCGGGCAGGTCTGTAAATCTGTGCCGCAATAGTCCAGCAAGTCCTCATGGAATGTTTAACATCAGAGCAGCGCTTGCAACTTATCGAAATTAATTATCAAAATCAGTCTTCTGTGCGCATGTATTTCACGAATTTAAACTTTGTGGTGTATTCGCGGAATTATCGACAAATTTCGAACGCATTTCACGCTCCTCGATATTAAAACAAAAACAAAATGAAAAACTATACATTCTGATGAAAAAATCACCGAATTTATCAACTCGTCGCCGTTCTCAGGAAGTTGGTCTCTGCTATTCGACTACGTGAATTAGTTAATTCAGAATTTGAATGGTATTGACCTTGAGGAGATTTGGTTACAACAGGACGGCTCCACATGTCATACAGCCAAGGCAACAATCGATTTATTGAGGGTACAATTCATGAGGGTACTACATTTTTCTCACCGAATTGTTCCGAGGAACGGTACTGTTTATTTACCACGGGTGATTTACTGCCTTTAGATTATTTTCTTTGAGGTTATGTAAAATCTTTGGTCTATGTCGATAAATCAGCAACTATTAACGCCTTGGGAGCCAACATAACTTGAACAATTGTGGTCATAAGACCCCAATTGCTTGAAAATGTAGTCGGAAATTGGATGGCAGAATGCGCTTTATCGGAAGTAGCCGCGGCGGATTGTTTCAAATATTAATGCCATTGAATGTTGTTTATCATAAGATAAATAGTTTCAAGGTATATAATTTGGTTATTGTTTTATTTGAATTTAAATTTCAGATGCACTAAAAAATCAGTCTATCATATATCACCTCATATATGTTTTTTTCATTATCTGTCTACAGCCCATACTGAACATTGCTCTTAATATGTATTCAAATATCACCAAATAAAATAGGTTCAGTTTCTCAGATCACTAGAGCTAATTCCGAAAAGTTAGCTTCGGCTTTAGATTCCTAAAATTATATTTTAATTAGGTTGTCAAAGTTAAAATATTTTATTATTAGGGGAGCCCGGGGTTAGTTGACTTTAGGGGTAGGTTGACTAACTATCAAAATCTCGACCTACTCTAAAGTATTGCGTCATCCAACTAGGCGCGAGAAACCGTTTCGAGAAGGAGCATATTATCGATAAACAATACATGTAAGTAATTATATTCCTTGTAATACTTTTTATAGTAACGGCTGTCTACTCATTGTTATTCACTTACAAGTCATTTAAAGTTTAAGAGTTTGTTTGTTAATCTTTTTATTACGTATCATTCGTTTTGATTTGATCGCTATTTTGAGGTTATACCATATGGTTAAAAATTGAAAAGTGATCCGGGGCTGGTAGACTAATTTGCTGGTTGCAAACCTAGTCAATCTATCCCATATAGGTACAGATATACTTCACATGGAATAAAGTCAGTCTTTCGTCAAAATTTATCAAAAGGTTGTTGTTTCAGAACTATGCGGACGATGAGGAAAACTGATTGAGGAAGTACACCCAAAGATGTCTTCGATAGAGCATGTCAACAAGTTATTTTTGATAAATAATTATGAATTCTGCAGCAAAAGAATTTGCTATACTGTATAAAATAATCCAATGTCACGTGGTAAAAATGAAGACAACGTTAGAAAGTAATCCGAAATTGACGAGATCTGAATTGTCTTTGGGAAGCGCTACCCCAAAAATAGACAAATATTTAGTGACGAGGAAGAACTCGCATTAGAAAGTTACCTCTAGAAGGCACCTGATATTTATTACGGATGTATACCTTATGAAACAAGAAAGTTTACATATGAGCTTATGAAAAAAATCTATCCTTGACCCGTGGAACAGAAAACTGATTGCTGGTGAAGATTGGTTAGGAAGTTTCCTGAAACATGATCCTGCACTCTCTATGCGATCTACTCAAGCTACGAGTTTATCTCGAGCCACATTGTTCAACAAAAATAACGTAAATTTGTTCTTCCGACAACCGTTTACCGACATTTGAATCTAAGTCCTGGCGATATTTGGAAGGTAGATGAAATAGGATTTACAACGGTACATGTTCCCAATGGAGTGATAGCTGGCCGAGGAATCAAAACCTTGGGAAAAATGACTTATGCTGATCGAGGTACGCTGGCTATAATCGCGCTTGCAATCTCAGCTCTTGGCAACATGGTTTTCTCACGTGGCTACTATAAAGAACATTTTATTAGAGCTGGACCAGTAGATTCAGATGGCTATGCTAATTCTTTTGGATGGATGAAAGAAGATGATTTTCAAAAATTCGCAAAACGTAAAATACGTTAAATCCAGTAAAGAAAAGCCTGTTCTCTTACTTCTAGATAACCACGACTCGCATATGTCTATTGAAGTAGTTGATTATTTCAAAGAATATGCAGTAACGGTTTTATCATTTCCCCCACACTGTAGCCATAAGCTGCAACCTTTAGATAGAACAGTTTTTGGGCCACTAAAGACATATTTTAACAAAACATACGACAATTGGTTAGCGAGTCACTCAGGAAAGACTATTACGATCTATGATATACTTGAGGTGGCGAAAACATCGTTGCCATTGGCAGCTACAATTGATAATATACAATCTGGATTCAGAGTCACTGTGATATCACCACCCAGCGAAAATATATTTTCTGACTCAGAGTTTAGCGGATCTTAAGTGACTGACAGACCAACACCGAACTTACCTACAATTGCACTATCAGCAGCATCAGTTATTGATAGTGCATGCCCATCTAACGAGATTGATGCTGCAAATTCAGCTCTACAGGATGATGCTCTTGCTTTTTTATAACTGATGAAAGTGACATGAAAGTGACTGATGAAGTAACACATCTGAAAAATAAAATCTTAAGGAACTAAAAATCAAACAACAATATTGTAAGACACTAAGCAAGAAAACAAAGAAACCAAAGATGACTGACGGAACATTTAAAAGGACTAGCAAGGGTCAGGATAAAGGAAGAAGAAAAAAACTCTTCATGAGAGAAATAGTTTCATAGCAAAAATAGAGTAATAATGACGAAGTGCACGAAAGTGATAAGGATGATACATTTTGTTTAGAGTGCACTGAATCCTATAGTTTGAGTATTTCTGGAGAGGAATGGATTCAACGCACTACGTGCAAGTTATGAGCCCATGCAAAATATGCAAAGGGCAACCTATTGTTCTATGAATGCAAAAATTGCACCTCTGATTTAGAAGACTGATTTTGATAGTCCGATCGCAAAAATGATCTGTTCCTTTAAAAACATATAATTATATCAATTAAGACTATTTGTTACCAAATGATTAAAGTTAATAAGAAGATCACTTATATTAGTTAAGACTTTTTGTTACCAAATGATTAAAGTTAAAGTAAGAAGTTTTGTAGTTTTGTTTCAGATACTTAATACTAAAACTATCATGTTTTAAGTATTTAGCTTGTCAAATGTTTAAATGTCTAATTGTTTATTCTAATTTGAAGTTTATTATGTTTATTTAAATTATCAGTATTAACAATTTTATTTTAACAATAAAAATTGATAATTGCAAATACTTCTTGTATTTTTATACTAATTATTCTCAGAGATTGTACTAATTACTTCATAAGTCAACTTACCCTTAGTAAAAAGTCAACCAACCCCAGGCATGGGATAGGTTGGCTCGTATTTCGTGTTCTCAAAATCAAGCTTGTACACTATATCATAATTGTTTGCGAGCTTTTTGTTATTTTTTTCCAAAGTATAATAGTGTATCTATCAGATGTATTGGTTCTTACGATAATATAAGCTGCAAGTATAAAGATAGAAGCATCTTAACTGAAATTTGGTCAACCATCTCCGATCTCCCCTAAATATTAAAAATATATTGAGAATTGAAAAAAAGAAACATGATTTTCAAACACCGGTCTTGTTAAACATCACAAATAACGTAAACAGTAAATAAGTAAGTTTTCTCAGTACCAAATATAAAAAAAAAACGTTTAACAGGTTTTAAACCAAATGTTATAATTTCCATTTTGCGGCACACTTTTACGTATAAGCCGAGAAAAAGAAAAATGACCCTCAAATAAATTTATCCTTTCTTCTTTAGGACGTTCTCCTTTATTTTCCAAAGAAAAGTTTCGGGCTATGATGCTAATGCCTACCTATTTCCTTAGGGTCCGGCTGCGTCATGCCTTTTATCAAACGAGGTACACCCTATCAATGTAATATATGGGGTCCTATAGTGGACTTCTTTTGATTGAATAGATGACAAATAAAATACGGTTTAGATACGGAAACAAATGGATGATATAAAATTATAGTGAGGTTAAAAAGGAAACATCACTGCGTTCAAAGTAGGGAGAAATAATATTTTTTTAAAATTGATCAGTGGAATATAGAGCATCAATTAATAATAAAATAAAACTCGATTTGTGATTATTATAGGAGATTATCCTGAATTTGGAATATAATGAGTCTTATAAGACAAACAATTAAACATTTTAGACTATCTTATACAAAAATAGCAGTACGGACATTTGATCGTACTGACCAACAAAAATTTTCCTGCCACTATCAAACAACTTTGCTCATTCCATCATAAGGCCAATGCATCTTTCTCATTATCTGTATGTCTTATATATTCTACCTCTTCAAACATATTTGATTTGGTCAAACTGTTATATCTTTGACCATCCTCGCTTTCCATTTCTAAACTGTCATATTAACATACCCATTTGCCTATATGGAACCTGGCCTGAGCTGATTTACTATATCTGGAAACATATCGCCCATTTATAGTCTTGTTTAACTTTTTTTTTCATGTGCTCACCAACTATGGAATGATGTGCACACATCATTCCTATCTAATAATGTATTATCTTCTTATGAGTTTACGAGGAATGTAATTTCAGTAACGAAACTGGTGGCGTGGCGTTTGATTTGACAACCTTGTTGGCGTTCCTTTTGGAGGGGAGGTATGTCGACATCTGATGCATCTTCAGTGCGAGTTTGAATTTATTAAAGCCATTTGTGTCATTAGTTACTAGTGTGTTCTGCAAATGAGTAACATTTTCGAGCAACAGTGCTCTCAAGTGCTCTCAACGGGCTATCAAGTTTTGTTTCAGACTTGGGCACAGTGTGACGAAAACTTTTGCAAAACTTCAATAAGTCTATGAAAAGAGTGTTTTGTCAATAGCCCAGATTTTTCAAGTGGTCTCAGGCATTTTCATAAGACTGAGGCTCGATTAAAGATGATTAAATATCTTCCTTGCTGTGGAAGGTCTTCAGTTATAAGAAGTGAAGAAAATATCTCCATAATCCGGCATTTTGTACGGTTTGATCATTTATGTTTACGTCGCATTATTGCCCAAGTTTGAAACAAAACTGCTATCGAACCATTGTTGTCACTCATACACAGAACGGACCGCCAGGTGACTTTAAGGAGTTTAAACTCGTCTGAAAACGCATCAGACATTGTTATGCGTCCCGTCTAATGGAGAAGCTAAATGTTATTAGATGGAATACTGCGCCATCAGTCACATTACTTTAATATACACCTCGTATTTATTCCAGTTTAACTAGAAGGGTGTTTATTAACCGAGACTTAAAGGTTGTTTACAATACAATCATAATTCTAACTCTTTTGTATGGAGCTGATTCCTGTGTTTTGTATTGGAAGCAAATAAAATAACTCGATTTCAGATATGATACAGGCTGTCTCTGGAAACCTTGAGCATAAAATGTCAAGATTATCAGACCAAAGTGGAGGTACTTGAAAGAGTCAACAGTTTGAACATAGAATCCTAGATAATAAAAGTTCAGCTGAGATAGTTTAGTCATTGCCAAAGGATGCAGGACACTAGGATGCCTAAACAGATTCTCTATTACAAATTAAAAAACAGTAAACGAAATCTGGGAGGTCCAAAACGAAAATATAAAGACGTCATAAAATTGTCTTTAAAGAACTCCGTGTCAAGCGTATCTGAATTGGAAAAGACGACAAACAATAGACCAAAATGTTGTGAAGAGACATTCAGAGCTGTGTATCTACATGAGGAGCATCACAAAAAAGCCGTAGTCAAAAGCCAAACAGGCTGAACCGAGTGTGATGTCGCGATACCAATTGAGTATTCCCCTGACCTTAAATGCTCAGCATGTAGAAGGTCATGCAGATCTAAGTTAGGTTAAAAATGAGCCACCATGGAACACATAATTCTTCCATAGTGGTTCAGCAAAATTAATAGTTATGGCTGAGGTTATACTCGTAACACAGATGACGATGTGAATTTGCCTAGGTCTAGCATCATTTCAGAAGTGCAGTGTATGAATGACATGAAAATTGAGCCATACACAATACAACAACGTGTTAAAATTGTTGAATTATTTTTTGAAAATGGGCGTTAGGTACCAGTGCTGAAAGCACTATCAATCGAATTAAAAAATTTCAAGAAACTGGTTCGGTGGAAGATAAAAGAAGAGCAATATATAGTTTTAGTGGTCGTTCATAAGGGCATATTGATTTGGTATGTGAAAGTGTTGCTGAAGACCCAGAAATTTCCAATAGTTGTGGTTCGCAACAATTTGGACTCAGTGAATCTACAACATGGCGTATTTTACGATTTACCTCCAAAGGCATATAAGGTTGATAAAAAAACAGGAACTGAAGTCACTGGATCATTCAAAAAAACGTCGTGTACTTGTCAATTGAATCAAAGAACACACAGATGTTTTTTCTCAAAAAATCATCTTTTCAGATGAAGAACATTTTGAAATTGGTGGCTGAGCTATGTTAATAAACAAAATTGCGGCATATGTGATGAGGAAAATTCACGATTGATTCATGAGAAAGCTTTACATCCTAAACGAGCCACTATTTAGTGTGCATTATGGTCTGGAGCCGTATCTGTGAATGGTGTCCGATATTGTAAGATAATAACTGGATTTTTGTGGGTTAAATTGAATTATAGTGATCTGGAGGATATGTGTGATAAAGAATGTCAAAGAATCTTTGTCAACCATTCGAAAAAGCTACAGTGTAGCGAAACGCGTTTTGTTTTAGAGAAAACTATAAATTGAAATTAGACAGCTTTGTTTTATTTATACAATAAAACTTTTTCAAAATCAACGCAAATCCTGTGTTTTATTCAATAATTAAAAAAATCGCTCAGTGTGAAAGACTCTTTCATTTGTTGGCAGCCAATTGCTGTACTTCTAAGGATCTTTCTATATATTTGGGTTTTGGCTTGGAGGATCGTAATATATTTTTTAACATAAATCTTTGCCAATATTGTTCTGAGTTTTCGTTTAAATGTCATGACGCTGAATTAAAACTGTTTCATTAAATTACATATAATTGGAAATATTTCAGCTTCTATTAAAAATCCACATTTTCAAATGCTTAATTTGAAATTTGATTTGGCCGTCGAGATTAATCAATTATTGTGTTATTACTACATAATAAATTATATTGTGAACTGACAAGAAGATATGTATCTAGAAAGCGACTTTTGCCACAAACATTAAAAGTTTTCAAAATATTTTATTAACTAAGCTCTTTCAATGCGAAATAAAATTTAAATATTTTTGTCAGGTTATAAAGCAAACTTTATACTTTCCATTTTGTGCGATACTTTTCCGTATTTCCGTATAAACGGAGAGAAAGAAAAATAAAGTTATCTTTTCTGTGTTCCTGCGTTCCTCTTTATTTTCTAAATAAAACTTTTGGGGTTTTGAAGCTAACGTCTACCTATTTCCTTAGGGTCCAGTTACGTCACGCCCTTTGTCAAATTTTGTATGGCCCCACAAATGTAATGTATGATGAATTGAATGGGATGGCAAGTAAATTACGATTGAGATGTGGAAACGAGCTGCTGGCATCAAATTATTTTCCTTGCAAAATAACGCTTTGTAATAATGGAAACTCCTTGAAATAAGTGTAACTGAATAAATATGACAGCGATGAGAGCCACTGATGTTATAAAAGTTTAAGTTCAAGTTATATGAGGACATAAACACCTGTCGCAGGCCCTCTGCCCTCTACTAGCCGAGTATAGCAGTTTCCCGTGGATCATTCTATATAATTCGAGTGTAATGTAATGGTAACATATAAAATTGTACATATTGAGAGTATGAAGTCGTTTGTAACCCAGGAGGACAAAAATAAAATTATATAATCAAGAATTTATCCATATGCTTATATGGTGTTATATTAGTTTTTTTGTAGTTTAATTAATATTCCATCTGTTACACAAGATACCAATAGACATATTTGCTATTACAAAGTAACATAAATGGATTCTATTCAATGACAGATATCTCTCTATTAACTATTATAACGTTATCTGACTACAACAAGTACCAAAACTAAAACTATCTCTTAAATATAAAGGTATGTGTCTCACGCTTTAACTCCTTAGTTACTTGGCTATTATCTAACCAGTTTAATGTGACAACATTGGGATGAGTTTCTAAAGGCACAACATATTTTTCACTGCACTACGTATATGTAGATATCTATGATTGTAGATATGGATTTATATCCATATGGATTGAAATCATTCAATGATTAAATAAAAGTCCGGATCAGCAATATCGTCATCTGAATCAAGTAGAGATTGTTCTAATTATTCCTGTGCCAAAGGAGACCTTTGTTTGAGACGTCTTTTTGCTTATTCGGGGATTTTTTACACACGATGGCCCTGCCTGGCTATCCACCATTATGAAATCGAACGAGCACAATTCTTCAGTAATTTTTCACGTTTACCACAGGTTGAAAATTATACATCACTGCTCGCCGGCTGATGTTTTACTAAAGCATAGATACAAAATGTATCGTCCACGTTAAAATACCACATACACCTTCCACTATAGAAGCGCATGACATCTTTGACGTCATCAACACTTAATGGGTTAATTGCCCAGTATGTAGAATATCATGCACATCTCAGCTCGGGTTATTTGAGCCATTACAGAAGCCATTGTTCTTCAACAATGGCTCACCCAAATTAATAGCCATGGCTGAGAGTACGCTCGTACTTAGTTGACAGCCATCATTTATCTCAGGACAATCAATTGCTGTATTTCTAATTATCATGCTATATATTTTGGTATTGGCTTGAAGGATAGTAATATATTTTTTAATATATGTATATTTAATATAAGTCTTTGTCAATATTGTTTTGAATTTTCGTTTAAATATCATGAAACTGAATTAAAACTGTTTCATTAAATTACATATAACTAGAAATGTCAGCTTCCATTGGAAATCCACATTTTCAGATTCTAAAAATATTTACTAAAAATGGATTTTTTGTTTGTCCCACCTTATTTAGATTTGGCCGTTAAGATTAAGCCATTCTAATTATCTTATTATTAAATAACAAAATTATATTGTGAACTGATAAGAAGATATATATCTAGAAAGCGACGTTGATCATAAAAATTAAAAGTTTCCGAAATATTTCATTAACTAAGCTCCTTCAATGCGAAATAAACATGAATCACTTTTGTCAGGTTATAAAGCAAACTTTTTACTTTCCATTTTGTGCGATACTTTTCCGTATAAACGAAGATAAAGAAAAACAGTCTAAAAATAAATGTATCTTTTCTGTTTTCCGATGTTCCTCTTTATTTTCTAAAGAAAAGTTTTGGGGTTTTGAAGCTAACGTCTACATATTTCCTTAGGGTCCAGTTACGTCACGCCCTTTTTGAAATTTTGTATGGCCCCTCAAATGGAATTTATGGCCTCTTATTTATAAGAGGCAGTGTTTTAACACTGCCTTGATTGAATGGGATGGCAAGTAAAATAAAATACGATTCCGATATGGAAACGAGCTGCTGACATAAAATTATTTCCCTTACAAAATAACGCTTTGAAATAATGGAGGCTCCTTGAGATAAGTGTAACTGAATAAATACGATAGCGATTAGAGTCACTGATGTTATTATAAGTTGAAGTTATGTGAGGACATATACACCTGCCTCAGGCCCTATATTCTCTACTAGCCCAGTATAGCAGTTTCCCGCGGGCCACCCTATATAATCCGCATGTAATGTAATGGTAACATATGAAATTGTACATATTGAGAGTCACCCTGGAGGAAAAAAATCAAATTATATAATCAAGAATTTATCCATATGCTTATATAGTGGCATATTAGTTTTTTCGTTGTTTAATTACGAAGTCGTCTGTTAAACAAGATACCAGTAAGCATATTTGGTGTAACAAAGTGACATGAAGAGATTCTGTTCAATGACAGATATCTCTCTATTAACTATTTTAACGCTATCTGACTACAAGTACTAAAACTAAAAGTATCTCGTAAATCTAGAGGTGGGTGTCTCACGCTTTAACCCCTTAATTAATTAAGTTAATTTGCTATTATCTAACAAGTTTAATGTGACCACATTGGTATGGTTTTCTAAACGCACAACATATTTTTTACTGCACTTCATAGTTCCTTCGTATGATTGTAGATTTCTTTGTTTGTCACGAAATATAGAGCATCGATTCATCCGTAGAATCATATGGATTGAAATATTTCAATGATGAGAGTATTCGATTTAAAAGCTGTTTCTCAGAGCTGGAAGCTATATGTCCAAGTGATCTTGAGCACTGTGTTGTACACCAAAAATGTATTTTTGATAGAGAATTGAGACTTACGTCCAAGTAGCCAGTGGTGTTTTTAAAACTTTTTCCTCAGTTGTTTTCAGTTGTTCGATATGTGTGTTCTCCATATTAAACTACAATCCAGGTACTTAGGATTTTACTAAGGATCCAGGCATAAAAAGAAAAGGAGTGTGAAAACACACTCCGATTTTGAGATGACTTGCTATTTAAACTAACTTTTGATAACTCACTATGATATATTGTGAAAACGGTGTGACTTGATTTTTGTTGATTTAATTTAATGCGTGAGGTTTTTTCTCATAGTTCTATTCGATCTAATGCACTTTGTAGTTATGCAGCTACTTCGACTAGATTTGTATATACTGATAGTAATGCTGTAACATCACGAAATGTTGTTGTAGTTATATCATTATGTTTAGGTAAGCCTGTGGTAAAAACCATATATAGAGAACTCCTGATCTATCTTATGGAACGTAATGTTTTGTAGTTTGTTTAAAATTTCACATGAAAATATATCTCCGTCAGATACAACTTTAGAAGAGTGAAAAGTGGTAGAGGAACGTTCTGTTTGACCTTATATAGTATTTCTGGATATCATGACACATCAATGTCATATTTGTAACATTGGAAAGGCCATAACCGATTAGATGGAGGTAATTTCAGCATATGAGTTCCAGGACTGCTATGAAAAGTGGACAAACTGTCTCCAACAGTGTGTGGCTTACCAGGGCAACTACTTTGAGGGAGACAATGTAGAATTCTTATTTCAAATGAGTAATAAAAATTAGTTAAATTATTATCATTGCTTTTGCACACCTCATATATGTTAGAAAGTTTTTCACACAACACAGTTGGAATAAGTAACTAAACTATCATGGTCGAAATATGAAGATGCACTATAAGTAAAAAGTTTAGAACGGGGGAAGTTTTTGTTGTTGGGTTTTTTTTTTAGAAATTTGCTTCTATGAAGTTAATTTTAAGTAGTTGTTCATGCTAAACTCGTAAATTTATTTTATAGCTGCGGCACAGTTGCATCTGTTTAACTTATTTAGAAGTTGAAAGCATAAGCTTGTACTGAATATTTCAAACATTTTATATAAGTTAGTAGTTTGAATAAGAGCTTTATTGTAGAGCAAATCACTGCTAGCAATATACGGGGAGTAGGATAAAAAACCTTTGTAAATTTAACCAACGACTATTTACATCATTTTGAACAAAAAGTTTCCTTAAAACATTATCCAAAATGCTATCGTTTCCTCGGAAAACAGGTCAGAACTTCTGATATTTTTGAAAAATTTGACGTCCGTAATTGCTTGTGATGAAAGTGCAGTTTTTGTTTTATTGGTCTCTTAAGGAAGTACGAGCGATACTTAAATAAGTACGAGTCAAAATAATGATGAATTTTTTTTGTCTTTCTAAAACTAAAAATTGTTACAGAAAATCACCATTTTTATTTATAATACTAAAACAAACTTTATATTTATTAATACATTATTATTTATTTGTATAAAGTAACGAATTGACTTGGTTATTATTAATAAGTGGTTTAATAAAAGATATGGCAACAGCGCATTTGTGTTTATATGGTAAATATATATATCGTCATCATCATCATTGCCGATCCACTGCACGATGAATATCTCTGTAGCATTCCAACTGTCGCGGCCCTGAGCTTTCCTCTGCCATTCGGGACCAATATACTTAATAATATCATCGATTCGCCGTGTTTTAGGCCTTCTTTTTGGACGCATAATCAAGTGGTATCCATCCCAGGATTGCTCTGGTTCATCTGTCGTCGCATCGCCTCGCTATATAGCCTGCCCACCTCCATTTCAATTATCTCACCTTTCTAATGATGTCACATACTTTCGTCTGTTCCTTGATCCATCTGCAGGTCTTTCGATCCCGCTTTGTAATGCCAAGCATACACCTTTCTATTCCCTTCTGTATTACCCGAGGTTTCTGAACTGACTGTGATGTAAGTGTCCATGTTTCACTTTCATATGTGCTCCGCACTGATCAAAAATCTTTTAAACACTATAGTGAGCCTGCCAAATGCATGCAACCACACTTAACACGCCGTTCCACTTCTCGGATACATATATATATATATATATATATATATATATATATATATATATATATATATATATATATATATATATATATATATACAACAAAAATCTCCAGTGAGACCATTGATTTAATGAAGAAACGGCGAGCAATGAGAAGTGCAGGTAGTCCTTTTGGCAGGGTCGAGTACACTGAGCTCTGCAAAACTATAAGAAAACGTATCAGAGAGGACACGCGCCGATTCAATATGCAGCTAGTGCAAAAAACCCTGGAAGAAAACAAAGGAATTAACAAAGCTAAACAGAAGCTGAGAAGCAAAATAACGCAAATATATGCTTTAAAGCGTGAGGATGGCACAGTGTGCATGACGCGTACCCAAATGTTAGAGATTGGCAGAAGGTTTTATTCCCAGTTATATGAAGATCAGAGCCAGTCAGGGACAGCAATACCCACGGAAGAACAATATATAATGCCAGATATCCTAGTGGAGGAAGTAACAAATGCTATAGAATTGATGAAGAACGGCAAGGCTCCAGGAAAGGATAGTGTAACTGTCGAAATGCTAAAAGCTGGTGGTCGGACGTTACATAAAACACTGGCAAAATTATACTCAAAATGCCTCAAAGAACATAAAGTACCGGACTTATGGAGGAATGCAGAAGTGATCCTTTTACATAAAAAAGGAGCACAGGAAGATTTAAAGAACTACCGTCCAATAAGCCTCCTATCAGTGATGTACAAAGTTTTCATTAAGATAATTTCTAAAAGAATATTAAAAAAACTGAATGACGCACAACCAAGAGAACAAGCAGGATTCAGAAGTGGATTCAGTACAATGGATCACATCCAGGTTGTACAGCAGGTCATAGAAAGGCACAACGAATACACCATGCCACTGTGCTTGGCTTTTATCGACTACGAAAAAGCATTTGATTCCATCTCAAAGCATGCGATAATGGATGCACTGCTTAGCCAAGGTGTAGAGAGAGCCTATGTAAACCTATTGGAATCGATATATGATGGAGCTACAGCCACAATTCACCTTGATGATCTTGAAGTGGGAATTAATATAGAACGAGGTGTACGGCAGGGTGACGCAATATCGCCTATTCTTTTCTCGGCTGGCCTTGAAGAAGTATTCCGTAAACTGGATTGGGAACAGGATGGTGTAAAGATCAATGGTGCAAACTTAAACCATCTTAGATTTGCAGATGATATTATTCTCATTTCACAAGACCCAGAGGAGCTGCAAAGACGCATACAAGAACTGCAAAGGGCTGGCGAACCATTTGGCTTGAAAATAAACCTGAAAAAGAGTCAGGTTATGTTCAATAACTTCGCTCAGGACAGAAGAATTTCAGTTCTAGGAAGGGATTTAGAGATTGTGGACAGCTTTATATATCTTGGGCAGAGGATTTCCATGGAGGGGAATACCGCCCGGGAGGTGGAACGGCGTGTTAAATGTGGCTGGCAGGCATTTGGTAGGCTCAACATAGTGTTTAAGAGCAGACTCCCACTTTGCCTGAAAAGAAAAGTATTCGATCAGTGCGTTCTACCCGTTATGACATACGGAAGTGAAACCTCGACACTCACATCGCAATCAATTCAAAAACTACGAGTGGCACAGAGGGGAATGGAAAGATGTATGCTTGGCATTACAAGACGAGACAGAAAGTCCTGCGCATGGATCAGGGAACAAACAAAAGTCTGTGACATCATTGGAAGAGTAAAACAGTTGAAATGGAGATGGGCAGGCCATATAGCGAGACGATGGGACGACAGATGGACCAAGGCAATCCTGGAGTGGATACCGCTTGATCGCAAACGTCCGCGAAGAAGACCGAAAGCACGATGGATTGATCGTTATCGTTAAGTATATTGGACCCGAGTGGCAGAGGAAAGCCCAGGACCGTGAAGGTTGGAAGCATGCTGAAGAGGCCTTCATGCTGCAGTGGATCGATGCGGGCTGATGATGATGATGATGATGATGATATATATATATATATATATATATATATATATATATATATATATATATATATATATATATATATATATATATATATATATATTGTGTGCACTATATATTGTGTGTATGTATGATTATTTTTTTTGTCGCTACAAAATCGAACATTTATATTACAAAATATATACTCTAGACAGAAAGGTAAGAAAAGTAACTTTTTTAACCTCAAATTTCGAAATGTCATATATTGAAATCTGTCTTTTTAGCTATAACTCAATCTCTTTTATTGTCAGCTGGATGCGAGACGTTGCCAGACTTTTAAAAACTTAAAAAAAAAAAAGACTTCAATTATTTAAATAAATATACCGTTAACCCAATATTATTCACATATAAGGCATTCTGCAAATATTAGACTAGTGGAAATCATTCTACCCTAAAAGACTGTGTATAAGAACGATTGAAAATATCGTTTCTCTAAAAAATTAGACAATTACAAATATCAATTCTTCGGAATTTTTGGTGTGAAAAATTGGAACCTTTGGTGTGAAACACTAAACTTTAAAATATTCATCACTAAACACCAAATCTCCTGATGATGCTAACATGGTTAGCGAAACGTGCGTCGAGAAGTTCAAAAAAGTGATTTGGTGTTTAGTGGTGAATATCTTCAAGTGTAATAATGACATATACATTATAAATAGTTCAGTTACATATCATTTGTCAAAATTACCGAATTTCAAGCCTTAGATTTAGAAACCCGTTTTTCCTATACGCGTACATCCTTAAGGTATGATTTAAAAATAATATGTAATATTTTTATAACCACTTATTTCATAGGTTTCAGCATAAATTTTGTTTCTGTAACAAAAAAAGAACCCTTATGCATTATTGTTGTTTAATGTCAAAGTTGGAATTACTACACTAATTTTTCTACGATAACAGCATAATATCTTTCAAACGATTCGTCTCACTTTAAAAAAATATGATTAATTCTTTTATTAAATTAAATATTCAAAATATCCACCATTTGAGTCTATGCAAACCTGACAACTCGCATATCGTAATATTCGCGTACAGAATACAATTTTCGTTTTAAATGGACTTTAAACGCACTGAAATATTTTTTGTCGCCAATACGTTTCGTCGTGGGGATCATCTCAATTAGTCAATGCGACGTTGGCAAGATGTGATAATTTGAAAAAATGATTTTAACTATATCCGTTAGTTTATTTGCAGTTTATTCGTTAAATAATAACCAATTATTGTGTACCAAATATGATTTCACATATTTGCTTAAAATGATAATTCTTCTCAGAGCGTTTCAATTGATGATTTAATAACTTTACAATTGTCTTTTTTTGCAGAATTCCTTAGGTTTTTGACCCTGGTTGTAAGGTTTTTTTTTTTAATGCTGTGAAGAATTGTTGGTTAAATTTATGAAAGTTATTTCTCTTAAGGTATACACATACATACATTAAAATGAAAATATATGTTTGGAAATAAATTATAAAGGCATAAAAGACATTGTATGCGATAAAAACCTCCTCTAAATTTTCGGGATAAATAATTTTTTTAAAGATATATATCTTCGTGTAAACAAATTACTCAAAATGAAAAAAGTTTCATCATAAATAAATCAATATTTGGCATAACGTTTACCACAGCTTTACGAAGCGGCAAATCAATCATTTTATTTTGAAAAACTTTTTGCTGAGTTTTTCAGACGTAAATGATGCAGAAACTCTATAGGCATTATCTGAATAAAAAAGTTTTAACTTATAAACATGACGTTCATTAAATGATAATCGAACTGAACTCTCAAAAATCATTGGATGTTGGATGTTGTAATGTTTTGATTGATTACCTATTGCAACGTTAGTGGGTTTTTACACGTGAAACTAAATGTTCCATGGGATTGATCAGTTGGATTCAATTTAGGGCCGGTTCTATAATGTAAGAATATACTAGGTATAAGCTATAGCTGGTATATACCAGCTTATACCTGGTATATTTTTGCGCTGTAGAATCGGCCCTTAATGGGGCATCAATACCACACAACGGAAGTTATCAGGTCATACTAAATATTGGGTTGATGCAAAAGTTCATCACTTTTTTTTATAAAAATTAAAATAACATTTTCAATGAATGAATTAATTTTTGGATTAGAACCGTGTCAGAAACTGAGGCTATAAGTAGTCGGTCAAGGTGTGATGTGGTATTAAAAATTATGAATATTGAATTGAATGCACATATGAACTCCAGTTCATCCGAACATCTATGGCGAACATACGGTTGGGCAGTCAATAAGAGAGTGAATAGTAGTGAAGTAAACGTGAGGTGAAACTAAATAAATATTGGAATGGAATATGGATGAGCCGTCATACTAGCGAGTGTGCCATTAGAGTCGGAAATAAGGAAGATGATGATAGATAAAAGGGTATCTACTATAGAAGTTAAAAATTCAGTAAGAGAAAAGGAAGGGAAAGGACAATATTTTAAGAAAGAGGAAGATTAGATATGAGAGGGAGGAGCTACATCAGTGGAAGGAAGGAAGAGGTACGAAGAGGAGGAGTTAGAGTGATGGGAGGACAAAATGTTTTTGCGTAAGCACCCCTGTAACAAGGGGTACTCTAGAAAGATATGACGTAATGAGAGTGGAACAATATACGAAGTACAAATTGAAGGAGGGTCGTCGATTATTAGGTGTGCGTGTGAGAAGCGGTAGTAATCGATTTTTCAGATCGAGTTAGAGTGTCTTACTCGAATTGGACAATTTTTGTGTAATGGGGGAAAAAGTTTGCCGGTGATGCCGGTAAACGGAAAAGTAAAGATCGAACCTCTACGAAAACGATCTGCCTTGATTCCACAATGCAAGAGATGACAATGATATGGACATACCCAAAATAACTGCTTCAGAGCATCGGGATGTGTTAAATGTTCTGGGAAGTAACTAGCGAATGCGGTCATCCAATGAGCCGAGCATTTAAATGCGCTAACTGCAATGAAGCACATCCGGCTAAATATCGAGGAAGTATAGTTGCCAACTCAGTAAGCAAGCCGAAGTTCTGTGCCAGAATCTAGAACCCAGGCGGTCAGATCAAAACCAGTAACAAACAATGTCACAGAGGATGACATTCACCCAAACTACAAGAGCCAGTAGAACCAAAGAAAAACGACAAAGAGAAGTTTGAAGCAACAAACCAAATGTTGCCATAAATTATTGCCAAACTTGACCAACAAGAAAAGACCAATAAAATGATCCTAGGCAGACTTGACACACCAGAAAGTGGTAACAGTAGAGTTGCTACTATTAGGAAGAACTAATGGAAAGTACTATCGGAATAGTAGCTTCGAACACCAATGGACTAATACAAAGAGCCCATGCGCTCGAAACATTCATATGAAATGATAGAATTGATGGGGCTCTAATCTCAGAGACATACATGGCCCAAACAAATTATTGTAAGATAAGAGGATACAAAGTTTATCACACTGCCCGCTAGGACCTAATAAGAAAATTGATAAACAAATAAAACATAATACACTACATAAATCCTGAATATGATACCCCTGGTATATAAGCGACAACAGTGACATTGCCCAGCGGGAAAGTCACCAAATGAGGAACAGTTTACTAGCTTTCTCGATCATTAAGAAATCGCTTCATTATCGGATGCGGCTTCAGTACCAAGCCTCACCTACGAGGGCTCTGCTGACATTACGAAAGGAAAAACACTGTACGCAGCTACAAATATAATGGCCTAACACTTCCAATTAACATGCAAACTAACATACTGGCCTACGGAATGAAATATAGGGTCAAGCTTAGTCAACTTTTTGTTGCTGCGCAACGTTGCATCCTCATATAAGTCAGTATTACAGAAAGCTTTGACTTGGCATCTGACCACTCAGAAATTGTGCTCTTATTAAGTGAGTATCAGCAACAGCTCTCAAATTTTATTAACGGGAAAACCAACCGGGACGGATTTTGAACACAGCTTGAACAGAGAATTGAGTTGAATATATCCCTAAAGACGAAAGATCAGCTAGACTATGAAGTAAGCAAATCTGACCTGCAGCAAGTTGAAATATACTGAACTGAAATAATATACCCACAGTGAAGCGAAAATTCCAGGATTGAACTACTGCAAGGAAATTCGAGAACTGGTTCACGAAAAAACATAAGCTGGGAAGACATGGCAATAAACTCACTCGTTGGACGATAAAAGACTGCTAAATAAACTATGTAAAGCGCTCAAAGACAAAATCATAACCGTCAATAATGAAAAATTTGAGAACTACCTAGGTGAGTTAACAGATGACGAAAGCTCTGACTATTTTATATAGAAAGGGACCAAATCCTTAAACAAGCAAAAGAACCATGACCCCCAATCCGAAAAAGCGATGGTAAATTGGCGCAATTAAGAAAAAGCAGATATATTCGCTGAATATCTAGAGAATACTTTTCAGCCTCGTTCACCGACTGGCTTGGAAAAAATCTCACAAATTAGCAATAAAGATGGCACGATAATTCAGCCAATCACCCCAGTAGAGATTATCACAATCATTGACAAGCATCTCAATCCAAAAAAAGCCGCAGATTATGAACCTAATAATCGTACAAATGCTCATGGAGTTACCACGTAAAGCCATCATGAAGCTGACTCATCTTTTCAACGTTGTACTACGATTCAAATACGTGCCAATCCAACGAAAGATCGCTGAAGTTATAATGACCCCGAAACCTGGCAAAACACTTGAAGACAAAACATTATACCGTCCAGTAACCTTGTTGCCGAGTATATACAAGTTGTTTGAAAAGCTGCTCCTACAACGCCTCAAACCCATCTTGAGGAGAAGCATCTTATTTGGATTCGATCCATTAGCGCATCAGTTTGGATTCCACAACAAGCACTCTACAATAGATCAAGTACATCGAACCACTGATATAATTGAGAGAGCACTAGAAGAGAAAAATATATATGCAAATATATTCTTCAACGTGACCCAAGCATTCGACAGAGTGTGGCATCGTGATCTGGAATTCATGCTAGAAAAATGTTTATCACAACAAATGAGTCAAATTCTTCACATGATCTTCACTTCAGAGTCAAGTATGGTTGGGAAAACTCAGATCTTAAAAAGATATGCGCTCGTAGACCTTACCTTTACTTGTATTCGCCGATGACACTACTTTACTTGCTACTGGAAAAGAAATTCAGCCAGCTACAAATAAACTCCAAACAGCCATCAACAATTTTACCATTTCGACAAATAAATTGCGCATCCAATTAAATAAGGCGAAGTCGACCCATGTCAGTTTCATCAACAGGCAATATGACTATATACTAGTAACAGTCAACCAGAAAAGAATTCCACATAGCAATGAAGCAAAGTATCTGGGCATGACTCTGGATATCAAGCTAAGATGAAAAACGTATGCGAACAAACGCGAACAACTGGGTCTCAAATTCAGAAAACTGTATTGGCTACTAGGGCACCACTCTGTGTTGTCAATAGGGTATAAACTGCTGCAACTTATGGCATCCAACATTTGAGATGCACCAAGAAATCTAATATTAAAGTCATTCTGACTTTTCAAAATAAACTACTTCGCAGTATTGTTAATGCCGCGTGGTACATCTGAAATGGAGCTATCCATCGACATCTGGAAGTGCCTATGGTGATAAGATCAAGCGAATTAGTGTAGTGATACTGAAGTGTCTAGAATTTCTATTTATATAAATAATTATATATATATATATATATATATATATATATATATATATATATATATATATATATATATATATATATATACATAAATTGTTTATTCTCGACCATCTAAATAGTAAAATTAATACTAAGATTTCATTCTTTGATAACCCTCAATATATTTCGTTAGATTTTTTTCTGTTTTCTTCAGGAGGAATAACAGAATGTTTAAAATTGAGTTGAAATGTTAAAATGTATATAATAAAATAAACAGAAAATATAGAACAACACTTACACGTAGGAACAAACGTTTCTAAGGAAAGATGCTGGTGGCTTACTGTTGCTTACTAAAGAGAGACCCAACTACATCTCAAATGTGAAAACCAAGGCAAAGAAGTTTCTTAAATTAAGTCAAGACCTTATAAAATTGATACCGTATACTTACCATTAACGCAATATGTTATGAGGCTTAATGTATGAAAAATTTTGGTCCATTTGGCTTTGTTTTTCTTCAAATCTGTTTAGACAATACACTACATATCTTTATATTATGTTCATAAGTATAACAGTATAATATAGGAGTGTTCAGATGAGTGAAAATAATAAGAAAGAAGCATTTCTTACATGTAATAATAGCAATCTTGCAAGTGCGTGTGCCTCATATTTTTCATATTTTCATTTTGCTTTTCCAAAAAGAAACCTGATGTACACGGAAAAACTGACTTCAGTTGCGGGATCAGCATGCCAGAGATATAAAGGATCACTATTTAAACATTATGCAATGAGCGAAAAGTTTAAATTCCCAGATCTGTGTTATTATTTGCTTTGAAAGCAATAGTTATATTGTTTGTTTTTGAGAAATAGTTAGAAATCAATTTGGTAATGTACGTAATGGTTTTACACTTTTATAATTGTAGTGTCATAATATATGTAAAACAGTTGTTTTTTATGCAATAGTAGTATTTTTGATGTTATTGGCAGGATATATTAAATTAATAGTTTTATTAGAGCATTTTTTATTATTTGTTTTATTTATAATATTTGGGTCGTATCCGTTATTTACTGCGATCTGTTTGATGGTATATATTGAATATTAAAACTATTAATTTTTTTCTTGAACATTATATAATTGAAAATTATGCTCTACAAGATTTAAAAATTTGTGGGTTGAAACTTATATAACATAACTCCTATAATAAATTATGATCGACAAGAAATAGTATAAGATCGAATTATATTTTATCTACGCCGCTGAAATTGCCCTAAAACAGTTTTAGTTCGTTAGTGTCATGTAGTAGCTGGGTCAGCGCAATAAATGTGTCTTATGGCGATAAATGTCGCCGTGAAAGGCTTTAATGTTTTCTGAAACCAGAAAACTCTTTTTACCGGACACTTAACGATTTAAAGTAATATGTGTGACAACTAGGAGTTTACTAAAAAGACAGTTTAGATGTTACTTATATGTAAGATAGTATAAATTAATTGTTTTCTAGACTAATTATTATCAAATGTATCAATATTTCCGTCAACTACTTACTATATAATTTATAGTAATTTTTTTTAATAGCATATATATATATATATATATATATATATATATATATATATATATATATATATATATATATATCGGGTTATCTGGAAAGTTCACAGGGATTTCATTATAGCAATGGTTTCCTAAGGAAACGGTACCGTTATTTAGCGGTCGCGATAAGTCTTGATGCGGCAGGCTTAATAAAACGGCCGTAAAAACGGTGATAAGAGATGTCAACTTAAAAAAGATGGTAACGAAAAGTGAACTTATTGCGGTGTAGAATGGACTATCTTGAGATACCAGTATTACTATATTTGAAAGATGAGGAGTCAAAGATGAGAAGACGAAAACTCTTTTTGGAGGAGAGTGAGATTGGTATTTAGAAATCGTACTGCAGAGGGTGCATTTCAAATTTTAGTGCGTCGCCATCGGCATATTTTAATTGTAGAACAGATTTTGTTTTAAATGAGCTTTTCTATACTCTTGCTCTTCACTTTATATAAAGCTTCATTTTTTCTTACAAAACCACTGAATCTTCACTGGTCCAAATCAAGTTTATACTCATTTTATATTTTAAAATGATCACCGCTACATGGGGAAAAACGTTTTACGACGTTTTGTCACCGCTATGGCGGCTGTCATGCATATGGCGGCACCGCTATTTGACAAAACCAAACCAAACCAAACCATCGCCATCTAGTTAGCATAGACAAAGTTTTAGTGACGTTATCCACCGCCACATTACGGCCGCTAGATAACGGCATCGCTTTCTTAGGAAACCATAGCTTTAGAGAAAGAATAACGCAAATAGTTTATGTAAATATCTATTTAGTATGCAATTACCATATTATTTACAATTTTCTGCCAACATTGTGGTAGGTCGATAATGTTTTTTTGGCAAAAATTTGCATTTATTAGCAAAGATTTCCCATTTAAACAATTTTGGAAGGAGCGGAATATATGGGAGCCCGAGGGTGCAATGTCCGGCGAGTAAGGTAGATGGGCAAAAACATTCTAATTCAAAGGTAACAATATTTTCTGGGTTATGATTGAAACGTGTGGTGCATTCTCATAATGAAGAAGGCCTTTTCTATTGCTATTTCTGGCTGATTTTCATCAATTGCTTCGTTCAGCCGATCTAACTGTGAACAGAGGTTTGGTTGCATGGAAGAAGCTTAAAATGTATGGGTTCCTTCGGATTTGGTCTTTTTGAATTGGGTCTATTTTCTTCGAATGGAATCCGCCTTACGCCGTACATAAAATTGATAATCTTGGTAATTCCCCTGATTTTTTCCGCTGTACGTTATTGTATACAATGCATTTTTATCATGTTACCATCCGCCTCAGAAATTGAGCTTCAGAATTTTTTTTTCTGCAAAAGAAACGAAGAAATTGGGTTCAGCAGATTTGCTTACTAAATTTGTGAGTGACCCACACATCGTATCGTCAGACGTATCCATTTTTTTCAGATGGTCAAAAACGGTCACTTTGTGATATTTAACCTTCCATATACTGAATCTCACATGCCATACTAGGTGTTCGCTCTGTAATTTTTTTTTCATATTATATATGAATAATCACATCGACTAAATGACCACCGTTCCCCTACTCGCAAACCCATGTGCTCTTCCGGCTACTGCGACAACAAAAAAATATTAATCATTGCCTTATAGCGCTCTCCATTGACCGTCTGACTCCTTCTTCATCTTCGAAAAAATAAAGTCCAATGATTCATTCAGTTGTTGTGGCACACCAAACCATTACGCGAGCTGAATGCAGGGATCTCTGGTGAATTATTTTTGAGTTTTCATTCGTTCCAAAGTCACACAGCTGAAATTTTACTTCGTCGGATATCATCAAAGTGGAAACAAAATTATTCTCATTTTCTGAGGAGTTTACGAATGCACGGGAGTATTCCAGAAGTAGCCTATCTTCTGGATGAAAGGGTTGGACCAACTGAATCTTGTAGGGAAAGAGTTTCAAATCTGTCCTTAGAATTCATTGTAGGGAACGACGGGAGATCTCCAATTGAGCGGAACATCTTCTGGTCGATGTTTTGGGTTGATCGCTTACACTTCTCCGAACTCGTCCAATAATTGCAATTGAACGATTATTATAATGTCTTCTCGCGTGTCTGACATAACTGTTGGGGATGTTTTTTTGGGGAACCCTTTTTTTCAAAACGTCGAACCCTTTCGATTATTGTTTACCTAGTCGGTGCCTCGCGAACATTATAAATATTTTTATATCCACGTTGCGTTAGAATTATATTGATCGATTATTTTTAAAAACAAGGTGATTATTTTGGTTCGCTGAGCAATTGTGTACCTATACATACTTGAATTATCTGACTTATATCTGTAAAATAAAACAGAAAACATTAAAAACTACGAAGAACTAAAAAAGTTATGATTTTTCAAAAATATGTACTTTATTTTGCGCTATCCTGTATATTCAATAATATTTGATATTTCGAACGATAATATATTCAACGGAATCTAAGATCAGTTATTACCCTCATGATTTTCGAATGTAATAAAAGTTCTAAATAGCAAATTGTTTTGATAAAAATGTTATGTGCCGTTACGTTTCGATAACCTTTCTCCATCTCCCCAGTAGCTGTATAATTCCACGCTTGTAGAACTTTCCACGTTTCTAGCTAAGGAACTGTGGTGATTTTTTCAAATCTCCTAAGGAAGTAAAATTTTATCAACTAAATTGCTTCAAAGCGATCTACATAAATGGTAGTCGGGCACAAATTCGGATAAGTGCGGTGGATGGACCAAAATATCCCAGTCAAGTTGAAAAAGTTAGTGTTCGGTGGCCAAAACATATGTGGTCTAGCATTGCCTCGATGGAAAGCAGTGTCCTTTCTACTTTAATTAACTTAGCTGTGATAGTATTTTTCTCGATTAATGGTCTAGTTTTCAGGTAACAGCTCATAGAATTTGAAGAAGGTTAGCCAAAAACATTCCTCCATGCCACCAGTGTCAACAGATAGGGCATACTAAAAATTACTGTAAACTTAATCCAAAATGTGTTAAATGTGCAGGTAATCACTAATATATATTCGGTATATACCGAATATGCTAAAAAAAGAGCAGACCCGCCAACTTGTGTAAACTGTAACAGTGAACACCCCGCAAATTATAATGGATACAGCTATTACCTCGAGAGTACTGGATTCAGAAGAACCCCAAAAGTAAATCAACACTATACGTCAAGCTACAATACTTACGCCGCTCAAACAGCAACATCAAGTCAAAAGAAAACTTATGCAGAAATTCTAACACGCCCTTCACAGGAAAATCTCTCTCCGTCATTCCTCAACAATATTCTCTAGACTCTTTTTGGCCTCCTGAAACCGTATGTCACATAAATTATAAATTTCCTTCAACAAACCTTTTCCCAATCCTTTTAAATGGCCTATAATCAAAAACTAATTAACAATTATCAACAACCCTTCAACGGTCTTAAAATACTCAATTGGAATGACAAAGGAATTCAAGCTCAACGATCTATCTTTATAGCCTTCTTAGCTCGTCACAAGTGACATAGATTGCATCAGCGAAATCCATCTTGCTAATAAAAAGAAATTGAAAATGCCAGGTTATAAAATCTATTGAACTGATAGAGAAGCTAGGGTAGCCTCGGGCGGAGTCGCCATCTCAATCAAAAATAAAATATCTCACAACCCAGTTGATATACCAAAAGTTACAAGCTTAGAAATTGTATCAATCAAAGTAAACTTTCTCAATAGCACCATCCAGTCTCATAGCAGCATCCAATTATACAGTGTCTACAAACAACCCAACAAAAATTAATGGACAACGACTTACACTCAATTTTTAATACCACAGAAGCAACATTGTTAATAGGAGATCTTAAATCCAAAAACACTCTGAGGAGCTGTCGCCAAACCAACCCAAGAAGTGGTAAAGCTAAATAAAATTGCAGCAAAGTACAACCTACAGGTACTCGTACCGGATGATCACACATATTACACATACAGAAAAGATCACAAATCTGACATTTTGGACATAATCGTACAAAAAAATGTGAGAAAACAACTTCATCAAACAGTGCATATAGAGCTCGACTCAGATCATCTGCCAGTTATAGTTTCATTTCAAGCCGAACCTGTTAAACATTCTCCTAAGGCAAAACTTATCAATGGCAAGGTAAACTGGGAATTCTTCAAGAATAGAATAGACTCCAAAGTGGTACAAATACCTCTCCCAACGCAACCAAATATCCATAAACAAGTTATACATATTACAACAACAATTTAAGAAAGTATACGCCTCTCAACAACGCCACCAAAAACAAGACAAACATTTAAAAACAATACCCCCTACCTCCACAAATCAATTAATTAATCAAAAGAATCGGTCCAGACGAGAATGACAGAGACCTGCAACCTGCAACCAAAAATATTGCAACCAAATATCTAGTTAATAGCTTGTCACATCGCATTAAGTGAAAATTAGATCTTCTTAGACTAATTGAATAACAAAAATACAAACAGGCCTTTGCAAATTTGATACAAAATGAAGTAAAAGCCCACACACTACTAGCTGGTGCAGACATCAAACTTACGTCGTCACAGGAGATAATGTCAGTAATTAAAATCCTATCACTTAAAAAAAATCGGACCGCGACCAAATACCGAATATAATACTCAAAAATGCAAGCAAGAAGTATGTATGAATGTGTATGATTGTATAAAATTGGGATATTTTCCACAAACATAAATTCGCACTCATAAATTCTGCTTTTCCCAAAGCCAGGAAAAAATCACAAATTAATTTCAAGTTATAGGCCAATAAGCCTCCTTTCTACAATGGCTAACCTCTTTGAAAAAATTATATACCACAGATTGAACCAAGCGATTGTCAACGAGGGCATAATTCCAGCCTTCCAATTTGGTTTCAAACAAGGGCATTCTACGTGTCATCAACTCCAATGCCTAACAGAAACTATAGAAGAAGGGTTTGAGAACAAGGGGTACACTCTAAAGATGCTCTTATATTTGGCCCAAGCCTTTGATAGCGTATGGCATGACGGATTAAAACAGAAAATAACATCGGTTAAGATACCAGAATATTTATAAGCCATCCTTTTTTAATATATAAACGACATATCCTTCCAAACATCCACGCACAACGCAACATCAACTATTAGAAAAATTGATACGACACACCAGAAACAGAAGCATCTATTCTTATGTTTGCAGATGACACAACTATTCTAATCAAGGAACAGAATCTTGAACTTGCGGTAACCAAATTTTAAGTAGCTACAAATGCCATTGTAAAATGGCCCAATAAATCGAATCTAAAAGTCAATATAGACAAGTGTGGAGCAAACATTTTTACTCTAAGGAGAATCAATAACCCTCCGATAATCCACATAAATCAACACCCAATGGCTTGAAAAACAAACTAAGAATATGCTAAATATCTGGGTATATACCAGGATACCAAATTAACATGGAGAATCCACATAATTAGCAAACTCAACGAAGAGTATGTCAGACTCTCTCAACTCTAGCCGCTTATCAACAGGAGATCCTCATTAAAAACAGAATATACGTTATTGTAATACAAATCACTAATTCGACCTTTAATCCTTTATGCATGCGTTATCTATGTCATTGCATCGCGTACCAATGTAAACAAAGCGCAGGTTCTTTAAAACAAAATTTTACGAACAGCTGTGAATGCCGAATGGTATGTAACTAACCGACAACTGCACCAAGAATTCGGTCTACTAACAATGTTAGAGTATATTAAAAAATGAACGATCATCTTTCATCAGAGGCTAGAGTAATCTCCCAGCACTGAACATTATCAACTAGGACGCAGAGACAAATACAAGACTGAACGGGAAACTACCTCAAGTTATCTTCTTAGAATAGATTTGTCATGTTAATGTTAAGACTTTCATTACAACACTGTCTTGTAGAACAATTGTAATTGTTGAGCAGCCATTTCCATAAATTAAAAACCATAACCTTCTTCGTATGCAAACTGCCTTTCTTCTTTCAGGTTGCCAATCTTTCAGGTTGTTCTATGTTGATCAGTTTCAGCTAACGCCAATATCTTGTTCATCAAATAGCTCGGCTGATCGTTCAGAACGTGGTGCATCGCTAGATTAAAATTGATTTCACGAACCTTTTCTGGATCACATGAAATCGTTAAAGACACCCTCGCCCTACATAGCATATATTTTCTTTTGCATCTGCAAAGTATTCTGGTCTTTCCGAAATTTAATAAGCATATGTCGAAAATGCTCCTTATTTTCTTCCATTTTTAATGCTGAATAAAAACATATAAACAAGCAAATAACTGAAGTTATTTTTTAAGTACTGAAATTAACCTTGATAACTCACTGAAATTTATTCTCCCAAACAGCATCAAAACTTTACATGTGTGAAGTAGATAGCACTACTTAACACATGTAAAACCGGGACGAACTTTTGTGTCAATCCAATATACTAAAGAAACAGTCAATAATATTTTAATGTTGTCAGAATACAATGGATTAAACACATCTTCCTATGCAGATATGTAAAAACTTGTCGTTTTATTTGCAACATTTTTTTTTTCAATTCACGCTCGATGTGGGCGAGAGGACTGATGAAAAGGAACCTTAATCCCCAGATAACACCGAGAAATACCCGATGTAAAAACTTTTTTACCGTTACCTATCGTAAGTGGTATTGATCCATTGGGATTATCCCAAACATAGGGATACGCAACTTTAAAATATATTTCTTATTCGGGGATTCTCTCTGTATCCTATCCTAGGTTTCTATTCTAGCAGAATGTCATGTGAAATTTATCGAAAATCTAATTTGAACTTTGAGAATGGAAAAAGGTTTTCAAAAAATAAAACTACTACGAATTCGTGTGAGTGTTCCCTCATTTACATGCAGGATAAAAATGAACATATCAAGGTTTTTTTATTATTTATTACATTTCGTGTATATATATATATATATATATATATATATATATATATATATATTTATTTATTTATTTGTAAAAATAAAAAGTTTCGGTTTCATAAATATTGAATATATAAGGTTATATAGGTTATGTATTTTTTATAGAATAAAAATCAATGAGAACTTCTGTATATCGGGTTTTTGGGACAATTGGTAGGGATTTTTATTAGTTGTTTTTTTAACGCTTGCAAAAAAATCTGTGTTGGATTAGGAATGTTTATTTTCATGGTATTAATTCCTATGGTAGTACAATGTTTACGTTTGAATTCAATTAGCCAAGTTGATTCAACTTGAAAATGTGTGTAGAAAACTTGCATTTACACCACATTAGGTTTTTTTTTCTCAAAAAGCAAGAATGCTTTCCAAACAAAACAAGATTTGTGCCGTTTACGGAGAGGTGTATATTAGGGAAACCACGGTGCAAAAGTTATCTTCGTTTCAGGACCGGAAATTTTGACCTGGAAGACCGTTATGACTCTGGCCGTCTGGTCGTCTTTCAAGTATTGATGTAGAAGAAATAAAGGAATAGCAGAAAAGTTGACTATCTGAAAAATTGGCGCATCTGCCGATACGATATATCGGTAAAACAGCCAGAATTTGCAAACTGGAAGGCGTCGAGTTTCATAATGATAATGCACGACCACGCGTTTCAATCAGGTCTCATTAAAAAATTGTTGAGCTCTAAATGGGATTTTTTGCTCAATCCATCTTACTCACCTGACATTGCACCCTCGGACTTTCCTCCAAATTGTTTAAATGGGAAGTCTTTTAAATTGGAAGACGAAATGAAAGCCTCTTCTTCATCGTATTCTTCTTTACAGAAGAGTCATGACCTATGGTAACTCATTCCGTTCGCATACTACCCGGACTACTTCTCGCCAGTTCTCTATTTCTGACTTCCATCCTTGCACATTGGAGAGATGTATCAGTTAGACATGCCTTCCGCGCTATCTATAACTCTCCATCCGTCCCTGTACTACGGGTCTTTTCAGATTAATTCCGTCCCTGCATTAAATGTACCCAAACAATCTTAGTATTCATTCATGAATAATTTGATATAGCCTTATGGGTTCATCAATTTCTTGAATAAAGGATGCGTTTGTTCGTTTTATTCATTTGGCAGTTTACAGAATGCGAAGTACCCGTCTTCAGAACCAAAGTTCAAAAGAATCAATGCACTTGAGGTCTTGTTTTTTAATGGTACATGTTTCAGCAGTATATAGCAATACTGGAAAATTAAAAACTAAAGTTTTTACTATCTGCTTCTTTGTGGTATGTGTTATATACTTATTTCTCCATATCTTCTGCAAACTCCGCATTGTATTTCTTGTCATTTCGCATCTTCTTCTGATCTCATAAGTATTACTGCTTTTGTTCGATATTAAAACCTCAAAATAAACGAATTGGGTCACTACCTTAAATTGTCCTATTTTACGGATATTTGGCATATTATTGATTTGACGGTCGATAATCATTATTTTCGTTTAATTCTAGTCTGCAAAGATGGCTTTCATTCTTTATTTCTTAATAATTAAGGTCAGTTCTTCGGTCGACCTTGCAAGAAGTGTAACGTAATCGGCATATCTTAAGTTGGTTTGTGAGGTGATAAACAGTCTGTTAATATTTTTTGGCAATAGAGATGCTAATTGTTAGGAAAAAGGTATAATGGATCTACCACTACATTGGCAAATAAGTACTTAGATAAACTATTTGCATTTCCCATCTCTTAAAAAAGTCCCTATGAACTTTTCTGGTAAACCAATATTTTAGTAGTGATCTGGAGGTTCTACTGAAACGAAATCTGATATATTGATATTGATTTACTTTGTAAATATATTGCAAAATAAGTTTTTGCAAAATAGTTGAAAATAGTAACGATAATTATATAATGAACTAAATAAGTATTTAGATAAAGTATTTGGGTTTTCCTTTCTCAGCTATGCTCTCTCCCTTTATCCTCTTCATCTGATGAATGGTGTAAAACTGGCGTAATCGTCGCTACTGTCAAATATCATTAAGGATTTTTTTTTTCGTGGGGCATTTATCACTGCTGTTTTTTTGTCTTTCTCACTCTTATTTTATTTTTTCTCAGTCTTGTTTCCATTTTTTACATTTTTCTTAGCAATACTTTTAAACATTTCGCCATTTTTCATATCTCCTTTACATTTTTTCATTTGAATGTGTTCTTTTAATGTCAGGAGTATGCCAACGTGCTTACGTACTTTGATAACTTTTTGTGTAATAAGAGATATTTCCATTAAAATTTGCATTTAAGTCAAATTCGGGACGTTAATTTTTTTTTGGTAAAGTTTTTGACGTCGACGGTAGCATTGCGGCAACTCCAGAACCACTGCTAATCATATTGTTAATAGGTCTTTTCTACGGTAACATTTCAGGGTTTGCATTTGAGATTCGATGTTTCTCAGAACAAAAGTTTGGCTTAGAGGTTATGACAGACTCTCTTACTGGCTCCTCTAATGTTCTTGAAATTTCTTCCAGATTTGTGGACTTTGGGCCGCTGGCACTGCTGGCAGTCTGAACCTGAACTGTGATTGTGACTGGGGATTCATTTTGAGAGGATGATGTGAAACATAATTTGAAATTGCGCTTGGATTAAAAAGACTGACTACTGTAGATTTGAATCCTGTATTGGCATTCTCTGCAGAAGCTGCTTTTTCCCACGCTTTTTTAACCAATGTCCCGAATGACAATCTTGTAATACGACGATCAAGATTTTGTTTCAGCCACACTCGACATTCTTCGTAGAAATGAATTTTCATTGACTTGAATACCGAACGATTCAACGGTTGAAGGTAGTGAGATGTGTGACTTGGTATTGAAAGCAAAACTATGTCATTTTGTTCTGCGTATTCCAACATTTCAACAGAATTGCAGTGATTCGAATAGCCCTCCAACAACAGAAGAACTGCCCCTGCAAGCTTCCTTGTGACGAAGTGTATTTTCAACCACTCCAAAAATATGGTTGAAGTTATGTATGCATACTTCTAAGATACAAATTTTCGATCTAGGAGGCATTCGGTTCTCAAACTCAGCTTTTTTATTTTTTTTTGCTCTTCATTATGTAAGCAGGTGGCAAAAATATACCTTCAGCGCTACAACAGGCTATAATAGTTATTGTCTTTCCTTTTTCAGGCAATGTAACTGTGGAAAAAGCATTGGACCCTTTCTCAGTAAGTACATATTCTCTTCAGTCTCATCCATATTGAAGATGTGACTTGGTTCCAACATCACGACGTCAACCATCAAGATATTGTCCAGCAGTTTAAAATACGCATCTACCTCCAACTTGTTTATAGCAGTCGAACTCGGAAACACCTTCTGACTTTCTGATTGCAATATCAGGGTGCTTGCTCAAAAACAATTGTACGAAGCCGTAGCCCGTTTTTTCAGTTCCAATCTGTGTTTTAAATATAATTGTTCAGCCAGCAGATAAGCGATCTTTCTGATATCATCAATCGCAAAAGGAAAACTTTTTTTTATATTTAAACCTTTAATATGGTTTGCAAGCTTTTTTCATTTTTTTCGCCAAAAAAGGAAGTTGGTCCCATATGTCCTTTTTTGTCATAATTGTTTTTGAAAAGTGTTTCTAAGGTTTTCTTCGGTATTTGATAGGCTTTAACAACAGCATAAACTGATATTTTACCATTTTTCAAAACGTTGCGGCCTTTAATGACTCTTCGCTCCATTTTCGTCGGATACCTAATGCTTTTCTTTGGTATTTATTTGGCATCTGAAATTAACACAAACATGTTTGTTTTATTTTTGTTCCTTTATTTTGGTTTTTCGCCACGATCTCAATCTCAAAAAAATATCAAATATATCTGTAAAAAAAACAAAAACCCAAATAAAGGAAAAAAATATATCAACACAATTATTCAGACATTATATGTTTTAGTCCTAAAAATATGAAAACTTGTAATATAAACTGCTTAACTAATTTTCACATTAGGCAAAATAAACAGAGTGATTTTACTTACTTTTGCTATTTTATCCGCAAATATTTTTGCGCCCAGGTGTTCGTATACACGACTTGAAGCGAACAGAGTAATAGCTAGCGATACCTAGCGGGTGTTTGTCGATTTTTTTTCAGTTGGCCATCTCTTCCTCAGGTTAAGGTCTTCTTCCCCAGACTTACCCTAATCCTGACGACCATTACCCGTCTGACCACCCAAATAAAATCTGAAATTGTTACCCAAACAATTAGACTACCATGCCACATTAAATTCTGGGTCAGCAGCCTGCTTAACTATGCATCTTTTGATGCGCTGAAAAAGAAAACACCAAGGAAGACCTGAACTCCATGCTCGTGCATAATTCTGACCTTATTCAGAAAAATTATATTCATGTTCTCATAACGGTGGTAAGATCAATGTCATTGTTGCCGTACTTATTAAATACTTGGATCAGCCTTTTCAAGTTCGGATAACTCTCTAAAATGACGTGCTACACGAATTCGTGCCATTTTAGTGATTTTAAAAGAATTACAAGGATGCTGCTCAGCTTATATGAAAAAAATATCACACGATTATAGCAATTTTGTAACCGTCTGCATTACTAATATTTTTGTAATCGCATAAATAAATATAAAGGTAGACAAGCAAAAACTTTATTGTATGTGTCAAAATATGTTATACATGAAGAATGTTTTTATCTCCATGAAAATATCTTTACCGTATATTGTAGTTTTATGTTCCTTATACATTTATTTTAGGTATATATGGGGGTACAAACCTGTTAACAGATTATAGCATCTAACGATTCATCAAACTTTTCTATTGGAACATGTGGTTTATTCCTACTACAAAAATATATAAACACTTTTTGTGTCGTTTGTTCTTCGTACAGATGATTTTCAATTACTGTTAATATTAGATTAATAGTATTTTTGTTCACAAAATTTGTACAATTTTCGTTAGAAAACTTTGCGACAACTAGCGCTAATCCATCATACTATAAATGCCACAAATTGTAATCAGTTAAACTATTTTAAAGAGTGCTAAATCTATACCACCAGCTCCACAAACTTTATGAGAAATTTAATTAGGGAGAAATTAATGCGAATATCACAAAACCCAATTTATAAATTAATTACGTTGTAAAGTTTCTTAATGAAATAATTTTTTTTTTATAAAACTGACAAAGAGATTCTTTCGCCACTGAATGATTTTTAGGCATTAGCGGTAATAAGTTTAGAAGCTATAAAAGATTTATGGGGATATTTTGTACAAGTATCTCTTCAGGTTAATTTCTTCATAAATCAACTCTTACATTTCTGGGCTATTCGTAGGAACATTAAAGAAATTAACGTAAGATATTTTTCTTGGATACTTTGTGAATTAAAAAAAAAATGTGTCGATCCACTGCAGGATGAAGGCCCCCCCAACATGCTTCCAATTCGCACGGTTTTGAGCTTTCCTCTGTCATTCGGGTCCAATATACTTGATGTTTTCGGCCTTCTTCGCGGGCGTTTATGCTCAAGCGGTATCCATTTCAGAATTGCTTTGGTCCATCTGTCGTCGAATCGTCTCGCTATATGACCTGCCCCCTTCCATTTCAATTCTTTTGCCTTTCCAATGATGTCACATACCTTCGTTTGTTCTCTGATCCATATGCAGGTCTTTCTGTCCCGCTTTGTAATGCCAAGCATACACCTTTCCATTCCCCTCTGTGCAATCCGAAGTTATTGAAGTGATTGTGATGTGAGTGTCCATGTTTCACTTCCATATGTGAAAACATGTAGGACGCACTGATTAATAACCTTTATCTTCAGACAAAGTGGGAGTTTGCTCTCGGCCAAATGCCTGCCAGCCACACTTAATTCGCCGTTCCACCTCCCGGGCGGTATCACCCTCGATTGAAATTCTTTGCCCAAGATATATGTAGTGGTCCGCAACCCTTAAATCACTTCCTAGAATAGTAATTCTTCTATTGACAGCAAATTTGTTAAACATAACCTGACTATTTTTTGGGTTTATTTTCAAACCAAATGAATCTACCGCCCTTTGCAGCTCTCGTGTGTGTTCTTGTAGCTCATCTGGGTCGATAAGGAGAACGATATCATCCGCGAATCTAAGATAGCTTAGATATGCTCCACTGATTTTTATTCCCTACTCTTCCCAATCCAGATTACGAAATACTTATTCAAGGCAGGCTGAGAAAAAAAACAGACGATATTGAGTCACCCTGCTGTACACCACGTTGTGCATTGATTTGAACTTCAAAGTATTCCATGTGAACTGTAGCTGTAGTTTCCTCATACATGGATCTCAATAGGTTCACATAAGCTCTATCTATTCCTTGGTTAAGCAATGCATCCATTATGGCCTGCGTTGATACTGAATAAAATGCCTTTTCATAGTCAATAAAAGCCAAGCACAGTGGCATGGTGTATTCATTGTGCATTTCTATGGTTTGTTGGACAACCTGGATATGGTCCATTGTGCTGAATCCACTTCTGAATCCTGCCTGCTCTCTTGGTTTTACACATACTGTAATATATACATATATACATACTGTAATATATATATATATATATATATATATATATATATATATATATATATATATATATATATATATATATATATATATATATATATATATATATATAATATATATATATATATATATATATATATATATATATATATATATATATATATATATATATATATATATATATATATATATATATATATATATATATATATATATTATACATACTGTAAGTGTATTATGAAATAGTTAAATATATTGTAAAAATCAAAGTATTATATGCTATTTATTTTATAAAAAGAAAGTTTATCAAAAATGGTAAATATTAACATTTGAGAGAAGTGACTTTTTATCGATAGATGGAAAGTATTTACGATAATCTTTTTACCACTTGTAATTTTTTTTCGAATGGGTTTAGACACATTGTATTTTTGCAAAGTGTTCGTCGTTTTGCAAGACGTTTCGTTTGCAAAGTCGTTGTTCATTCTGTGTTTACCCCTGGGGGCACGTGTAACATTTTGCCACGGACGCGAACAACTTTACTCCAACCCACAAACATACTCATCCCATCGAAAATAGCAGGATTCGAACCTGCTCCGGACCAGCCATCGATATCATCGGGTCTTCCGCTCTAGACACCGCGGCCAACACGACGGCACCACTTGGAATGAAAACAATTTTTGGTCCTTGATCTTTTCAGTCCCTGTCTAAAGTCCTCAAGCTGAAGGATCATGTATTAAAAAGGTGCAGGGAGTATTATACCTTTCGAAAAACCTTATAAGATTTCTTGAAGCGGAATATTTCAGATGTTGATCGATATCATTAGGCTGTACTAGAAAATATTTTGTTTCATTAGAAGTAGCCTTGTATTGTTGAGACAAGCTTTATCCTCCAAAATTCATTGAATTCATCTCTATAGTATTCTATTAATATCGATAATGTCCCTTATACTTAGCTGCTATTACTAAAAACAAGATCCTTGGTTTTGCTGATGTTTTCTTTATAGGTTGACGTGGAAGCTTTTCATATTCAACTTTTTCTTTACTACCACTACAGTCCTTGTACCACTTGTACATTTTTTTGATAAAGCTTCATCGCCGTGACACTATCTTAATATTTTTACTGAATTAGCACAAGAAATTTTTTAGACAAAATTAAATGCAAAGTCCTTGCTCGATATATGTATCCATTTCAAAAAATTTGCGTAAAAAACAATTACTTAAGACGTTATAACAGGTATACCAACTTAAAAAACCAAGAGCTGTATAGATATGTAAAGGGGAGGATAGGGGTTTTAAAACGCTATATAATCTGAACTGCCTGTTTATGAATTATAATACTGGAAAATATTCACAAAATTTTCCTGTATCCTTTATTTACTTCGGTTATCTCTACACTCCCCAAGCAATCCAGAAGTCGGTTGAAGGATGTGGTCTAATTCTTCTTATAGAGTCTTTAAAGTCCGTGGGATTGAGGCAAAATTTTTTAGCCTTCTTCCGCATCATACTGCACATATGCTCTATGGAGGAATATTTCGCAGATCATGACATCAAATTGATATAGACACTTTCAAAAATGTTCAGGGTAAGTCTGGCAATATGCGGCCGCATATGATCTTAAAATTTATATTCTACCGGTTGGTAAGATAGGGGATAATATTCGGCATAAAGAAGATTATATAAAGAAGATTATATTGTCTTGTTACTTCCATTGAAAACTATAGATGACCAACTTCCATAAGCTATAGCACCACTATTGATATTTCCTGGAGGAATATTGCGCAGATTATGACTTCAAATTGATATAGACACATTTAAAAATGCATCTTAAAATTTATATTCTACCGATTGATGAGATAGGGGATAATATTCCGCATGAAAAGAAGATTGTATTGTCTTGTTACTTCCATTGAAAACTATAGATGACCAACTTCCATAAGCTATAGCACCACTATTGATATTTCCTACTCCACATGTGCTCTATGGAGGAATATATTATTGGTATTTTTCCACGATTGTTTTCTTTCTTCGACGCCCCCACATGATATTTTCTAAATAGAACACTGACTCATCATTGGAGGCAAGTTGACACCATTTTATACTTTCCAATGTTCTGTCTGAACAACGCTCTCGAACCACGCTGGACTATATCCCATTTCAGTAGTTCGAGTTCTGTTAGCACGGTGTGCACTTTTTCAAGACGAAATATCTCTCTCTTTCGTAAACAAAAATTCAGATTTACTCTTTGCTATGGTACATATGTTTAAAAAAAAAATGAGATCGAACAACTCCTGTAATTTTGATATCAGTCGGTATATTAAATTTAATGTATCAATATTTATAATATCATCAATAAGAAAAATTTCTTAGGCTATAATCAAATGCAAATGTATTTAATCAGGTGTTATACGTAATATATTAGTACTAATTCTGTCTGTTTCCGATTTAATATTGCTTCAAATCAACCATCAAAACATTTAACTACTATTGATTGTTCAGCTAGAAAATCTGTTTGATATGTTTATCTTAGATCATTTTTTGTATTATGTCGAAATGTCAGCAATCTATAACAATTTAACTCTTAATTTTACTAACTGGGGAAATAAATAGAATAATCTGAATTTAACGTGGTCTCTCCATAATGTTGATGTAGTCTAAAGGTAAAAAAATCTATAAAGGAATAACAATAATAATGTTCATTATATGTACGAGGGTCGATCCAAAAGTAAGTTTCCCTTCATTTTTTCAAATAGACAACTATGTTTATTTTCATTAAAATTTACATCGTCGGAAAGATGAAACTTTCCTCTATTTTTCGACATAATCGCCATTTCGATCAACACATTTTTGTAGACGGTGCTCCAACTTTTGTATGCCCATGTCGTACACCTCCGCCGCCAAACCCTTAAGAAAGCGCTGCACCTCTTGTTTCACTTCCTCGTCGTTCCGGAAGCGTTTGCCACTCAGGTGTTCTTTTAACTTGGGGAACAAGTGATAGTCGCTGGGCGCGAGGTCCGGACTGTAAGGTGGGTGGGGCATGACAGTCCATCCAAACTGCTCCAAAAGTTCCTGGGTTTTGCGGGAAGTGTGAGGTCGGGCGTTATCGTGAAGCAGCGTTACACCTGTTGTCAGGCGTCCTCTCCTGCGGTTCTGGATAGCACGCCTGAGTTTAGTGAGTGTCTCACAATACCTGTCCGAGTTTATTGTTGTCCCGGGTGTCAGGAACTCGATCAGCAGTATCCCCTTGCGATCCCAAAAGACAGTGGCCATGATTTTGCCAGCAGAAGGAGTTTGCTTGAACTTCTTTGTGACTGGTGACCCTGAGTGACGCCACTGTTTAGACTTTTCTTTGGTTTCGGGGGTGAAATGAAAAACCCACGTTTCGTCACCGGTCACGATGGAGTCCAAAAATTCTTCCTTATCGTCTTGACACTTTTGAAGAAACTGTCGAGCACAATCGAGGCGTTTCTCCTTGTGTTCTGCTGTCAGCATGCGCGGTACCCATCGAGCGCAACACTTGTGATACCCCAACTTTTCAGTCAAAATTCTTTCCACTGTACCGTAAGAACTCCCAGGAATCCTATCAACGAGTTCACGGATGGTGATTCTCCGGTTTTGAAGCATTTCGCGTTCGATCTTCTCGACAATCGACTCCGAAACTGCAGGTCTTCCACTCCGCTCTTCGTCGTGAACCTCCTTCCGTCCGTCACTAAATTCCCTGCACCAATGTCGGACCATTTGAACGGACATACACTTGTCGCCGTAAACTTGTGTCAACTTTCGATGAATTTCCACAGGTGGAATTCCTGTCGCATGCAAAAACCGAATAACCGATCGAATTTCGCACCTGGCGGGATCAACAATAAGAGGCTCCATCGCGAACGGCTGCTGAGCCAAGACTGAGCGGCGTAGCGCAGCGCTCGCGGGCGGAAAAGGGAGTGGGGGATCTGCCGTGCACAGCGGTGTTGTCGAATTTCGCCTAGCAGCTTCCAACGCTGCTGCAGCTCTTTGGGAAACTTACTTTTGGATCAACCCTCGTAATATGTTAAGTGTAATGCAGTAAAAAACAATAAATAAATGTAAGTAAAAAAGCCTTTTAAGAACATGAGGCAAAGTTCCACTTCCACTTAAGAGCTTCTTAAGGGTGAAGAAGAGAACCAAGAGTAGTGTTGGTTTTGAAAGGGACACTTTTATCACAAATTGCTAAGGCAACCGATTTTTTTGAGAGATGACAACATAAAAGGTTGATCATAGGTGACCATAAAATGTTTTCAAAGCTTGTCTTAACAGGATCTCGACAGTGCCTTTGCACGAGTATAAATCCTTCATAAAAGTTAGAGCTTGTAATGGCGCTTTCTAATTTTTGTATAATATTTGCGCATTTTTTTATAAATTTCTCCATTCATTGCAAAAGACTAAACATTTGCAATACAATGTTGTGCATTAAACTCGAAGAGATTTACCACTAAAAACCAATCACCTTTTTAAACTTCTCGACGTGAGTGTTGCTAATCATGCTCATCATCAGATTATTCAATCTGGAGATTGAATTTAGATTACATTATGTTTTTTAGTGTTCAATACTGAAGGTTTCAATAGAAGAATGTGCATCTTTTGTTGAAAGTTTAGCTTTTTGCCAAAAGAATAATGTTTTATGTATGACTAAACACGCACTTTCTCGAACGGTCAAGTGTATACAATGAGGGTTACAAAAAATACTTGAAACACTTGTCTGTTTAACGGTAGCTTGCTAACTGTAATTTGTGATATTTGTTTACAAATTTTTACTAATTTGTGATTTGGAATCAAAGATTGCAAGCGATTATTTAAATGAATTGGGGTAAAAACGCGTCGGGCTTAGTTAAAAGACGAGACGTGACTAATTGACCTAATTGCTGATACGATGCGATGTCATAACGGCAGCTCCTACCATTATACGTTGAGACAGGACGGATTTAATTTGAAATGCTACATTTTAGAGCATTGTTAAGAAAATATCGAAATAGAGTAATTTATAAAATTGTAGGTTAATTATACAAGAAAAAATTAAATTGAAAAATTTAAATCATTTTGAAAGAGCCAAGTTAAAGAACACCAAAACGAAAACAGAAAGCTAAACAAACTTCGTTGTTTGACTTATGGTAGCTACGAAAATTACCCTTGAAAATTGAAAAAAATTGAGTTTTTTTAACAATTTGGCCCTAACTTTTTTCTGTTAACTATTTGTCATATAAAAAATTTTACTTGCTTTTCATCTTGATTTTTGGCGCCCTTTAGTTTTTTCTGAAGTTTTTTTTTAATCTTTCATATATTTGCAATCTACCTAAAGGTAATAAGCAACTATTACAATATTTAGGGCAAGGCAGTGAGTTATCAAACATTGGGGGTTACATTAGGCCTAACATGTATAGGAACTTAGGTTCTTTATAACTAGAATAGTGGAATAATCTTAATTTTATCTTAAATTATATAGTTTATCTTTAAAGGATCACTGCGTTTCAGTCTCTGAGTCTTTTGTCTATTATCCAGGAGGCTGACAGCAAGGGAGTTGGAGAGCATTTCAAGTCACGACAAATATTTCGCACTCGCGCACTTGGCTTTTTCTAGTACAGGTTTTATTTTTAGATAGCGGTGAAAAGTTGGATTTTTTACGAACCAATGGGAATCAGTAATTATTCGCAGGATGGTGGAATGAAATTCTTGAAGTATTTCTATATTAGATTTGAGGATTACTTTCTAGATGAATAACTTGTTAACCAACGATTTTTTACCAATTAACCAGTAGAGTTTGGATAATTATAAGCCAAGTTGTTCTAAGCCAAGTTCATCTTCACAAAAATGTGTTATTTTCAATTTACTTTTCGGTCAGTGTGCCTGCGGTTGTTGATGTCCATTAAGCATTACACTAGGTCATGATTCCTTCCTTAAGGTGAAATTCACTGTTGGTGAAGTGAAGTTACTGAAATTTTGCCTCGTTTATTTTTAGGCGCCACTTTTTTACACATTTTTCTATTTATCAAAAGCTCCTGAAGCTTCTCAGATGCATATCTTGATACCCCGCTTATTGCCAGAACCATAGTATCATCTGCAAAGGTAGACGTGTTTGGGGTAGTTGCTAGGTCAACATTAAAGATTTGAAAACCTTGAGAAAATCCTCTTATCGGATATATGTCAGTTATTTCTCTTTTATATTTGATAGCAAAATATCTGTTCTTCAAGTATAATAACAATACGTGATAGTATGGCGTAGAAAATGGGGATTTAAGTTTGTATAGTAAGTCTGGGGGCCATACTCTATCGAAGGCTTGTGTAACATTCAAGAATGCAGCCGAGTAGTACTTTTCATCTTCAAAGGCGTTATTAATAATTTTCACTAGCCTGTGGACTTGTTCGAGTGTTGCGTGTCTTCCGCAAAATCCAAAATGGTGTTCTGGAATGATACTTTGCTCGTCAAACAATGGCTTCAGTTTCTTTAGGAACAACTTCTCAAAAAGCTTTGATAAGATAGGCAAAAGCGTATGGGTCTATATGATGATGCTTCCTATATCGATTTTTCAGATTTTGGAATCGATATGATTTGTCCTGCTTTCCACTGTGATGGATAATAGCCGACTCTAAGTATTGTATTATAAATTTGTGTAAGGACAACTAATGCTTTTTCCGGTAATTGTTTAACAGCTTGCCCAGCTATAAGGTCAAATCCTGGACTTTTGGAAGTTTGGGTTGATGTTTCTAACTTCACTAGTTGCTATGGTTTTAATGGGAAGTACCATTTGGAATGGTGTTTCAAGCTGTAAGGTTACTTCTTGGTCTTGTTCTCCTAAATTTTTTATTGGAAATGGCTGAAAAACAACTGAACCGTTAAAACAGCATTTATAATATTCCAGGTTGTATTACTTCTAGATTGGGGAACCAACACCTTATATATTTAACCTCGAATGTTTTAATGTCAAGGTAAATTGTTTGTTAAGCAACAAATTTTTTCATAAGCAACACTATTTCTTGAAAAATCTAGCCTAAGATATGTATAATTGACACCGTAATGATAGGGTCGAAGTCACCTTATTTTTATAGGACACTTAGGATACCAAAGAAGGTTAAAGGTTTCATCTGTAAGAACATATTTTGATAATTTCGCTCTTTAAACGTTTGCTGTTAAATATAAGCGTTTTACGAAATTTTACACTCACATCAAATAGCATTTATTTGACACGAAGCCCGTTTTGCTAACAAATTTAACCTGAAAATCCCCTGATGCTACTAACCTGGTTACTGAAACGCGTGTCGAGTAAAGTAAATGCGATTTGGTGTGCTGTGAAAAATTCGTTAAGAAATCTTTAGATATAAATGGGGACAGTATAAGTACATTATAAAATTTACCTTGAATTATCTGACGGTTCTAAATAGATAAAACTATGTTATATGCTGCATAGCGCCTAGAACATGTATTTAATTTTGTTTATATTGATTCAGGGTATAGCTTTGGCATTTTATACTTACGATGTACTGTATGTTTTAAATTTAGATTAATATATTATGTATCCGACACGTTTCATTCATTAGAGGAATTAAAAAACTGAATACCGTCCACGACCTATCAACTCTCGATTTGTAGTTAATCTTTAGTTTTGCGAAAAACTTACTGACTGTGGAATGACCAATGTAGACCCCTCATGTAGGTACCTCCCAGACATATTACTGGCATGAATAAGGGATATGCCTTAGCAGATATATATATATATATATATATATATATATATATATATATATATATATATATATATATATATATATATATATATATATATGTATATACGAGCAAGGGTTCGGATTGACTGCCGAAAAGAGCGCGAAAGAATGGTAAGATCAAAGAAGGGCAAGGTGGATTCTGGAAAACTGCTGGAGAGAGGAAGCGATTTTGAGATCGCTTTGTCAAACCGGTTTGCTGCGTTACAAGATCCAGAGGAGGTGGAAATATCAGTTCAATATGAAGAAATCGCTAACAATGTACTTCAAACGGCTGCTTCAATAGCACCAGAAGAAAAATGTCTCAAACAAACAAAAATCTCCAGTGAGACCATTGATTTAATGAAGAAACGGCGAGCAATGAGAAATGCAGGTAGTCCTTTTGGCAGGGTCGAGTACACTGTGCTCTGCAAAACTATAAGAAAACGTATCAGAGAGGACATGCGCCGATTCAATATGCAGCTAGTGCAAAAAACCCTGGAAGAAAACAAAGGAATTAACAAAGCTAAACAGAAGCTGAGAAATAAAAGAACGCAAATATATGCTTTAAAGCGTGAGGATGGCACAGTGTGCAGGGCGCGTACCCAAATGTTAGAGATTGTCAGAAAGTTTTATTCCCAGTTATATGAAAATCAGAGCCAGTCAGGGACAGCAATACCCACGGAAGAACAAATGCCAGCTATCCTAGTGGAGGAAGTAACAAATGCTATAGAATTGATGAAGAATGGCAAGGCTCCAGGAAAGGATAGTGTAACTGTCGAAATGCTAAAAGCTGGTGGTCGGACGTTACATAAAACACTGGCAAAATTATACTCAAAATGCCTCAAAGAACAAAAAGTACCTGACTTATGGAAAAATGCAGAAGTGATCCTTTTACATAAAAAAGGACCACAGGAAGATTTAAAGAACTACCGTCTAATAAGCCTCCTATCAGTGATGTACAAAGTTTTCACTAAGATAATTTCTAAAAGAATATTAAAAAAAACTGAATGACGCACAACCAAGAGAACAAGCAGGATTCAGAAGGGGATTCAGTACAATGGATCACATCCAGGTTGTACAGCAGGTCATAGAAAGGCACAACGAATACACCATGCCACTGTGCCTGGCTTTTATCGGCTACGAAAAAGCATTTGATTCCATCTCAAAGCATGCGATAATGGATGCAAGCTTAGCCAAGGTGTAGAGAGAGCCTATATAAACCTATTAGAATCGATATATGATGGAGCTACAGCCACAATTCACCTTGATGATCTTGAAGTGGGAATTAATATAGAACGAGGTGTACGGCAGGGTGACGCAATATCGCCTATTCTTTTCTCTGCTGGCCTTGAAGAAGTATTCCGTAAACTGGATTGGGAACAGGATGGTGTAAAGATCAATGGTGCAAACTTAAACCATCTTAGATTTGCAGATGATATTATTCTCATTTCACAAGACCCAGAGGAGCTGCAAAGACGCATACAGGAACTGCAAAGGGCTGGCGGACCATTTGGCTTGAAAATAAACCTGAAAAAGAGTCAGGTTATGTTCAATAACTTCGCTCAGGACAGAAGAATTTCAGTTTTAGGAAGGGATTTAGAGATTGTGGACAGCTTTATATGTCTTAGGCAGAGGATTTCAATGGAGGGGAATACCGCCCGGGAGGTGGAACGGCATGTTAAATGTGGCTGGCAGGCATTTGGTAGGCTCAACATAGTGTTTAAGAGCAGACTCCCACTTTGCCTGAAAAGAAAAGTCTTCGATCAGTGCGTTCTACCCGTTATGACATACGGAAGTGAAACCTGGACACTCACATCGCAATCAATTCAAAAACTTCGGGTGGCACAGAGGGGAATCGAAAGATGTATACTTGGCATTACAAGACGAGACAGAAAGTCCTGCGCGTGGATCAGGGAAGAAACAAAAGTCTGTGACATCATTGGAAGAGTAAAACAATTGAAATGGAGATGTGCAGGCCATATAGCGAGGCGATGGGACGACAGATGGACCAAGGCAATCCTGGAGTTTATACCGCTTGATCACAAACGTACGCGAAGAAGACCGAAAGCACGATGGATTGATGATATCGTTAAGTATATTGGACCCGAGTGGCAGAGGAAGGCCCAGGACCGTGAAGGTTGGAAGCATGCTGAAGAGGCCTTCATTCTGCAGTGGATCGATACGGGCTGATGATGATGATGATGATGATGATGATATATATATATATATATATATATATATATATATATATATATATATATATATATATATATATATATATATATATATTATTTACCGAGCGCCCCCGTATAGCTCTGCTGAAGTCCTTTCGGATTGTTCAAAAAGGTGACACTAGAAGAACCGAAGGTGGTTGACCTAAAAAGAGAGTTGGAAGAACGGGATGAAAGCACAGCAGGAGCAAAAGCCGTTAAAATCCAGTTAATTATTTTTTTGAAGTACCAACAGATATTAATGTACTTTTAAACAGTCTTACAGAAGAGATGTTACAAATTAATGATAGTCTTAAAGAGGAAACGAAGCAGAGTAATAACAGTCTTGCGGAAATGATGTTTAAAATCAGAGAGGATTCGGAGGAACTAAGGGGAAAATTGGAAAATAGAATGGGAGAAATGAAAACCGACATAACAACAGAAGTGGAGAGTAAAATGGGAGAAATTAAAATCCAAATAATAGATATGGAAAGTAAGGTACAAGCTGTCCAACAAAAACTTGAAAAAGATATGGAAAGTATAGTATAAGCAAACCAACAAAAATTTGATAGAAGGATTACCTTCCTGGAAACACAGAAGCAAGGTACAATAACAAATCTAGCCTGTAGTAGTAACTCAAAAACTGCAAAGATTAGGATGAAGCCACCTCAGTTTGATGGAAAAACGTCTTGGGCTAATTATTTCAAGCAGTTTGAGGCTGCTTCAAAGGTAAATGGATGGTCGCCAGAAGAGAAAGCCGTTGCCTTAACTTTAGCTTTGAGAGGGGATGCAACTGATATATTACAAGTCCTTTCACCAGCCGAGCAGGACGATTTTGAACAACTAGTTTAGAGATTGGAGGTAAGATACGGCCAATCTCAATTTGAACATGTCTATCAAACTCAATTAAAAAAACGCCAACAAAAGTCCAATGAATCTCTGCAAGAATTTAAGGTCGACATTGCTAAATTGTGCCGACTTGCATATTCTGATATCCAAGAGTCTGCAACAGAACGTTTGGCCGTACAAGCATTCTCGGATGGTCTTCGAAATCAAGAGACGAGAAAGGCGTTGATCTTAGCCCGAACGCAGAATCTCTCTGAAGCCTTGGCATGTGCCCTAGAGTATCAAGCCGCCATCGAAACTTCTAGAAGCTGTACACGGATACGATACATTTCAGGCGACGAAGACGCTGGAGACGCGAGTCACCAAGACACAGCCACGTTCCGGGCAATAAACAAGTTTGATAGAAACGATATTCGATGTTGGACATGTGGAAGAAGGGGTCATACGAGGAGCCAGTGCAAGGAAGGCAGGAAGCAGGAGGCATCCTCACCGAAGGCGTCGGGAAACTAAAAGTGGTCGGCGATAGGGGACAATCGTTGGCCAGTCATCAATACGCCCCGTCCCGAATGGCTAAAGTGGCATCCATTAAACACCAAGGCGATAGTGTATTTGTCTATGAATTGATAAATGGCAAAGAACACCCTATACTATTGGACACCGGTGCCACTACAACCATCATCCGACCCGACATTGTGAAAAAGTCCACGTCACTACAACCAACCAAATGGCGATTGAGGACTGCTACCGGAGAAGCCGCCACCGTACAGGGAGAAGTAGACATTAACTTCTACATTGGAAATACCCTAATTCACCACCGGGCATTGGTCGCTAACATAGAAGATAAAATCATCCTCGGAATGGACATCATGAGCAGAGAAGGCTTTGGATTAAACTTTAAGTGAGGAATATTGACGGCTTATGGAGAAGAAATTGTTCTACACCGAAGAGAGGAAGGAACAGTCCGAGTTACGCTCGCAAAAGATGCGTCAATACCCGAGCGCAGTGAAGTTATACTGTCAGGCGAATTGGACGAGGGTTCGGTGAATGGAAATTGTCATGTTTGAACCTCTCAATGATGACAGTAAACTTGGACGCGGACTGGCAGTAGCAAAGACGGTGGTATGTGCTGAGGGACAGGTACCGGTGAGAGTAATGAACGTTAACTACTACAGTGTGTCTCTGAAGAAAGGTACGATTCTAAGATACTGTTCTCCGATCCTTTCCATTGCAAGAAACATTAATACCGAAGTTAAGCCAGAGCGAGAACTACCAAAAGAGCTAACAAAAACCAAAAAAACAGGCTGAGAAAACTTTTGATCAAGTTCCAGGACACGTTTGATATAGGAAAAGGTAATAAGGGTCGAACCAACAAAGTACAGCACACCATCAGCACCGGTGAAGCCCGTCCCATCCGACAGCCAGCCAGAAGATTACCGCTCGCTAAACGAGAAGAAGCCAACCAGATCGTACAGTCCATGCAGATGGATGGAGTTATTGAGCCGTCAACTAGTCCCTGGGCGTCACCTGTTGTACTGGTAAAGAAGAAGGATGGATCTACGCGTTTCTGTGTCGATTATCGTCAATTAAACAACGCGACGAAGAAGGACAGTTATCCACTCCCCCGGATAGATGACACCTTGGATACTCTGGTCGGATCGAAGATTTTCTCAACCCTGGATCTACGAAGTGGGTACTGGAAACTGGAGGTCAAGAAAGAAGACCGGGAGGTCTCCGCATTTACAATTGGCTCTGGTTTATGGCAGTTTACAGTAATGCCATTTGGCCTCTGTAATGCACCAGCAACGTTCGAAAGGTTAATGGAAACAGTACTGAATGGACTCTCTTGGAAGACCTGCCTGGTATACCTTGACGATATCATCGTGATCGGTAAATCATTTGACGATCACATTCAAAACCTGCAAGAGGTTTTCCAGCGATTACGAGGTTCTGGTCTAAAATTGAGCGCAAAGAAATGTCATCTCCTTCAAGAGGAGGTTCGATACTTGGGCCATATTGTTTCCGAGCAGGGAGTTGCTGTGGATTCGCAGAAGATCGAAGACGTGAAGAAATGGCCAGTACCCGCAGACAAACATCAACTACGGAGTTTTTTGGGTTTATGTACCTATTACCGAAGATACGTACGAGAATTTGCCAACAATTGCAAAACCGCTGACCCGTTTGACCGAAGCAGACCGAAAATTCCAATGGACTAGCGACTGCCAGGAAGCATTTGAACATCTCAAAGACGTTCTGATGTTGCTGACCGTAGTGAAATCAGTAGAACATTTCTACAAATATCTGTATGGTAGAAAGTTTCTACTGAGAACAGATCATGCAGCCTTGAAGTGACTTTTAAATTTCAAAAATCCTGAGGGCCAAGTAGCGAGGTGGATTGAAAGGCTAGAGGAGTTTGATTTTACCATCGAACACCGAGTTGGTACTTCACACCGAAACGCAGATGCACTGTCGCGAAGGCCCTGCACAGATGACTGCAAACATTGTCAGCGGATGGAGGACAAAGAGGCGACAGTACTCAGAATGACCATGGTGTATGATGGCCTGCAGAAATCGGAAAAGATCAAGAACAGGATCCGGAGCTGAGTCACATCATGGCCTGGAAGAAAGACGGACGTCGACCTACCTGGCAAGAAGTAGCGCCGTACTCACCAACCGTCAAGTCATACTGGGCGCAATGGAACTCTATCGTTATTGATGATGGAGTTCTGAGAAGAGTTGTAGAAGATGCGAACGGACAAGAAAAACGGAAGCAAGTTCTGATTCCGAAGAAAAGGATCCCCGAAGTTATGACTGAAATTCATAATGGAACGACTGGCGGGCACCTTGGAATAACGAAGACCTTGCAGAAAGTTCGAGAGAGATTTTACTGGTTGGGTAATAAGGAGGACGTTACGGATTGGTGCCGCAAATGCGAGACTTGTGCTGCCGTTAATGGACCAGTGAAGAAGCGGAAAGCACCGATGCAACAATATAATGTCGGAAGTCCATTCAAGAGAATTGCCATCGACGTAGCAGGACCATATCCAGAAACCCAAGTAGGGAACAAGTATATTGTTGTAGTCATGGACTACTTCAGCAAATGGGTTGAAGCTTATGCTCTACCAAACCAAGAGGCCGTAACGATCGCCAATATTTTTGTCAAAGATTGGGTTTGCAGATTTGGTGTACCTTTGGAGCTTCATTCAGATCAAGGTAGAAACTTTGAATCGATCTTATTTCAAAAAGTATGCAAACTTCTGAAGATCAACAAGACGCGAACGACCCCCTTGCATCTTCAATCAGATGGCATGGTAGAGCGAATGAATCGAACCATCAACCGCTCATTGGCAAAGGTAGTCTCCGATCACTGGGATGAGACTGGGATGAGTTCCTTCCGCTGGTCCTCTTAGCGTACCGAACCTCCGTACACGAAACGACAGGCCAATCTCCAGCCAGCGTGATTATGGGTAGGGAAATCCGACTACCCTGTGACTTGAAATTTGGCTGCCCTCCAGGATGTGACAATGCCGGGGAAGATTACGTCAGTAATTTACGTCGGAAGATGGATCATATTCATCAGCGAGTCCGGACTAACATTCAAACTGCTAGCGATCGGATGAAGAAGACCTATGACGTAAAGAGTGAAGAAGGCGGATATAACCCCGATGATATTGTATGACTACATAACCCCCAGAGACGTCGAGGTTATTCTCCCAAACTTCAAGCATCTTGGGAAGGGCCATACAAGATAATAACCAGAATTAATGACGTAATTTACCGAATCCAGAAGTGCAGAGGAGGTAGACCTAAAGTGGTGCATAGCAACCGACTGGCACCCTACGAAGGACACCACGAAGACACAGCTGTTCGACAAATGGATTCTCCCGCTTTGAAAAGTTCTTTTGATGAGTTCATGGACATGTATAGTAATGGACGAAAAATGAGTTATGAAGTAACCTCCGAGGTATCCCGGGATCTGTTTACCACACCGCACGACTATGGTCTGGCTCACTGTGTGGCAAGCGACTTACGAATGTCCAGAGGAATTGCGACTGTTTTCAGAAAGAAGTTTGCTCAAGTGGAGGTCCTAAGGAGGAAGAATCCAAAAGTTGGAGATGTGCTTCATATTGAGAGTGACCAAGACGGAATGACCAGAGACGTTTTTTACCTGGTAACAAAAAGGTTGTCTCACCACAAACCATCCTACTACGACGTGTGGAGGGTGCTGTCAGAATTTCGTGATGCTATAGCGCTCCGAAACAGCCAGAAGATCGCCATGCCGAAGATAGCTTGTGGACGTGATGGATTAAATTGGAAGTTAGTACGAAGCATGCTCGAAGTACTGTTCTAGCCGACACAAGTCAAGATCTTGGTGTGCTGCTATCATATATATATATATATATATATATATATATATATATATATATATATATATATATATATATATATATATATATATATATATATATATATATATATATATATATATATATATATATATATATATATATATATATATATATATATATATATATATATATATATATATATATATATATATATATATATATATATATATATATATATATATATATATATATATATATATATATATATTACAAATACTACACAAAAATAAAATAAACAAATAATAAAAATTAAATAAACAATTTTTCAAGACGAACTCTAATACATAAATATCAGAGTACCAAAACTGCAACTTAAGCTTTGTCACATAAGAATTTATATTGGCTTGGTTGCGCGATTGTCGGACCTCGTCTTTGTTAATAATCGGGGATGCATATATATATATATATATATATATATATATATATATATATATATATATATATATATATATATATTACAAATACTACACAAAAATAAAATAAACAAATAATAAAAATTAAATAAACAATTTTTCAAGACGAACTCTAATACATAAATATCAGAGTACCAAAACTGCAACTTAAGCTTTGTCACATAAGAATTTATATTGGCTTGGTTGCGCGATTGTCGGACCTCGTCTTTGTTAATAATCGGGGATGCATATATATATATATATATATATATATATATATATATATATATATATATATATATATATATATATATGTATATATATGTGTATGGAGTTTTTGACTTCTTTGGACTATGACAATGAGACAACAGTAATCAGGAGTTATACAGCCCCGACCGTTGGGTTCCATAATTTCATGTGGAACGCACAACCTGCGTCTTTGCCATAATGAGCATTGCTCATATGGCTCATAATGCTCATATATACACAATACGAGATACGCCAGTGTTGCCAGAGTGAATATGTGATTCCAAACACCTACAGGTATTATAACTAAAATGAAACTATTTTATTAACGTAAGCATTAACGAGGCCGATTTTCTGTTCTATAATGTTTAAAAGAGAATTTTTATGAATGTTGGAATTATTACTTCTAAAAAGGTGTATTTTCATAAATAACAAATTCTAATTTGATAACATTCCTTATTATACATATACCTAAGAAGTTAATGGTAGATTTCTGTTTTAAATATAATTTTCCGGAGTGTGTTGTTAATGAAATTGAAGTATTTTTATCGATCTGCGTTGCCTCGGGTACCATATATCAAAATATCGCCTATGTACTTAATTTAATAAAGAATTTTCTTTGCACTACTAGTATTTAGAAATATTTCTATATGAAAATGTTATTGTTGAAGTGAAAGTAATGATTATTTTAACTTTAACTTTAAAGCAAAGTTTCAACTAACGCATAAATTAAAAAGGTGAAGGATTTCATCTGTAATTATTTTACTTAATGCATTAATTGTTAACATATTTTCATTTAAGTTACTTACTTTTTTCTATTATAGCTTATATAGAAAGTTATTATAGCTTAACTAGGACCAGTATATAATTTTAAAAACTATTTGAATAGAGTTAAATACAAACATAGTCATTAAGCAACTTATAAAAGGCAAGCCTCCTATATCAAGCTAATTTAATAGCTGTTTTTGAAGTATTAATTATATTAACTTTTTTAGCCTTATATTTATCTAGAAGAATTAACTACGTATTACAATCCATATATGTCATTTCTAGCCCTACTTTTTGAACTTGAATAAATTTCTAATCAACTGCTAATTTATTGTGTTATATGCTATATGCTTTATTGGGGTCTTCATGTGATTTTTAAAGTTATAGGGTATAATTTGAAACTCATTTATAGAAGGAACTGTTATTCACAGAAAATTTCTAGTTCGAACTTTGTTAATTATGTGCAGCATTTGACGTCTTTTAACCTTATATCCAGATGAAGCTATGATCTAGAACCATAAGCCAGATGATAACTATGCAAATTGTAACGGCAAAACTGCCAATAAAAACTTGGATGTCCCTTACATGAAAAATAACTTGTAATATCGTCCCTTACAACTTTGTTTAAGTCTCAGTTTATTACAATTTAAGCTCCCTCAACTCTTGATGTGATAAAAGCCGTTATTGACATGTTACCCAGCAGTTTCCTCCATTTATTCTTAGGACTACTTTGAAGCTTCGACCTTGTTTTAGTTGGTTTGAATGGAACTTAAATTTAAAGAAAACTACCATCTATTGAAACAAAATGTATAATCTGAAAGCTGTAAATCTCCATAAAATGAGACTGCCGACATTAGAATCGAGCAAAGGATTGTCAAGTTATAGCGCTTAAAGTGACAGTACTTTTTGTCATTTCGTTACGAAAACACCATGGAACAAAGAGCTAATATGAAATTTTGTTTTAAGTACGGTAATATTTTTACAGAAACATTTGAATTGATGAAAAAAGTGTATTGTGATGATTGCTTATCCCCTGCACGCAAAACCAGACCGACCACAAAACAAAAATCGTGATGAGTTAGTGGAAAAACTGCGTGAAACGATCACCTACGATGCTCATTTGATTGTGAGGTAGATAATGGAGGGATTAAATACGACCAAATACATGATTCACGAAATTTTGACAAAGGGTTTAAATAGACGGAAAGTCTGTGCTCGACTTGTTCCTCACGTCTTAAATAAAGACCAAGAAATTGTTCGCGTTGAACATTGCAAGAATTTTCTTGATATAGTCTGAAGGAAATGCACATTCATGAAATCGATTATAACAGGGGACGAGACTTGGTGCTTCAAGTATGATCCTCAAGCAAAAGTTCAAAGTGCTACGGGAATGTCCCCAGGCTCTCCGAAATCGAAAAAAATAGGTATCCAGAAGTCACAAGAGAAGACAATGTTAATCTGTTTTTACAGTTATTAATTTGAGCAAAATATGTAATTTTTTTTTATTAAAAAGTTGCATTATTTTTCCGCTATTATGTGTATTCACATTTCAACATTTATTGTTTCTTATTTATAATGGTAATATCTTTTCATAAATGACAACTAGACAGGTTGTAACCACTTCTGTCAAGATAAAAATTGTGTCAAAAAATACTTCATAAGCTTTAAAAAAGTTAGAATCATTTTAAACTCATTCCATAAAGATATAAAAAAACAATATTTTGGATTGTTTAAAAAAATAAAATATTCGGTTATATGTAAAAATTGCTGAAACTAATACATCGGCATCAATGAAGTCATTTCATGTTCTCCAGTTTATTATTTATGCGATAATATTAAATTTCAAAGATTTGCTTTGATTACCAGTAACAACTTTCCATTATCAAATTGACTAACCTCGTGTTGCAAACATATTATCAGTTTTTGTCATTAGTTATATATATATATATATATATATATATATATATATATATAATATATATATATATATATATATATATATATATATATATATGTGTTATATATTTTGTTATATGTTTTTATATTTGCATTAAAAATGTTTTTCATGTCAGATGTCCCATCTGACAATAATTTGGGAAATATTTATAGATCTTATGTCTTCTAACTCTATGTCTTATAATCTATTCAATATACACCACAATTTCATCGACTTAGTTGCAAAAGCCAAATTAGCTGATCATTTAAAAATCAGTTAGATCACTTCGTGAAAAAGGCAATCTGTTCATGTAATGTATCGATCAATAATTTCCCGGTTTGACATATATATTAGATGGTTAGTGGTCGATTGTGCTAACCTTCATACGCATGAGTCAAAATTTGATAACAATCTGTCTACTAGTTTCTGACTTGTAATTTAAGTGGCGCCACTTTTGTTATTTTCAAAAGAATAAAAAAAAG
>JARFXV010001141.1:0-325000 GCA_031761425.1 Cosmopolites sordidus
CCCTTGCTCGTACCATTCGGTGGTTACTTCCAACATTAAAATTGTTAAGGACAGTACAATTGGTAAATATTGTTTTATCGTTGGTCATGATGTAGTCAATTTCGCTTGTGAGCCCAGATGGACCTTTCCATGTCCATTTTCTGCTGATATTTTTCTTATAGAATGAATTCATAATATATAGTTCTTTTCCTTCAGCAAAATCAACTAATCTGTCACCTCTAATGTCTCGCTCACTAGTTCCATATGGGCCATTTGCATTTTCGTCTGTTCTTGTTGTTCCAATTCTGGCATTAAAATCACCCATCAGGATTTTGTACCTACATTTCTCCTTGTATAATAGCTGGGCCACATCATCATAAAATTCCTCAATTTCCTCATCCTTATGGCTTATAGTTGGTGCATAAGCTTGGACGATTTGAAGCCTAAACTTTCTATTCAGCTGAATGACGCATTGGGCTAATCGGTCGGATGTACTTTCAAATTTTACCACATGTCCTTCAGCTTTCGATTGATAAGGAATCCAATTCCGCCACATCGGCCATTTTCCGTACCTCGAGTGTAGAGTACGTGTCCAGTTGGTTCCAATTTGATTAACTTTTCACCCTTTCTTCGTGTTTCACAGAGCCCAATAATATCCCAATGTATGTTGTCAAGTTCGATTAACAGTTCTTGCAATCGGGCCTCTGTTTTCATAGTCCGTATATTTAACGTTGCAATGTCAAAAGTCTAATGGCAGTCTGATCTAACCCGGTGATTCTTAGCATCCTCTGCCTTGGGGCAGGTCTTCCCGCTGCCGTAGGTAGTTGCCCCTTGGTCTCCGGGGAATGATGGCCGTGTTTGAGGTCATCGTTTGAGGCCGTGATGTACTGTCATATTTCAACATATTGAAATACCATGTTGAAGGTATGGACCGTAATCTGCCACACTGGTCCAATGCGGGTTGGCAGATTTTGGATCATGTTAGTCTGAGGCCTCTGCCTTGACCTGTCCGCCAGGGGTGACCCTCCCAGGAGCATAGACTCCAGACGGCATAGCTCAAAGCTTCATTGCCCTACTCAAACCCCTTTACCACGTCAAGGTCTGATCCACAAAGGGTGATATATATATTATATTATATTATATATATAGATATAGATATTATATATATATATATATATATATATATATATATATATATATATATATATATATATATATATATATATATATATATATATATATATGTATATATATATATATATATATATATATATATATATATATATATATATATATATATTATATATATATATATATATATATATATATTATATATATATATATATATATATATATATATATATATATATATATATATATATATATATATATATATATATATATATATTACGACGAAGTTAAAAAAAATGAATGAATATAATGAAAATAACTTTCATAAATTTAACCAAAGGTTATTTACATAATTTTGAACAAATTTTTCTTAAAACGTGTATCTAAAATTCCACTATTTCCGCGTGAAACATTATTTTATTATTGGCGACATTGCCAATTATTAGGAAAATTCAGTTTTCTGTTTCATTGTCGAACATGTATTATTTGAAAATAAAATCTAATATTTTTATAGCCAATTATTTCATACCTTTCAGAATAAATCTGGTTGGTTTCTTTCCGAAGAAAAAAGGAAAATCTATACATTAATGTCATTTAATTATCAAAGTTGAAATTACAAGCACTAATTTATAACATCATAATATGTTTTAAATGATTCACGTCAGATTAAGAAACATATGATTAATTGTTTAATTAAATTAAATGTTTAAAATATCCATCATTTGAATCTATGCAGGCCCGGTACGATTTTAACCTATCTTGAACGTAATTCGGGAAAAGTGTTGATAGATTTCTAATTTGATTGCTGCTTTTCGCGTCAATAGGTGTCTCTTGGAATTGGTTTCTAGCCTTTCAACCGTCATCAGCTCAGCTCAAGCTGAACGTGAGGAATGCAGTTGAGGAGAGACGATCAGGGTAAGGCCATATCAATTTACCGTGTTGAGTAGAGACAAACGGTGGCACCACGTGGAGTATGGGTGAAAGATATCTGTAATACATTTTACTCTCCACGATCCTGCTACACTGGTCCCGACTGCTACGAGCATTCGCCATATGATAGATTGAGTTGCGTATTATTGCGACCGCCCATTAACATGAACAATTGACATGGCCTGACCCTGGTCATCTCTCCTCAATTGCTTTCCTTGCTTTCAGCTGGAGCTCAGCTAATGAGTGCTGAAAGGCTAGAAACCTGTCCCGAGAAACACCTGTTGACGGTGGAGGTAGTTGAGTAGAGTCCAACAGTGGTATATATATATATATATATATATATATATATATATATATATATATATATATATGTATATATATATATATATATATATATATATAATATATATATATATATATATATATATATATATATATATATATATATATATATGTATATATATATATATATATATATATATATATATATATATATATATATATATATAAATATATATATATATATATATATATATATATATATATATATATATATATATATATATATTATATTTTAGATATTAAGACTGATAGAAATCTTTAAAACATTGCTTTTTTTAAACTTCGTCGACTTATGAATTTTGAGAAAAAAGTTGACAGAAAGAAACTATGATAGCGAATAAATGGCCAATAAACTTCATTATTGTTGTCGGAAATGGAATTTTTAGTATGTAGTCGTTATCGTTAGAATTGAGAAAACTTTTAACTATAGAAATAGAGTCAATTTCTTAAAACGTCATAATTTTTCTTGAACCAGAAGACATTGATAAATTTTTGTTTAAAGCTTAAACTGTAGGATTTATATGTATGAGTTTCAAAATAATAAATTTTATTATATACGTCATGATTAATAGCATTTTCAAAATATAAAAATTAAGTTGTGAATCATGTTTTCAGCCAACTTTTCCTTAAATTGTAATATAATATAGGATGATTCAAAAATCTCAAAGAAAGAAATAGCATACACACAGCAAGTCGGAGAGCGTACTGGAAAAACATTTGTCAAAAAGCTGGAATATAGATACAATTAGAAATGAAATGATAAGAGAAATAGCAAAACAAAATTTGATCCAAGTAGATCTATTTGACCGACAATTAGTGTGGCCTCATAGCAAAAAGTGAATTCCACTGAATTCTAAGAAGTCTCTGGAAGGTGTGTATTCTAAGATGGTAACTTATTCGAAGGTGTTATGGATTATTTGGGTATTTTCCTTGTTTATAAATTCAATTTTTCCCAGATCTATTGTTTTGATCATATATTGTAATTTACTAGGTTTAAGGAGTTTAGTACTAGTACTGAATATTTTTTATTATCCATGAAGGCCATGTAGAGTTTTATTAGTTACATGCGGCACAGTTTCTATGTATTCAAAAACTAAAGCCCCCTTGTTAAAACGGCTGATAGACCTCGATTTTTTCGGTTGATTCGTTGGTTACGATATCAATGAACAATTTGTAAATTTGCGACAGGAGACTTATGGATCTATAGTTGTCAGTATTCTTGATGTATCCCTTCTTTTGCAACAACTGCAAAAAATAATGGTACCTAGGGGTAGCCTGGGCGAGTAACATATAGTTTCGCAGAGCCTGACTGTTGCAGACGTTTACCACATGATGGCAGTAGCTTCATAATATTACAAACATCATTTATATATATATATATATATATATATATATATATATATATATATATATATATATATATATATATACATATATATATATATATATATATATATATATATATATATATATATATATATATATATATATATATATATATATATATCCCTTTGCGGATCAGACCTTGACGTGGTAAAGGGGTTTGAGTAGGGCAATGTAGCTTTGAGCTATGCCGTCTGGAGTCTATGCTCCTGGGAGGGTCGCCCCTGGCGGACAGGTCAAAGCGGAGGCCTCAGACTAACATCATCCAAAATCTGCCAACCCGCATTGGACCAGCGTGGCAGATTACGGTCCATACCTTCAACATGGTATTTCAGTATGTTGAAATATGACAGTACAACCTCAAACACGGCCCTCATTCCCCGGAGGCCAACGGGCAACTACCTACGGCAGCGGGAAGACCTGCCCCAAGGCAGAGGGTGCTAAGAATCACCGGGTTAGATCAGGCTGCCATTGGACTTTTGACATTGCAACGTTAAATATACGGACTATGAAAACAGAGGCCCGATTGCAAGAACTGTTAATCGAACTTGACAACATACATTGGGATATTATTGGGCTCTGTGAAACACGAAGGAAGGGTGAAGAGTTAATCAAACTGGAACCAACTGGACACGTACTCTACACTCGAGGTACGGAAAATGGCAGATGTGGCGGAATAGGATTCCTCATCAATCGAAAGCTGAAGGACAGTGTGGTAAAATTTGAAAGTACATCCGACCGATTAGCCCAATGCGTCATTCAGCTTAATAAAAAGTTTAGGCTTCAAATCGTCCAAGCTTATGCACCAACTATAAGCCATAAAGATGAGGAAATTGAGGAAATTTATGATGATGTGGCCCAGCTTTTATACAAGGAGAAATGTAGGTACAAAATCCTGATGGGTGATTTTAATGCCAGAATTGGAACAACAAGAACAGACGAAAATGCAACTGGCCCATATGGAACTGGTGAGCGAGACAATAGAGGTGACAGATTAGTTGATTTTGCTGAAGGACAAGAACTATATATTATGAATTCATTCTATAAGAAAAATATCAGCAGAAAATGGACATGGAAAAGTCCATCTGGGCTCACAAGCGAAATTGACTACATCATGACCAACGATAAAACAATATTTACCAATTGTACTGTCCTTAACAATTTTAATGTTGGAAGTGACCACCGAATTGTACGAGCAAGGGTTCGGATTGACTGTCGAAAAGAGCGCGAAAGAATGGTAAGATCAAAGAAGGGCAAGGTGGATTCTGGAAAACTGCAGGAGAGAGGAAGCGATTTTGAGATTGCTTTGTCAAACCGGTTTGCTGCGTTACAAGATCCAGAGGAGGTGGAAATATCAGTTCAATATGAAGAAATCGCCAACAATGTACTTCAAACGGCTGCTTCAATAGCACCAGAGGAAAAATGTCTCAAACAAACAAAAATCTCCAGTGAGACCATTGATTTAATGAAGAAACGGCGAGCAATGAGAAATGCAGGTAGTCCTTTTGGCAGGGTCGAGTACACTGAGCTCTGCAAAACTATAAGAAAACGTATCAGAGAGGACACGCGCCGATTCAATATGCAGCTAGTGCAAAAAACCCTGGAAGGAAACAAAGGAATTAACAAAGCTAAACAGAAGCTGAGAAACAAAAGAACGCAAATATATGCTTTAAAGCGTGAGGATGGCACAGTGTGCAGGACGCGTAACCAAATGTTAGAGATTGTCAGAAGGTTTTATTCCCAGTTATATGAAGATCAGAGCCAGTCAGGGACAGCAATACCCACGGAAGAACAATATATAATACCAGATATCCTAGTGGAGGAAGTAACAAATGCTATAGAATTGATGAAGAACGGCAAGGCTCCAGGAAAGGATAGTGTAACTGTCGAAATGCTAAAAGCTGGTGGTCGGACGTTACATAAAACACTGGCAAAATTATACTCAAAATGCCTCAAGGAACAAAAAGTACCTGACTTATGGAAAAATGCAGAAGTGATCCTTTTACATAAAAAAGGAGCACAGGAAGATTTAAAGAACTACCGTCCAATAAGCCTCCTATCAGTGATGTACAAAGTTTTCACTAAGATAATTTCTAAAAGAATATTAAAAAAACTGAATGACGCACAACCAAGAGAACAAGCAGGATTCAGAAGTGGATTCAGTACAATGGATCACATCCAGGTTGTACAGCAGGTCATAGAAAGGCACAACGAATACACCATGCCACTGTGCTTGGCTTTTATCGACTACGAAAAAGCATTTGATTCCATCTCAAAGCATGCGATAATGGATGCACTGCTTAGCCAAGGTGTAGAGGGAGCCTATGTAAACCTATTAGAATCGATATATGATGGAGCTACAGCCACAATTCACCTTGATGATCTTGAAGTGGGAATTAATATAGAACGAGGTGTACAGCAGGGTGACGCAATATCGCCTATTCTTTTCTCGGCTGGCCTTAAAGAAGTATTCCGTAAACTGGATTGGGAACAGGATGGGGTAAACATCAATGGTGCAAACTTAAACCATCTTAGATTTGCAGATGATATTATTCTCATTTCACAAGACCCAGAGGAGCTGCAAAGACGCATACAAGAACTGCAAAGGGCTGGCGAACCATTTGGCTTGAAAATAAACCTGAAAAAGAGTCAGGTTATGTTCAATAACTTCGCTCAGGACAGAAGAATTTCAGTTTTAGGAAGGGATTTAGAGATTGTGGACAGCTTTGTATATCTTGGGCAGAGGATTTCCATGGAGGGGAATACCGCCCGGGAGGTGGAACGGCGTGTTAAATGTGGCTGGCAGGCATTTGGTAGGCTCAACATAGTGTTTAAGAGCAGACTCCCACTTTGCCTGAAAAGAAAAGTATTCGATCAGTGCGTTCTACCCGTTATGACATACGGAAGTGAAACCTGGACACTCACATCGCAATCAATTCAAAAACTTCGGGTGGCACAGAGGGGAATGGAAAGATGTATGCTTGGCATTACAAGACGAGACAGAAAGTCCTGCGCATGGATCAGGGAACAAACAAAAGTCTGTGACATCATTGGAAGAGTAAAACAGTTGAAATGGAGATGGGCAGGCCATATAGCGAGGCGATGGGACGACAGATGGACCAAGGCAATCCTGGAGTGGATACCGCTTGATCGCAAACGTCCGCGAAGAAGACCGAAAGCACGATGGACTGATGACATCGTTAAGTATATTGTACCCGAGTGGCAGAGGAAAGCCCAGGACCGTGAAGGTTGGAAGCATGCTGAAGAGGCCTTCATCCTGCAGTGGATCGATACGGTCTGATGATGATGATGATGATGATGATGAGGATGATGATGATGATATATATATATATATATATATATATATATATATATATATATATATATATATATATATATATATATATATATATATATATATATATATATATATATATATATATATATCAGGGTTATATAATAGGGTTATATAATAGGGTTATATATAGGGTTATATATATATATATATATATATATATATATATATATATATATATATATATATATATATATATTAGGGTTAGAAACCGGTCTCGGGAAACGTTTGTTGACGTTTGAGGGCGACTAAAGAATGAGCAATTATTACTTGTAGCACGTAATAAAATTTCCTTGTTTATGGGATATTTTTACTATATTTAGATTATTCGATATCTACAGTTATGCAATTCTTGCTTATGACGACTTCGCTCCATTCATTTTGTATTTTCGACATACCCTGCTTTGCTATTGTTAGTTATTTTTTAGCTTTGGAATCTATATTATCTTCTATCGTTCTGAGAATTACGTTTTTGTTATATTGACGGATATCTTTTCTAATTTTTTTTTAATTAGTTTGTCAAATTCCGTTATTAAACAACGTTGTTTCGACAATTTCCGGTTTTATTTCTGCTTTCTGATTGATATGTCGACATACCACAGTAATTAAGCAAATGTAAGCTTCTAAGCAAATGCTTTTGGCTCTTCCACATTGATGATATTTTGTTTGATCCGGATTTACCTATTGACTTCTACTTAGTATTCAATTTTTTGTAAGATAGTTATGTTGTATTAATATTTGTAGCATTCTAAGGGAATATTTTAACTCTTAGGGTTTTTACATGTATGTATAATTTAGCTCGGATCAACATGTGGCTACTTCTCATTGTAATCTTGTTTAGTGCTGTTACATCTTGTACAATTTGCATTATTATGAAATCGATTTAGTTTCTGGTTTTGTGGTTTGGATTTCTCCCAACTGAAAAAGCCCAAAAATAGACTAGAAATGTGATTTTTTACAAATCGACTAGTTTAAAAATAGTAGTGGAGTAATGTGTATAGTAAAAACTGTAACTGTATATATATATATATATATATATATATATATATATATATATATATATATATATATATATATATATATATATATATATATACATGTTAGTTAGTTTTATGAAAAAACAAACTAATGAATATTTTCGCTATACAGAATTAAAAATTATAAACCGATGACCCTGTTAAATGTCATTTAAAAATTATCAACAAAGACACTAACCAACAGACTTGATAAATTTGATGATTACCTGCTTAGAGGCAGGTTTCAAAAAAGAATTCAATGCCAGTGATAATCTACTGACCATGGCAATTCTAATAAAGAGAAAATATGAAAATCCATTGCTGGCAATATTTATCGATTTTGGAAAGGCCTTCGACTGCGTGGAATAGTGAACTATAAGAAATAGAGAGAGCTATAAGAAAGAATCTACTGAGATGAATATGGCATCAATATAAGTTAAGTTATTGTTAGCAGTAGTATTGTTGGTATTGTAGTATTGTTAACAGTAGTAACCAAACGATGCAGTTTCGTTCGCAAACAGCAAAACAGAGCTACAGAAAATGCTAGAGGAGAACAAGAACAAATATAACGACGAACACAAAGACGTCACTGTAAGAATAATTAGATTATAGTGAGCAAGGAGAACTAACCCGAAGAACTAAAAAGGAGAGTTCGATTAGCAGGGGTAGCATTTGCCAAAACTAAGATTTGTTCTGAAAAAAATATGAAATATCCATAATAATTTAAGACAAAGGTTTTTAAGCAGTGCGTTCTTCCTGTTCTTAGTTATAGCTTACCAGGAAAGCGCAAAGATCAATAGAAAGGCAGATGAACAGACAGACAATAAAATGTCTGCATACGAAAAAAGATCAAAGTGAGAGAAAAGGGAAAGTTCTAGAGCATAGCGAAGGAAAGGTGCAATACGATCATTACACATTGTAAGGAAGGAAAGGGAAGACAACAAATGAGATGCGCAGATGACCTGAAGAATCATCTAGGACCCCGATGGACAGGAGTTGCAACAGATAGGAAGGGGTGGAAGCATTTATGAGAAGCCTATGTTCTAGGATAAAATATATAAATAAATAGATAGAAACATAAATGAATAGATAAAATAAAAAGGTAACTTAGCAGATAATATTGTGAAGGTTTCAAATATCGTGTCAAAATTTAATTTTGAAATCTAATTAGTATTAAGATACTGTCACAATTTAGTAATTTTAGTCAGAAAACGTGTCATAATTTAATGACCATGGCAGCCTCATATTGTTTTGCACCCCTCTAATTAATTTTACAACTACAAACTATCACTGGTATAATTTTAGGAAACAGCAACCCTTCATACATTTATATTTACCCCCAAGCATCGCGAGAGTTGATATAAATCGATAAACAGATGAATAGAATTAGACAAAGTAATTTCAAAGTTTTTGACACGTTGTTTTTAACCCCCCGTTTCCAAACAAGCAATCTGCCACTAACCCTAACGTATCCGATAAACGATATTTCCGCCAACCACCAGCAGGAATTGCTTCTCGCAGAGATTAACGTGATTTGTCAGGCAGTTAAATTTATATAACTTGTCATAAATTCTGAAAAGTGGTGGATATATGTACAGATTTTGTAACATTTAGAGTGAGGCATCTCCACAAATAGATATGGGTTTGCTGATTTATTAATGTGAACTCTTTATTTGTTACGGGATTAAAATTATTAGATTTCTTGATGAGGATAAATTTTTTTGTAAAAAAGCCTACAGTTTCATTTGAAAAATAAATTTTTATTAGGATAAGTTTTGAGCAAACATATCTGGTAATAATTCTTATCGCCATGGTGAACTTAAGATACATATGTGATGAACTATATAATAAAGTCATATTACTTATAGTTTTAATACTAATTTTTTAAGAAGTTTGATTCAATTACGTGTATTTTTAGGATATGCTTTCGGACAATCGTTGGCGAATATTTAATTCTGGTTTACCGAGGTTCCAGTTCAATGCTAATCAAGATGTTTCATTTTATCACCTTAAAAAAAATTAAAGTTATACTGGAAGTCAGTTTACAATACTATTGTATGTACGTAGGGGATGGTGGGGTAAGACGGCACCTTTAAAGTTTATTGGTTAGAAAAATGATAAAATGTAATTCTAGAAATTATAAACTTTATTGAACAATCTTTACTCTTTCATGGTCTAATGAAACGAAACAAAAAAACAACTCTTAGCAAAACGAATCAATAAAAAAGCATTCTTGCCAAACACGTACATGGGTGAATTTCAAATTGACCATGTTGCCATTTCGTTCCCCAATTATAAAGAGATTTTGAATGTTCAAGTCAGGAAAGGAGCAAATATAGACACGGATCACTACTTGACTAGAATCAAACTTAGCTTAAAACCTCGAAAACTTATTCAAAAGAGGCTGCTAATACCAAAGTTTGACCCAACGAAAATAAAACCAGCCCTAACAGAAGAGCTTGATACACAACCTGCACAGAACTGGCAAGAATTAAAACAAAAAATTATTAAAACAGCCTTAAAGTTGGTTCCTTTACAAAAACGTAGAAAACATCCGTGGTGGGATGAAGTTTGCGAGCAAGCAGTATTAAGCCGAAGTAAAGCATTCAAAGATTGGAACAGTCAAAAAACAGCAATAAACTATAACATCTTTTTGGAAGTAAGAAAAGAAACATCGAAGCTAATTAGACAAACTAAAAGAAAATATGAAAACAATCAACTTAATGAAATAGAAAAAGATTTCCAAAAAAATAACACCCGAAACTTTTACAAAACATTTAAAACTAACAGGCTATTTACCGCAGAGCCTATGCTTTCAAAAGGAAAACGGACAACTAGCTCTAAATAACCAAGACAATTGCAAAGAACTTGCGAAATATTTTGAACAAATACTAAACTGTCCTGAGCCCTTAAACAAATTACCAACACTAAACCCTAAACAAACAAACCCAGATTCATTACCACCGGATGAAGAGGAAATACTTAGGCAAATCAAGCGGCTTAAAAATAACAAAGCTTCTGGTGAAGATGGAATCACTGCTGAACTTTTGAAATCCGCTGGTCCAGGTACAATGAAGGAAATAACCAAAACTCTACAAGAAGTTTGGCGAACCGAACGGATTCCGGAAGACTGGAAAGATGCTCTAATCCATCCACTACATAAGAAAGGAGATAGAACGGATGTAAACAACTATAGAGGGATATCTCTTCTCCCAGTTTGTTACAAGATTCTATCTCAGTGTCTACTAGACAGAGCACAGGGACAGTTAGAACCGAACATAAGTGAATATCAGGCAGGTTTTCGACCGGGCAGATCCTGCCCTGAACAGATCCTGAATCTAAAGTTGATTCTAAGACATCAAAAACTGTACAATAAAAAACTCGTCTGTACATTTGTGGATTTCAAAAAAGCACATGATTCTATTGACCGCGAATCTTTATTCCGAATCTTGAAAGAACAAGGACTAGATCTGAAAACGCTGGCAATTATTAAAGCAACGTTAACTAACACGAGGTCAAAAGTTAAATTCATGGGTGACATCTCAGAACCCTTCGAAATTAAAACTGGTGTGAGACAAGGGGATGGACTCTCGCCACTCTTATTTAACTGTGTTCTAGAAAAAGTAATACAGGAGTGGCGTGAAAAAAAGTCGGCACTGAATATTGACCAGCCCATTAAACTGGCGAGAACCAACATCAAAATTGATTATCTGGTATTTGCTGATGATCTAGCAATTTTAGCTCAAGATGTATTAACGGTTCAAAAACAGATTGAAATCCTAAAAGAAACAGCAGAAAAGGTAGGACTTCAAATTTCCTTTGAAAAGACACAATATATGACCTGCAACAGACTAAGAACACCATTTCTAAAAACAAAATATGGTAACATCAGACGAGTCTCTCAATTCAAATATTTGGGTGAAATAATCATGGGTTGGAAAAAGCGGCCAATAAGGGTAGATGTCAAAAAATGGAAAGGGCATTGAGACTTACACAAAATATTTACAACAAAAAATGCCTATCTAAAAACACAAAACTGAGACATTGCAACACGGTTATTAAGCCAGAATGTCTATATGCTGCAGAAACGCTCATTTTGAATAGAAAGAGGGACATCGAGGAAACGAAGGAAAGAAAAATCATAAGAAAAATCCTAGGCCCCAAACAAATAAATAGCACAACCACAACATACCGACTTCGAGAAAACCAAGAAATCAAACAATACACAGATATACATAGCGATATGAGAAAAAGAAGACTTAAGTTTTACGGACACATCAAACGGATGAATCCGAGTAGGCTAACTAGACAAATAGTCGAATTTTATGAAAATAGGAGTAGAGGTAAAGTAGAAATAATTAAATGGATTGCGGCAATTAAAGAAGACCTAAGATCAGCAAATATTACACAAAGTGAAATTCAGGATAGAGGTTGTTTCAGACACAAGGTTAATGTTTGGAAGGTTGGCCAGAGAGAAAAATGTAGGAAGACTGGAACAACTTGGTCTGACGAAAGGAAAAAAGCCCATAGCGAAAGAATGAAATAACAACAACAAACGTCTCTAATTGTACTTCGCGTGGTCGACCAGGGCCCATACGTGAATAATAATAATAATAATAAAAAAGCAGTCTGTTTGCCCCGTCATGCTCCAACCTAAGGGCAAGATGTAATACTAATAGTCTCCAGTATTCAGTCTACACAAAATGGATAGAATCCTCATCCTCGTCTTCCACGCCGGCACAACAACACTTCCGCAAGCCTGTCAAGTAATGCGAATATAAGCCTTAATCGTAAAGACGCTCAGTTTCTGTATTCCGATTTTTCTTCTTCTTTTTCATTTCTTATCTTATTTGTTTTATTTTAGTTTTCTACTCTTTTTACTCTTTTATTTGTATTTATTATTTTATCCTTTATACTGATCGATGTTTAACGTTCTTTTTCAACAAGTTTCTGTTTATACGGAGATGAAGTAATAACTGCAGTCTTCTTTCTCTTACAAATCTTACAAGTCTTTTTGTATTTTGTGAAATAAGGAATTGTTGGAAGCTCCTTGTTCTCCAGCCATGTGTCCAGATAGTGACTTGGAAAGCTGGGGTTATTCTTGAAAATTACCTATTGAAGATACTGGGCCTGATTGTAATTCTGAAGGCAGTATTAGATCCGAAATATTTGATGTAAGTGAAGTGCTTGATTCTGGAAAATTACCCCATCGATACCCTATGAAATGTATGAATATTTGAATATTTTAATTTTTTTGATGTTATAAAACGACTGCGACCTACACAACACTACGGTATATTTTAGTAAGTAGAACATAGTTTGCGGTAAATTTATAAGACGCTAGTAGTGAAACATATTTTACGAACAGACACGCATTCAATTTGTATGAAAAATTAGGCAAGATAATAAATACAAATATTTTTGCTCACCGAATAGTAAAGTGCACCTCCCGGTTCTCAGTGATCGGCACAATGAACACCTTTGTGGAAAGACTACTAAATGACTTATTAGTACCATCGAAACAATCGTGGGTATATATATATATATATATATATATATATATATATATATATATATATATATATATATATATATATATATATATATATATATACATACATACATATATATATAGGCAGTTTTTTTATTTCCTTGGACTGCGTCCAATGAGACGACAGTAGTCAGGCGTGTTACACCCCCGACCGTTGGGTTTCACAATCTCATGTGGAACACACAACCTGCGTCTCCGCCAATATGAGCATTCTGTTAGTTGCTTGACCGGGAGGAAGCCCCACCCATCCCTCACATTAAATGGCACATGTTTCGTCTGTTGGTGGTTAGACTCATCAGGATACCGACTCTCTCATCAAGAATGGGGAGTCCCTCTCCACAATCAAACAACCCACATTTTTTCCCCGACTTCTCGTAGGATGGCTTATGCATGCAGTTTTTTGATTTCTTTGGACTAAAGCTCGTTCCGGAAAACGTTCACTAATGAAGAATAAATTACCATATCAAAGAACTTGTACTGAGTAATTGTCGATTAAATATTATTGTACATTATTGTACATTGTAGATATTATTTAGACGTATTTAATAATTTTTGAAGAATTATTTAGGCTTTTCAGGTGTATCTCCTCTTTTTAACCCGAAAAGAACAAAAACTTTTTTGTAAAGCATCGTCGTATTGAAGTTACCAAATAAATGCTTTCTTTAAATTATAATACATCGAGATATTTTATACATACATAATGCATAATACTGGCGATAAAACATGGATTATGACCCAGAAACCTTCAACGATCAAGCGAGAATCGTATTAAAGATGAATTAAAGCAGAAAAAATCCAAATCATCCTAAATGCTTTCTATAATTACCGATATATTGTCAACAAAAAGTTCCTTCCAACAATGTATCATCAATTTTTCGCTAAAAGTGAAACAAATACCATCCCACAAGCACCATATTCTCTAGATATTACCACTATGAGACTTTTTTATGATCCCTCAATTGAGCTTCTCGCGGAGCCCATAGAAGTCATTGAATAGAGTCCATTGGACGCTTTAAAGGAAATACCGACAGTTGAGTATAAAAATTCTTTCGCAGACTAGAAAAAAACTTTGAATAAGTGTCTTGCAGTTTAAAGGATACATAATAAATTTGGATGAAGTGAATCATTTGTGCTTTATTTAAATATTTACGTTACATTTATTTAAATATTCACTTCCTATCAATAAAATCAACACCACTTTTGGTCCTGTTACGGTATCAAATAATTTTTAGCTTATTTTTTGTAGACATCCATTTGAAGGCAATGGTACATTGCTGATATAAGTATAACTGGTCTGCTTTTTTTGGAAATGCTAGAAAACAGTGCTGTCGGATATCATTTGCAAAACTATATAAAACTGACCCCACTTGTTTGAATTTTTCTGTAACCTGATCATTGAAGGAAAACTGAAGGGATCTCTATCTTGGTTCTTGTATTAACCTTAAAGTGGAAAAGCAATTATCACCGGAAACATTACGATTGGATTTGCTTGATTGGCTGATTTGCAAAAATGCAGTTGTGGGTATCTAGTATCATCCAAAAAACTAAATAATAAACAGAAAACATAGAACTTATGATCTGTATTGGCCTGCAGAAGATAACTAATTCACACGAAGAAATGATCAGACTGGTAGATATTAATTAATCAGTGTTACCACACAATATTTAAAACATCGGGATAAAGGAGCAATTTCATACAGTCAACTTTTTCAATTATAATGTTAATGCCTGGTTCATGATTTTTACACACTTGATTATGTATGGTTGCAATAGTTCATTTTTAGAATCAGAGTGATGATAATTTAGAATTAGATGATGTGAACACCGTTAACGAAACGTGCGTTCAGAAATAAACAAAAAGTTGACTGTATGAAATTGCTCCTTTATCCCGATATTTTTCTTACATTTTGCTATTTGAATGCTGTTATAAGCATCAAAAGCTCTATTATTGCTCACAATTCTAACATGTCTTAAATTATTGATTGATTTGTCCATTACTTTGTGATAGTTCATTTTTAAACCGAATAAAACCATTTTTTTTATTTTGTTATCTATCACTTTTATTTTTAACTTTAACTTTAAAATAAAAGTGATAGATAACAAAGTAAAAGTCTTAAATTGCTAATATTTATATTCTGGTCATGTTCGGGTGCATGTTAAACAATACAAGATTTCTCATTTTTCCTATATCTAATATGGGAATACGTTCCTTTTGTCCAGTTAATGTGGATGTGTTAGTTTGTTCAAATTGCCTCACAATCTTGACAACTAATTTCATAAGTAAATATTAATTTGATTTATTGTCTAGAGATGGCTCCAGAGCTTAATTAATTGAAAACGATGTTGTATTTTTTCTAATGAAATACAATAATCTTGAGATAAAAAATATTGTTTTATAACTCATGGACATTCCTGATTAGAAGCAATCCATTAATGAAATTAGTTCAATATACAATACAATTTATAGTTTAAATAAGATTGTTTTGTTTTCCTAAAACTAAATATATAATGTATTCTCGTTACTTTGGGCGTTAAAAGACTTTTTATTGCAATCAACAATGAAATGAAACATGTGAAGACAAGATAAGCAATCATAAATCATAAATGAAATGTGCACTGTACCATTTTCTTTATCAGACTTGGAGCTTTACAACCAAAACCCGTATAACAATATACGTCTCAGGCAGATCCATTGTAACCAGTTTTGAACATATCCGGGTATTTTAGGGCTTTGTTTCGTGACAGCTGTGACGAGTGTAGCAGTAAAAATGTTCCAAAGCAATTATATCCCTGACCCTTGCCGAAGCGCACATGCATTATTAAATCTTACCTGCGAGATGGCGGAAAGCCAAGATTCCGATAACGAAATGAAGTCTTTTTCCTGCTAATGCGTTTCCTTTCTTGGCGAAAGAAAAACAACTTATCTCAGGTAAAGTTTTCCGGGACGTGTTTCGAATTTGTAAATCTGTTGTCGTTGAGTAGCAGCAGGATTACGTGCCGTGGGATTGCAGGTATGGCGCGTAAATTCTGAGACCAGACCGGGGAATTGTGTGTAGAGAATTTCCACTGTAATGGAATTAATTTTCGTGATACTTCCGAGTGAAACTATAACTAATGACAAATATTTTCTGTAAATGTCACCTTGCAAATATTTTTCAGAAAATGTTGTTTATACAGAAATTTGTTTAAATGTTGAAATGAAACACAGATCCATAAATAAATTGGTAATACACCATGATGCAGTGTGGTAACACTGATTAATTTATATCTGCCTGTCTCATAATATCTTTGCATTTGCATTTTGGCAAATCACCCAATCAAGCAAATCCAATAGTAATGTTGCTCGTGATAATTGCTTCTTCACTTTAAGGTTAATAAAACAACCAAGAAAGAGATCCCTTCAGTTTTCCTTCAATGTTCAAGTTACAGAAAAATTCAGACAAGTGGAGTCTGTTTTATATAGTTTTGCAAATGATATACCGACAACACTGTTTTCTAGCATTCCCAAAATAAACAGATTAGTTATACTTATATCAGCAATGTACTGCCTTCAAATAGATGTCTACAGAAAATAAGCTAAAAATTATATGTTACTGTAACAGGACCAAAAGTGGTGTTGATTTTATAGATAGGAAGTGAATATTTAAATAAATGTAACGTAAATATTAAAAAAAAAAACAAATGATTCACTTATTCATCCAAATTTATTATGTATCCTTCAAACTGCAACACACTTATTGAAACTTTTTTTCTAGTCTGCGAAACAATTTTTATACTCAACTGTCGGTATTTTGCTTTAAAGCGTCCAACGGACTCTATTCAATGACTTCTATGGGCTCCGCGTGAAGCTCAATTGAGGGATCATGAAAAAGTCTCATAGTGATAATATCTAGAGAATATGGTGCTTGGGGGATGGTATTTCTTTAACTTTTTGCGAAATATTGATGAATAATTATTATACATTGTTATACATTATCGTAATGCAAAAACCATGAATTGTTTTATCACAAATTTGAACGTTTTTATCGAATTGTCTCAAGCAAATGATGCTTAAAGTAATAATATAATGAAGAAATAATATCCATTATTAACTATTTCACCAGTTGGAAGAAACTCTTTGTTGACAATACAACGGTAACTACAGAAAGCATTTAGCATGATTTGGATTTTTTCGGCTTTAATTCATCTTTAATACGATTCTCGCTTGATCGTTGAGAGGTTTCTGGGTCATAATTATTGATCCATGTTTTATCACCAGTATTATGTATTATGTATGTATAAAATATCTCAATGTATCATTCAAAGAAAGTATTTCTTTAGCAACTTCAATACGACGATGTTTTACAAAAATGTTTTTGTTCTTTTCGGGATAAAAAGAGGAGATACACCTGAAAAGCCTAAATAATAATAATAATAATACTAATAATAAAATAATAATGGATCACAACAGGCCCGATATTATTACTGTGTATAAATCATCTAAACGCGCTCTATTAATCCATGTGACCATTCCTAACTACAATAATGTAATGTGGAAGCAAAGGGAAAAAATTCAGAAATACCAGGAACTTCAAGAGCAAGTTAAAAAACAATGGGGCATGAAAAGTGTAGAAATAGTTCCCATAATAATATCAACAACGGGTGTTATTCCAAAGATCCTGCTGAAGAACATAAAAGTATTGGGTCTCAACGACCAACTTTTCAAGCCCATGCAGAAAACAGCACTACTGGGAACAGCGAGAACCATTCGGAAGTTCTTGAACAACTCAGGAACGTCAAAGAATTCAAGCGTCACCTTGCGGCCCGATAACAGGGAAAGGGCCCCCACAGAGCTTAATCCTTCTGATATCTAGGATATCTGGGATAAGTCAATGTTCCCCTTAGAGGGAGTGCGAACGCCTTTAGGCTAAATCAAGCAAGCGCGGGATAATAATAACCATCAGATAGAAACGTAATTCAAAAGGAAGCGGAGAAAGTGCTCAAATACAAAGATCTGGCAATACACGTTTCCCGAATGTGGGGTTTGAAAGCTCATATAATTCCAGTAGTAATTGGGAGTACCGGCGCACTGTCTAAAAAACTCAAGGAATATATTGAAATGATTCCAGGAGAACATAACATAACAGATCTCCAAAAAGCGGCATTGTTTGGCTCTACTCACATAATTCGACGCTGGATAGGTTAAAATGAAAAGTAGAGCAGAAATCCTAAGAGTATGGTATACTCTCGGTTTTTGCCTATATACTACATACCCAGTATAAAAAACTAGTGATATAAGGAATAATAATAATAAATAATATTATTCTTTATATTTATATACATTTATATTTATATATGTCTATGCATAACACAAACATATCCCAATATGATCTGTTCTATAATAATAATAATCCAACATATACACACTAGTCTATACAAAATTAAACATACCTACCTATTTTTAACAACAAACTAACCTATTTTGCCAAATAATGTTTACGGATTCTATGTATAAACATTTCCAAACTCTCTATACTTTTTAGCTCTGCAGGCAGACCATTGAACAGCCGAATACCATTCCCAAAAAGCGATTTCTGCATATATGTTCACAATTTATATGGAAATCCTCCCTTGAGCGTTACATTGGTGTTTTTCGGATCGCGCTATTAAGTACCTTGCAAGACATGCAGGCATTAAGTTAATTTTAATTTTAAAAATCATAACAATACTGGCCATCTCAATACTCTGCCACACAGAGCACTAGCCCAAAGAGCGCAACATCAAATCCACGGGTGTATACCTATCACAATGCAAAATAATTGGCATTGCCTTATTTTGTAAAATTTGCAATCTATTGATTTTATTTTTATTACAACCTACCAACAAAGAGCTACAATAACTAAAATGGGGATAAACTATGGTATTATATATTAACAATTTTGACCAGTTACTTAAGTTATATGATATTCTACGAAAGAACCCTATTTTCTACCTATTTTTTTACTCATGTAATTTACATGAGCACATAACTTCAATTGAGAATCAAGAATTACACCTAGATATTTAATTTGGTCTACGATTTCAATGTTATTCTTCCCAATGTAAATATAATAATTTTTATCAATAAACGACTTGCAAATACCCCTCTTTCCCAGAATCATATATTTTGTTTTCTCAGAATTTAATTTTAATTTATTTACACATAGTCAATTATCTAATATAGAGAGTTCTAAATTAAAATCTTTCACCATTTGGTCATAATTTTGTCCCGTTATTGAAAGGAGCGTATCGTCTGCAAACAAATTTAAGTCTAATTTTTTAAAAATCTTATACAGATCATTGATCTATATAAGAAACAAAAAGGGACCTAATACGCTCCCTTGTGGAATACCAATATAATTTTCCAGAATTCCTGATATAGCACCATTTACTTTTGTTCGATGAAAGCGGTCACTCAAATAATGTTTAAGCCATTTTGTAACACAAGATTTCACTCCGTAACACTGTTCTACTACTCCGTAACTGTTTATAGTCTCAAATGCACGTCACAACATTGTCGTCACCAATATCTTGGCTCCATTTCGTACAAAGATGTTGCAGTTCAGACTCGCATGAATGTTTATCACGAAATCCCGATGATCCCACATAAATGTAATTTAGCTTTTCAAAGTATCTACATAACTGTCTACACACCACTATTTCCAATATTTTGTCAACAATCGGCAATTGATTGATTGGCCTAAAATCCTCTGCTAATACAGGGTTTTCAACCTTTGGTATTGAAACAATTATGCTCACATTCGCATTACTTGGAACTCGACCACATGACAACGACGTATTGATTAAATATAGTAATGGATAACCCACCGGCTGAAATACGCCATTTAAAAATTTTATATTACATATATCATCAGATGTGGACTTATTTTTTAAATTCATTACAATATCTCTTAATTGAGATAGTGTTAATAAATCAAATTGATCCAAACTTTCTTCACTTGAATGGATGTCAACGGTACTGTCAAATGTTTGAATCTGATTTGGAATGGTTTGAGCTACTTCCCGAATACTTTCAGCATAAAAATTGTTAAAATTCTCTTCTAACGTTTCAACACTCCTTCGGAAAACAATATCCTCAAACACGTCGGACTTTCTGCCACTCCTCACCAATTCCTTCAACATTCGCCACATTTTCTTGCTATTACCTCTATTACGATCAATATTCTGTTCATAAAATGCCATTTTTTCGTTTCTAATCACCATTACAACCTTATTGCTTTTCCTCTTATAATCATTCCAGTCAGTGTCGTTTCTGGTTAATTTGAACTTCTCGTAGTCCATATCCCTCTCCTTTTGGGCAAGCTTAATGGAATTTGTAATCCACGGTGTTGCGCCAATGTTAGTTGTTTTTAAGAGTACCAAGGCATTAACTGTCTCATGGATGTTGTTCATAAAATGTTCACAGAGGAGGTCCACATTTGTTGATGTGTAATTCCAGTTTTTTCCAATTAATTCTATTCTAATTCAATCCATATTTTCAGGGCTTAAATTTCTTATCAGTTTATACTTACGTTTTTTCACATTTGTTTCGTATTTAAGGATAAACCCAATGGTTTCATAATCAGAAAGTTACGAAAAATTCCTACAAGCTTCTGTCAAAGTATAATCATTAGTAAATACCAGATCAATGATGATCAATGATCAATGAGAGAACGAGTATTGAGCGGTACACGCGTTTAGCTTTCTATCACTTGTCTAAATCCAGAATTATCGCTTATTGCCTTTGTTTATTCGGACAATCACTTTTCCTACATATATTAAAACATCCGGTGATTACGGATCCGTTTGAAGTTCATTGACCACATCTTCCCAAAAACCTAAAAATTTATCAATATTACCATTTGGTGACCGATATATACCTCCAAATAACGTGTCATTATTTAGAATTTTTATTTTCACAAATAGAGCCCAGAAGGTCTTTAAATTCTTCTCACATCTGACAAAATCCACAGGAATGCCATCCTTGATGTAAATTATGACACCTCCTGTGTGACGACTATTTGAGTGGCGCACAAAATGTCTTTAACCCGGTATTGAAATTTCACTATCCTGTATCGCCTCCGTGATGTGGGTGGATATAATTCTTCACAAATTATTAAATAGGTCTAAATAATGTCTAAAATGTACAATAATATTTAATCGACAATTACTCAGTACAAGTTCTTTGATATTCTTCATTAGTTAACGTTTTCCTGAACGAGCTTTATCTACAACTGATTGTCTATCATCACAAAAGAGCCGCAACATATGCCATTCAGTTGATGGGATGGGTAGGACAAGAGAAATGTTCATTAAGACGGAGACGCAGGTTGTTGTGTTCCACATGATATTGTGGAACCCAACGGTTGGGTGTATGATGTCACTCAGCTGCTGTTGTCTCATTGGACGCAGTCCAAGGAAATCTAACACTATATATATATATATATATATATATATATATATATATATATATATATATATATATATATATATATATATATATATATATATATATATATATATATATATGTATCAAAATATTTTAATATCTAATGTAGAGCATTTGTTTGTGAATCATTTATTGTTAGATGTTTAAGTTCATTTTAAGGGTTAAGATTGACATCAGACAAAATAAATACAGATATTTCTGTATACAAGATGCGGCAAAAACTCTATTTGGGAAGTCAATCTAAAGCAAACAACACAGAAAAAAAAACATTTGATTTTTAAAAAGTGTAAATCATGCCATTTTGAAATATTATGTTTTAAAAAACACGTCATTTAGATGACGGCCGTTATTATCGATGCAGTTTTGAGGCTTTTCTCATTGCCCTGCGGGATCGCACCAATTATCCATGTTATTTTTGCCCTGAGCTTTTTCGAATTTCATTCACGAATTCGAAGGGTTTCAAAATATCTCTTACGTAACTGCTACGCTATTATAAGTTTGTTCGAAAGAATTAAGACAGATGTGTTTAAAATTATCCGAACTCTTCGATGCGAGTTCCCAATCGAGGCCTCTTGTTTCAGTGCTGAACACCTGGGAGACTGCAGTACAGGCATTCTCCCTGTAATCATATTTCCGTCTTGATTACGGTCTTAGGTAGGTCAGAATATTTTCGATTAAATGCATAAATTGTCTGAGAGTTCGAAAATCAACACGAATTGTTTTTCCGTTCGAATGGCGCCGAATGCCTTTATTGCAGAATCGCTGTTTGTCAAAAACTCTTGGACAGTGAAATAGTGATGCACTCCGCTCTAAGCTATAGCTATGGCTGATAATGGCACAAACCCTAGGACCCATAGCGACTAAGCCCACTGCTTTAACGTTTATATCTTTATTGGCTGATTTTATAAATCCTTTTCTAATTGTTTCCCAATTTATGACATGCGTTTATTGTTAAAATTTAATTTAATTAATGATTTTGGTTTGTTTTGAAATGAACATGAAAAAGGGGGCTGGAATTGGTGGACGAAAATCTAGGAGAGGTAGAAATAGAAAATTTGCAGGGAAATAGCTAAGGGTAAACAATAGTATAGCAATATAGCAACTAAAATATATGTTCTAAGTCCATAATGCCAGTACTGTGTAGAAGATAACAAAAATGGAACATTTCCGTTACTACTTATTATTGATAACCCTGATATAGCTTATTGGCCAGAGAGAGTATTTGACAACTAAATAAATTAAAATACTAAAAATAGTTAATATAACTTATATTATAGTTGTTATTTTGATTTATATCGGGTTAAGAGGAGTTTTTAACTCTTAATCTAGTTCATATTCCAGAACTGCATTTATTTTAGTCTTGGCAATTAAAAGAATCAGCTCAGGCAATAAAGATATAATCTATGTCCTCTTTTTAAAATGACACCATACAATGCGGATAGCGTAGGTAATTTGTTTCTATTTTTTTTTCGTAGCCTGTTTTTAGGTATAGTAATTTACCGCTTGATGGAAACTATGATTTTTACTGGCCCCTATTCTTGACCAGTTACACGTTTTCTGCAACTGTTAAGTTAGTGAGAATGTTAAATTGATCAATGTCACTATAAATAAGTACATCGTAAGTATCTGTATACAGTTTATTTGCCAGGAGAAGTAGTTTATGCACCTTTATATTTAGTTCTCTTACGACTGAAAGCAGTCGTAAGAAAACTGCAGTCTCTGGGCATTCGCTATACGTCACTCGAAGAGATAACCTCACTTCATGAGGTCATTTCAATCAATTACCTTCATCCTCGGAGGATTCTATTAAACTAGTATCATAGGCTCATAGTACGTTTTATATCATATTCCAATTGATTGACAACCCAACGTTCCAGTCTTCTGTCGCATTCCTAATTATCCATTCGTCACTTTTAGTTATTAAGAGGCTTAGGTCATCTTTCCTCAAATATTCAAAGGTTTAGAAAAAAGACACAAACAACAGCCGACATAGTTAGTCAAAATTAATAGCAAAATAACCAATATAATGATTGACACGTATGTGAGGCATCTAAGGAATCCTCATACAATAAGTGGTTGCTAACATTAACACGTGTTTTGTTCTCCATCGAAATACATTCATAACATTAAGACCATTTTTTGTGTATATATATATATATATATATATATATATATATATATATATATATATATATATATATATATATATATATATATATATTAGTGTCCCTTATAGGGGCAAAAATATTTTTGGCAATTATGGAAACGCATACCCTCTATTTCTTTTTAATATACTAACCTATACTTAAATACAACATTTTAACACCCTAGGTAAATGTTAACCCGTGTCGACAGGTAAACCAAGGATTTCATAAACTGCTATTTTTGAACACTTATTTATGTATAGGTATGCCATGATATGTGCAAGTATGCATATCTAAGGTAACAATTCATGAAAAAACAAGTTTAAGCACTGGATTTAATCATATTGACAAACAAAATAATATAACTAGTTAGGAAACTTCCTTTTTCAGGTCTCTTTTTTGCAGTCTGGATACATCTTTCTTCATGATACTTCATGTTCTTGCACACAACGTAGTAGGAACTGTGTTTGTTCTTCTTTTGCAGTAATCAAATCGTAGAAGTATTGTCTTTAAAAACGCAAATCTTGATTCGGGGCCTTCACTGCCAAACTACATCTAAGCCAAGGCTTGGCAAGGCAGAAACTGCCACAATAAATAAACAAAGATCTTGCAGCGCCTGTTTGTCATTTACGTTCATTTTAAACTGACACTGCAACAAACATATTTTCAAAGAATAAATAGCTTTTGCCATCCATCGGGCTTGATACATTGTGTCAGACTGTCTGACTTCAATTTTTCTTTAATTATCCTCTCCCGAAAAAAATAATGTATAATTCGATCAGTTCTCGATAATCCTCACATACTATGGATTTTTACATTTCATGGGTAAAACACGTCACCCATTCATTAAGTTTCGTGTAACAAATCTGCTGTTTGACAATATTAATGCTTGGTGCGACATCCTTAGGATTAATGTTCTTCCAGTGTTATCTAAGCTTATTGAATAGTGTAATATGCGGAGTGCTAATGACTTGGCGGATCTTTGATTCAAACACACTTTTAAGAACCAACTCATAAACATGATGGCGACAAGCAAAAGAAACAATTCTCGTTCCAGTTTGTTTCCACCCCAATGAACGGTAACTAATTCGGGTACATTATTCTTAAAATCGGTTTTGTTGATTCCGCTTTATATTTTCTCAATGGTGTTCGAACGCGTTGAATAGAAGATTTTTTGATTGGGTAGTCATCGCAACTTAGACCTAATTCTTCTACTGATGCCTGAAGTATATAAACAGATTCCCTTACGCTTAGTTGGCATCTATCTAAACATACCACTAACTTTACAGTGATGAAATATTTTCTTGCTCTTTTCGTAGTAGAAACAGAACTTACAGTTCGTGATGTTGAAGGTAAATGTTCCTCAGGACTTTTTTCAGAGCTGGTAGATTCATTATTATAGCTGATTCAATTTGTCTCATTGATTTACCTGGTTTATGAATTTTTGGTAGAGCATACAATCTTGGCACTTTTGGATTAGAAACATGTAATTTGCCATTGATCCTCCAACATACAACTTGGCAAAATGGTTAACAAAGGAATTTCAAAATCTACCGAACCAACTACCTTCCTGTTCTGTGATAAATTCAACCGAATTCATAGAAAAAGTTAAAAATACACATCTACAGGAAGGTGACGTTTTGGTTTCCTTTGACGCTTCATCGTTGTTTCCGAGTGTCCCGATTTCACATACCTTGAAATACCTGAGGGAGTTACTGGAGTTAAACGGTTTTAATAACAAGAGTGTTTCTGAGTACATCTCCTTAACAAGATTATGTATGAAGCAAAATTGTTTTCAGCTTAATAACAGGTTTTATGAACAACAAGAAGGAACGGCAATGGGCAATCCTCTGTCACCGTTCTTAGCCAACTTATTTATGAGTAATTTTGAAACCGAGGCAAAAGATGAATTCAGTTACTTTCCGAAGGTATGGTTAAGATATGTGGATGACATTTTTGCCATTTTCGATACGAAAAATGAAAATTTAGATGATTTTATTAAGAACCTATAGTAAATCCCAAAATATAATATTCACGCATGAACTCGAAAACAACGATAGTTTACCATTTCTGGATGTGTTAGTCAGTAGAAATAATAAAAATAGGTTAGATTTTGATATTTTCAGAAAAAGCACCACCACTTCAAGATACATTCCTAATGATTCAAATCATAGCTTCCAAAATAAGATGGCTAGTTTAAATTTGATGGTAAATAGATTAATTAATTTTTCTTTAAATAAAGATGATTATAACAAAGAATTATAATTAATTAGGGAGGTATCTGAAGTGAATGGTTATAACAAGAACATTGTAGATAAACTAATTAGAAAACATAAGTTCAGAAAATTATTGAAAGAATCTTCGACTTATCAAAAGGATCAGAACACAAAGAAATTCATGGTAATACCATTTGATGCCCAATTAATAAGTGGACTAGACACAATTTTGAAAAAAGTGGACATTAAGGTTGTGTACAAACCATATAATAAATTAAGAGAAATTCTGGGTAATCCAAAGGATAAAGTAGAGCAACATGAAAAGTCGGGGATTTACGAAATTAGCTGTCAATCTGTGATCGAAGGTATATTGGGCAAACAAAAAGATCCATATTGACAAGATATAAAGAACATATCGCCCACATTAGATATGGGAGAAATGAAAAATCTTGTGTTGCCCGAAATGCAATAGATCATGACCACAGTATAGATATTAGTAATTTAAGACTAATTAAAAGTGTTAATAATAATGGGGCTTTGGATGCATATGAAAGCATTCAAATAGAAAAATGTAAGAAAATCATGAATCGAGATTCCTTTCAGTCAACTTTTTCAATTATTAATCTAAGGCTTAGTACACTTCACGGTTCATGATTTTTACACGCTTCGTTAGGTATGGTTTTCATATAAATAGAACATAGTTTAGTTTTAGAATTAGATTAAATCATCTCCTGATGATGCTAACATGGTTAGCGAAACGTTCGTCGAGCAGTTCAAAAAAACGTTTTGGTGTTTAGTGGTAAATCTCTTAAAGTTTGGTTTGGTTATCGAGGAGATTCGAGGAGATTGACAAGATAAGTTATCGAGGAGATTGGCAAGAAGGAAATAAAACTCATAAGGAAAATCTTAGGCCCCAAACAAATAAACAGCACGACATACCGACATCGAGAAAACCAAGAAATCAAACAATACACAGTTATACATAGATATAAGAGAAAAAGAACACTTAAGTTTTACGGACACATAAAACGGATGAATCTGAGTAGGCTAATTAGACATATAGTCGAATTTTATGAAAATAGGAGTAGAGCTAAAGTAGAAGTAATTATATGGATTGCTGCAATTAAAGAGGACCTAAGATCAGCAAATATTACAAAAAGTGAAATTCAGATTAGAGGCTGCTTCAGACACAAGATTAACGTTAGGACGTTGGCCAGAGGGAAAAATGTAGGAAGACTGGAACAACTTGGTCTGACAAAAGGAAAAAAGCTCATAGCGGAAGAATGAAATCAGTATGGGCGCAAAGGAAGGCTAACAACAAGAAACGCCTCTAATTGTCCTTCGCGTGGTCCACCAGGGCCCATACGGAAATAATAATAAACAAAAATTTCTATTAAATATAATTAAAGTATTTGTAGGGTGTCACGAGAAAGTTACAATGACAAGGCTATAGGTTTTGTCCAACTTAAACGCAAAAATAGTATTTGCATGGTAAAAGGGCGTGTATGTCCAGAACATAGAAGTGCGGAGTAAAGCTTATAATATACGTATAATGTGTATAAAATACAATATAAATCATAATTAGAAAAACAAAACACACACATAGTGTTTAAATCACTAATTTATTTCAATAAAAAATACATTGTTAAATATTCATAATAAAACTTCCCCCAACTAGGATAATATGGATAATATGTTACAGTAGATTATATGTTAACTACATTAATAATCAATTGAGAAAAAACCAATTACTACCCAAAATTATGTACATATTTGTTTGATTGCTTTCAATGGAGTTTACAATACTTTTAAAATCACACAGATTCTTCAAACCACCACACTAAACTCAATTATCAATATTTTTAAAAATAATCCATTAATACTACATTATTGCTTTAAATATGGGTTTCAGTATTATTAAAACGATGGCGATTTTTCGCCTTGCATGTTTTACAAGCCACCATGTTAGACTCTTTAATAATGACGATTTAATAATATTTGCAAATATAAATAAATCTGGCTGCTAACGAACTCGAACGAATAATAGAAGGCACCTAACTAACTTTTTTTGAGTTGAAAACGTTTATAGTCGAAATGTGGGACTTAACTATTAAGGTCTACCCACTAGAAAACCACTATGTAATAGAACATATCCTGGAACCACCTTCAGCCTAACCATTAATCTTCAATGCCTATAATAAATTTCTAACCTATGTTTAAACATACCCTATGAAATCAATAAGTTCAATCAATAGATGAAATGTAACAAAATCCTAAGAGAACAGTAAATATTTTAACTGTTTTGTTTTATTTAGAATAAAAATATACCGTTTTCTTAATTTTTTGTTTAGGTAGTAGGTTTGCTTTTCTATTTCTCTTTTTTTTGCGTACTCCTTCAGATGTTTGTTTCGATTCCATGGAAAACTGTTTTGCCAGTCCTTAATTTAACTAGTTGATGTTCATCCAACTGATTACACAAATTTCTATACTCTCCGACCATCTACAAATTAGATTATCCTATAAAACTTTCATAAGTATAAGACTTTTCATATACGATTACCTTCTAAATTGGTAGTCGAATTTTGTTCTTGTCTACTCGCGCTTTCTTGAGTATAATTATTCAAATCCTACAAAATAGACGATCGATCATGTAGGGCTTTCTCATTGTTACTACCCTCGGTTGTGTTGCGACTTGTAGATTGTTTGCGGATACGCAGGAATATTCTTATAAATTTGGCACATTAATTTGTTTTCCCTACATGAATTAAATAATATAAATAAAAGTTATAAAAACGAATGCAAAAAAACACAAGAAACCCTAATCTAATTTCAATATTTCATTCTGAACTTACCTTTGAGCCTCCATATCTTATGTAAAAATATATGAGTATAACGTCGAAAACCTATCACCGAAGGCCTAAATAACAATTAAAAACAAGTATATTTTCAAATCACTAGCAAACCAACAAATGCAGTCAAAGATATAGATTAAACCTTTAGAGCAATAACTAAGATCAATAAATTGTTTTATTGCCCGAGACTCCGTTTCTCAGACAGAGCGTGAAAGAAAATTTCGGTGTAACTTCCGAATTGTACCGAGCCGACCCGATATTGGCGATATTCGTCTTCGTTACTATTGTGAGGTCATATTCGGTCGGGTTTTTTTCGAGAACTCTCTGCACGTCGTCGGTACTAAGTTTAAAAATATCTTTTCAATTTGATATAACTTTTTAATTATATGGAAAAAAAATAAAAATAGTTTTATTATAAAACTTATATATGATCTTTTCATTTATGACAAAAAAATTGTTCAAAAGTCCAATTACATTCACTCAAATAACGAGATTTGTAAAAGAAACGCAAAATGTTGGTTTAATAATAGAATTTTATTTTGCCTAAAACTAGGCTCAATTTAATATGTTACAGTTTGCCAGTAAATAATAACCCAATCGTCGAAAGATTTCTTACAGGCACTTTCCGATATAACATTCAACTTCTTCGGCAAATTTTGTTTTATGGCTTTAAAAGACTCAACACGTTTTCGTGAAGTGACACATTTCACATTTTAGTGACACTTCACGGTGACACCCTTACAAAGGATGTAAGTTGATCATATTTGTTAAATTTTTTATCAAAAAATCTTGTACAAGGATTGATATGTCCAACGACGCATTATCGTTGTGAAAAATTCAATAATTATTCTTCCACAATTCCGAACTTTCGAGCGACCATTCTAAAATGCCTTATAATATAGTATGTGGGCTGTTTGCTTCTCCCCTAAGTATTCCAACTGGAGAATACCATATCAGTCAGTCAAATCCATCTAGATGACTCTGATTTTGCCGTTATTTTATCGATTTCAGCTCGTTATGCATGTTTTGAAGAAATCGCTGCGATGTACTTTTTGAAGAAAATTTAGCTCCTTCGAAATAAGTCATGCTACGATGCGTTTCATGTCGAAAACATCAACCAAATTGGTTTGAACGAATACATGAAATAAGTTCAAAGCTTGAGACAGAATTAATCGGCACAAGGCAAGTATTTCCATCATCATCGTAAACGAATCCAGTGCAGGATGAAGGCCTATTTCAGCATGCTATCACCTCTCGCAGTCCTAAGCTTTCCTCTGGTCTACCTGTCGTCCCACAGCCTCAGTATATGACCTGCCCAAATCCTTTGCAATTCCTTTACTCTTCATCACGGTTTCATATGTAATACAGTCAGCATAATAATCGATTTATTGAGCGAACAATGCGGCGAGGACCGGATGTGTTAATTATCTACCAAAGTTATGTGATGTAACGCCTTTACAATATTTTCTTTGGAGTTATGCTAAATCATTGGTCTATACTGATAAACCAACAACTGTTAAAGTCTTGGAAGCAAACATAACAAATCGGACAAGTACGGATATAAGATCCTAATTGCTTGGAAAGGTTGGAAATTGCATTGACACAATACGCTGTGTCAGAAGTAGTCGCAGCGCACTTTTGTCCAAAATTGTTTTCAAACAATAATGCCATTGAATGTTATTTGACATACAATAAATAGTTTCAAGGCATCTGATTAGCTTGATATTTTAAATAAATTATTTAAAAATAAAAAAAAAATTAAATTATGCAAAATATATTATGCAAAAATATTACATACAAAAATGTTCTTATTTTTATTCGGGAAAATTATTTTCTATTATACAAAATAACTATGTTCAGAGCTCTTAATTAATGTAGTAAATTTATAACGCCTACATTTCATAGTTTACAAACTTTTTTAATAGTCAGAATAGTATTCAAAAGCTCGACAAGTGAGAAATTCTGACCACAGTGCGGCTTTCTATGTTTAAGGGAATTAGGGTTAAACCATGTAACAAGCTAACATACACAAACATTCTTGTTAACATTTTAGTTCTACTACATCGCGGTTGTTTGCAATTTCTCCCATTTCGCCTAAATTAATGTTGTTTATCTATGTTAAATTGGAAGGTTTTCCAATAATTTATCTGCGTTTTAGCAATTACAGCTTTTACGCGTTTTTTTAAACAACAAAATTGTATAAGTTTATCCCAGATTTTTCTTAATAACATTAATAATCCTGTTATTATAGTTAATAATATCAATGTCTTAATAACATCAACAACCCTGTTATATATCTTGCAAGGATATCATAACTATTTTAATTATAAGAGCAAGATATATAGAAAGTTAACTCCTCCTTTATTAGCGGAGTAGTTATTAGCGATATAAAAGAATATGAGAATTATATAGAATTTTATATATATATATATATATATATATATATATATATATATATATATATATATATATATATATATATATATAAATAAATATCTATATATATAAATAAATATCTATATATATATATATATATATATATATATATATATATATATATATATATATATATGCGTCCAACGAGACAACAGTAGTCAGGAGTTATATACCCCCGACCGTTGGGTTCCACAATCTCATGTGGAACGCACAACAACCTGCGTCTCCGCCAATGAGCAATGGTTAGTTGCTTGACCGGGAGGAAGCCCCACCCATCCCTTACATTGGAGGGCACATGTTTCGTCTGTTGGTGGTTAGACTCATCAGGGTATCGACATACGCTCTCTCGCCAAGAATAGGGAGTCTCTTTCCACAATCAAACAACCCATATTTTAATATTGCCACCACTATGCTTAACGCAACGAATAACTTTTTTTTAGATTCAAATATTAATTCACTCGACGCCGAACACATACTCTTCCATTATTATGAAATAAATTTATTTTAGTTTTGTCGGAAAAAGAACATTTTCCAATGTTCTGTATTTAAATTATTTCGTGCACAATCCTTACGTTGTTTTAAGTGTTTTTTATAATATGAAATTTATTCAAACATTTCTTAGAATATTATAATGCTTTATGCCGAAGAACATATGCCATTACGGTGAAACTTCCAGCACTACAATGATCTCAAACACACTTCCAAAAATGTAAAAAATTCGGATGGATACCCACAATATTGTTTGTTTACCTTGGTTATCTCAGTCATGAGGCATGAATCCTGTAGAATATATATATATATATATATATATATATATATATATATATATATATATATATATATATATATATATATATGTATGCATTTGATTTCTTCGGACTGCGTCTAATGAGACAACAGTGGTCGGGAGTTATGCACCCTAACCGCAGGGTTCCAGAATTTCATGTGGAACACACAACAACCTGCGTTTCCACCAAAATGAGAATTCTGTTAGTTGCTTGACTTCCCCACCCAAGTCTAACCACCAACAGACGAAACATATGCATTCCAATGTAAAGGAAGGGTGGTATTCGCTCTCTGTTAAGCAACTAACAAAATTCTCATTTTGGCGGAGACGCAGGTTGTTGTGTTCCACATGAGATTGTGGACCCATGTGTTGTGGGGTATAACTCCCGACTACTGTTGTCTCATTGGACTTAATTCAAAGAAATCAAAAACTGCATGTATAAGCTATCAGACGGGAAGGGCGAAAGTGTTGGTTGTTTGATTGTGGATGGGGTCTCTCTATTCTTGACTAGAGAGAGTATATGTCGGTACCCTGATGAGTTATTACTTAATTAATTTAAAATGAAAACAGTACTTGAAGTTGGCATTGTTGGAAAGAGTATTTTTTTCCAAAATAGATTTTAAAAAATGACTAAAAGGTGTTTCGGTCTCTTTTGTCAATATTAGATAAAAAAAAAAACAATATCAAAATTATATTTTTTTATCAAAGAACTATTTACAAAAGGTATTCAAAGTCTCCACTATTTAATTCCAGGCAGCAATGGATACGTCGCAAGAAGAACAAGTAGGTTGTAAATAATAATAGTAATTGCATAACAGATTATATAAATATTTATGACTTTTCCTGATAACTCGACATTTGGGGACAACTATAGAAAAAATGCCAATATAGAATGTGTATTAGATGAAAGAATAATAACTACTGCAAAATTGTACTTTTCACTAACAACAATAGCACTTAATAAAAAACAATTGGTAAGGTTAATAACGGTTAATGTGTTGCTCCTGTTATTAGGTATAATTCCCGATTTGTTCCAATACTATCATTTGGCTCTGAACTGTGGCAATTGAGTAAACAACAAATTAAAGCATATAAGTAAACGAGTTCAAGTCGCTTAGAATAATTGCGGCATACTGATGGTATTCATTTGAACCAAACTAAAAATAGACTTACTGTATAACATTTCTTGTATGGTAAACCAAACTGTTTAAAAATATAGTTTTCATGAAGCTATAAGGTATTTTTGATAAGCTACTAAGCTAAACCGTATTTTTCTGGTTCAATTAAAAGTGTTAAAATTACTAAAACGTGTAAACACAAGCTATTACTGTGGAAGAGGCAGATTTATATTTCGGTATATAGGACTTTTCAAGTATAAATAAATTGCTTTGAGCATCACAGTTCTGCAATGGTATGATGTCATGCTCGTGCATAACTGGTATCTCATGCGTTTTATGAAAATCACGTTCTAAAAGTACTCGACAAAGAGACGAAGGGTATCTTAAACATCTTACTGTAAGAAATTAATATTAAAACATCCAGTAAGTGCGTGTATCGGGCACTGCAGAATTGAGTCAGATGATTTAGTCATGTGTCTAGATTTTTATATGATCATGTTAGATGCAGAAAGGACAGACTTTCTTGGAGGGAAAGGCAAACGTTTTTAAAGTTTTGGATTAGAACGGCATATAGCTATTACTACATTAATTAAAGTATGTGGAGCATATGTTTCTTGGGAAGTAAGTCATACCTAGCAACCATCAGAGGAAGCTTAAACACAGCCTGTATAAATGAAATATTGTAGCCTGTCATTAGGTCGTATATGTAAGCGCGTCAAAATCTCTTTTTTTCAGCAATATAACTTCAGACTACATAACACCAGCGCAATCAAAGAATGCATATTTTAGAACAGTTTATGTTAAAGACACTCGACTCGCCGCCAAGAGTTTTAGCTTTATCTAATAGAAAATATATAAGATAACATTGGTCAAATTCTAAAGTTATTGGCGCTGCTGCCAGTGACTTTAAAAATAAACTTGAAGTAAGTGAACAATGCGCCATCGATACATTGCTACTAGAAGACACAGATCAAGCCTCGCAGAGTTACAGCGTTTTATAAAATGTAATTATGTTTAATACTTTTTTATATGAAGTGATAACTTAAAACAAAAATTTCGAAAGTAAATCAATAAAATATATTTTCATAGTGTTCAATTTTTGTTGCTGTTGCAAGTGTTGCACTGTTGTTTTGCAGAGTATCTAATTGTTTGACAAAATTTGAATTGAACATGCTAATGGTCAAATTTTGTTTATTTCTAGGATATATTTGTGATTTCTATATATTTGTATCTTATTTTTAATTAGAAAAAGTTTTGACCTCTTTCTTTACTGGGCTTTTAATTAATTTTAAATTTATGAATTAATATATATTGTTAATTTGATATAACAGTTTGATTTCATTCTTGTTTGTTTCAGGTAAGAAACATGCATCAACTAAAGTCAGGTAATATTTCTTAGTTATTATCTTTAATATAAGAACATACCCAAGAGTTAACACAGGATATTTAACATTTCATAAAGATTTATATTTTAATTTTAAATATTGAACTCAATTTTAATAATAAGTTATGATAAGTTTGATGCTATTTATATGAACAATGTTTTTTGATCAAAAATGGATTTATTTTAAAGCGTATTCTACTTATCAAAAAATAGCCATGTCTTTCTTTGATGATCGTTTATTTGATGTGATAGTTAATAGCCATTTTTATATGTTTGGAAAGCAGTAGAACAATGGATAGTCAGGCCCGAGAGAATGAGGGAGTTTTTTAATCAACTCATCGTCGAATTTAACCAATAATAGAGCATAATATACTCCTGTGATAATGTTTTCTGTTTCAAAAAAATCAATGATAAAATATCTTGAGAATCCTAGAAATCAGTGGCCATGACCTTTCCGGCCAACGAAAGCGTCCTCTCCTTCTCCGGCGCACGATCGCGTAGCAATGTATCCAAGTTTTATTACAAGTTCTGAATCCCAACCGTAACTTCTTTTGGTTGCGTTTTTATGTATCTAAACACCGCTGTAAAGTGGCCACTCGATTCCGTTTTGTTTCGCAATGAGCAACCGCGGCATCCTTCGCGTTGATAACACGTTCGTTCGAGATGTTTATTATCTTAACAGTCCCTCTAACTTTTACTCAGTGAACTGTCAATACGATGTGATAGATTTTCTTAACCATTTCGTCAGCAGTCACCGGGGCGCCTTGAGCGCGAAGCGTCACTCCTGCTGATTCGCCCATATCGAAACTCAGTAAATCACTTATGAACCATGATATGTAAAGTCCACATATTGGTCCAACTTTTTTTGGTTTGAGGGATGGTTTTTCTACGCAAAAGGTGATACAGTCAAAGCTCCTTATTCGCGGGGAATACGTTCCGTAAATATACCGCGAATATAAAAACCGTGAATAAGGAATGGTAATTTGTAAGGGATTATAGGAGATATAATCCAAGGTTGTAAAATAAAAGAAAAAATATATAATAAAAGAAATTTAATGAGAGGTTTTTAACAATATTAATAATTATTATTAGGCTTAGGCAATGGTTTAAAGGATTTAGTATTTGCCGCTTTTAAATAGTCTTTATATTCGGATTGATATTCGGCTGTGGCATTAACAATTTCTCTTTTAAAAACAAGACCTCTTTCCATAGATGGATTCACTGCTCATTGAGATTTCCTCTTCAATTTCAGTCAAATCTTGCAATTGATTGAATCTTGCATATTGCAATTCAAACAATTCTTGAATTTCACTTGATTCTATCTGTTCGAAACCATCTCGTCCTATGCCATTCGCAACATGAGCAATGTTCTCAGTTAATGTTTGAATTTGCATGGATTCTTCGCCATTACCGTCAATTAGACCGGGCTATAGTTTTTTTCTAGCATGATTTCAATGTGTATGGCTTCTTGATTTTTCAAAGCAGGAGGGTTTAGCGATCTGTAAAACATAAATCGTTTAATTGAACAATCTGATGCATTAGAACAGAGCATTTGCTGCTTTAAAACCAGACGCGGACTTTTCACTTTTGGATATACCTGATGATATATAATATAAAACATCAAAACATCAAATTAACAGATCAGCCGCCGTACGTATATATATATATATATATATATATATATATATATATATATATATATATATATATATATATATATATATATATATATATATATATATATCACCATCATCATCACCCCGTATCAATCCTAAGCTTTCTTTTTTCTACATGGCCTGTCCATCTCCATTTCAACTCCTTTATTCTTCCAATTATGTCACTCACCCTCGTGTGTTCTCTGATCCTTGCGCACGTCTTTCTATCCCGTTTAGTATTGCCAAGCATACATCTGCAAAGTGGTAGTTTGTTCTTAAACATTATGTTTAGCCTGCCAAATGCCTGCTAGCCACCAGTGGCCTGCCTGCCTGCCAGTGTAGAGAAAACCGTGACAGTCCACTTTGACGATCTTAAGGTTGGAATAAATATAGAGCGGGGCGTAGGGCAGAGTGACGCAATATCTCATTTTCTTTTCTCAGCCTGCCTAAAAGAAATGTTCCGTAATCTGTATTGGGTGCAGGATGGTATAAGGATCAATGGTGCATACTTAAACTATCTTAGATTCGCAGATGTTATCTTTCTTCTTTCACAAGACCCAAAGGAGAGGGCAGAGACATGTACAAAATCTACAAAGGGCTGCAGAACCATTTGGCTTGAAAATATACCATAAGACGAGTCAGGTCGGGTTCACTAAATTTGCTGAAGGATTTCTATTTTACGAACGGCTTTGAAAGTTGTGGATCACTATATATATATATATATATATATATATATATATATATATATATATATATATATATATATATATTTATATATATATATATATATATATATATATATATATATATATATATATATATATATATATATATATATATATGAACTTTTTTTTTTGTTGGAATGGGTCGGGCTCCTTCCCGGTCAAGCAACCAACAAAAATGTTCATTAGGCGGAGACGCAGGGTTGTTGTGTATTCCACATGAAATTGTGGAACCCAATGGTTGGGTGTGTGATGGCACTCAGTTACTGCTATCTCATTGGACGCAGTCCAAGAAAATCTAACACTACATACACACACACATATATATATATATATATATATATATATATATATATATATATATATATATATATATATATATATATTATATATATATATATGTATATATATATATATATATATATATATATATATATATATATATATATATATATATATATATATATATATATATATATATATATATATATATATATATATATATATATATATATATATATATATATATATGCCGAATTATCGACAAATTCCAACATTTCGAGCTATTCGATATTAAAATTAAGACAAGACAAAAAACTGTGTATTCTGAAGAACATATCACCGCTGTATATAAGATGAATAGAAACTAAAAAAGTATTTTTTCGCTCTGAATCTTGATCTCATATACAATTGATCCAAATTGCAGTTGGGTGTTTGATTCATTTTATTTCATATGTATCATTTCAATATGAAATTAGGTTTCGTTAATATGTTTATTTATTGTGTTTTCTTTAAATCGGGTATTTCGCCTTTTCAAGAAGACATTTTCTTAGTATGAGTATTACAGGGGTTACTATTTAAGTATCTGGAATTCATAATAATGGTGTTGCTAGTTCGACAAAAGTTCGCCCTAAAGTTCGACATTGTTGACTACATACTTATTCAGAAAGTTTTGTTATACTGATGCTATTCGTGTTGTTTAGTGACTTGGAAATGTCATCTCAGTCGAAAAATGGGATTAACTCGTGAGAATTTTCGTGCGATGATTTACTATCGCATTGATCACCTCACTTCGACTTTTGGTGATGAAGCACCATCTAAAACCACTCGATATAACTGGTTTAGTTAATTCTCGCGACCGTTGTTGGCTTATGGACGAATTTAAAGAAGGTCGTCCAAAATCGGTTGTTGCGACCGAAAACATCGATACTGTGTGTGAACTGATAAAGCAAGATCTTCATGTGACATTCCGTGAGATTGAGATATCCTTGGGCATTAGGTTCAAATGTATGCTTCAAAAATGTAATCTTGGTGCATCAAAAGCCGTGTATAACATTTACACAGGTGACGAATCTTAGATCTATGCGTATGAGCCCGAAAGTAAATAGCAGTCGACTGTACGGGCCTTTCAATATGAGCCAAATCCAACAAAAGTTGTTTGCGCAAGAAGCACTTCAAGTAAATGGTTACCTGTTTCTTTTATGGATAAATGGCGGCATGTCATGTGGCTACAGTACCTACCAGAGAATTTTAGAATGGCCAGTTCTGTATGGTACACAACCATTTGTTTGCCAGAAGTTTTTGAAGAAATAAGAAAAAAAACTAGCGACGCACGACAATTCTCCACCATGAGGCTAGCTCTCAGACATCGAACCAAATAATTTAATATTTGATCGGTCAAAACATCAAATTGACAGATCAGCCGCCGTACGTATATATATATATATATATATATATATATATATATATATATATATATATATATATATATATATATATATATATATATATATATATATATATATCTGACTACGGCTATATATACGTATAAACTACGTTTTGGAGATATCTCAATCGGAATGAAAAAGTGCTATGAAAATTGGTTCAAACGTATACAAAAGTATATTGATCATCGCGGGGAATATTTTGAAAAACAATAAAACCAATTTCAATAATAAATATTTGTTTTTATTTATAATTTATAGCAACCCTCGTATTAACACTCATTATAAATTCGGTAAAAATTTTGTGATGAGGCTCACTTTCAACAAAAAGTAAATAATGCTTTAATCGGAACCTTCGGTGAAACAATAAACTCGAAGATATTTGTCAGTAAGGACCAAGTCACTTTTTTAAACGGAAGTAAATCTTAAGAAAATAAACAAAATTGTTGGGTTTGAGGTTCGGAAGACCCTTCTGTAATTCATGACAAGTATATGCACCTCTAATCTCTGTACACAGATGTAGATTTTGGACATGTAGCGCGATAGGTCTATATATTTCTAATATATATACCTATAGATTTAATAAATATGATGCTGAAAATGCGGAAAACTGTTAATGGCTATCCGTAATTATTGATTTTACCACACCAACAATTTTCAGGTCGAGCAATTTCACGAAATGCAGAAATTAATTAGAGAAAACAAAGTCTTATTTAACACCATACAAATACTATTTGTGAGGTTATCTGAAATCCAAGGTTTACATTATTATTCAAGGCAACAAACAGTTGACGATATCAAAAACAATACCCGACGTGATAGCAATGAAACTGGTCAGAGGTTGTTGCGAAATTGCAATCGCAAATTCTGTGAAAAGGACAAAGATTTGCAGCCGAAGTTGAGGTGGGTAAATGTTTGACATAATATTTCATATCTAATCGTAACTAAAGAGTGTATCTCAATAATCATTAAAAATTCAGTCATAAAATTAATTAGGTTATTCTCAAAACCATTTTTGTTGTGGTGGCAAAACCCGAAAAAAGTATCCCAAAAAAGAGTCAGAGGCGACAAATCTAACTGTGATTTTTTTGTAGTTTTTCTTCCTAGTACAAATTTTTCGGCTTTTTTAACATAGTGAGTAAGCTCCTATTGAGCCTACGTGCAAACATTTACTAAGCTGACGAAGATATCCAATTCCTCATATCCTTAACATGCGTAATTATCACACAAAAAGCAAATATAAATACAAAACAGGTACAAATTTGAACTTGAAGCTATAAAATATCAATATTAAATAATGCAAAGTAAAGGAACAGTTCTTACCTATAAAATTGCTGGTTCAACATCGATAAAAAAATATGTTCTCATAAACTTTCAACAAAATTATTTAAATTCTTTATATATAATTATTCAAGCCAACAAACAGTTGACGATATCAAAAACAATACCCGACGTGATAGCAATGAAACTGGTCAAAGATTGTTGTGAAATTGCAATCGCAAATTCTGTGAAAAGGACAAAGATTTGCAGCCGAAGTTGAGGTGGGTAAATGTTTGACATAATATTTCATATCTAATCGTAACTAAGAGTGTATCTCAATAATCATTAAAAATTCAGTCGTCAAAATAAATTAATTAGGTTATTCTCAAAACCATTTTTCTTGTGGTGGCAAAACCCGAAAATAGTATCCCAAAAAAGAGTCAGAGGCGATAAATCTAACTGTGATTTTTTTGTAGTTTTTTTTCCTAGTACAAATTTTTCGGCTTTTTTAACATAGTGAGTAAGCTCCTATTGAGCCTACGTGCAAACATTTACTAAGCTGAGGAAGATATCCAATTCCTCATATCCCTGACATGCGTAATTGTCACACAAAAAGTAAATATAAATACAAAACAGGTACAAATTTGAACTTGAAGCTATAAAATATCAATATTAAATAATGCGAAGTAAAGGAACAGTTCTTACCTATAAAATTGCTGGTTCAACATCGATAAAAAAATATGTTCTCATAAACTTTCAACAAAATTATTTAAATTCTTTATATGTAATTTTTCAAGGCAACAAACAGTTGACGATATCAAAAACAATACCCGACGTGATAGCAATGAAACTGGTTAGAGATTGTTGCGAAATTGCAATCGCAAATTCTGTGAAAAGGACAAAGATTTGCAGCCGAAGTTGAGGTGGGTAAATGTTTGACATAATATTTCATATCTAATCGTAACTAAGAGTGTATCTCAATAATCATTAAAAATTCAGTCATAAAATTAATTAGGTTATTCTCAAAACCATTTTTGTTGTGGTGGCAAAACCCGAAAAAAGTATCCCAAAAAAGAGTCAGAGGCGACAAATCTAACTGTGATTTTTTTGTAGTTTTTCTTCCTAGTACAAATTTTTCGGCTTTTTTAACATAGTGAGTAAGCTCCTATTGAGCCTACGTGCAAACATTTACTAAGCTGACGAAGATATCCAATTCCTCATATCCCTGACATGCGTAAGTATTACACAAAAAGCAAATATAAATACAAAACAGGTACAAATTTGAACATGAAGTTATAAAATTCCAATATTAAATAATGCAAAGTAAAGGAACAGTTCTTACCTATAAAATTGCTGGTTCAACATCGATAAAAAATATGTTCTCATAAACTTTCAACAAAATTATTTTAATTCTTTATATGTAATATATAATAAGTTTTATAAGCCCAGTGGATTCTTGCATGAATCTCAGTCGTATTCCCATTGTCATGAGTTAAATTTGACATGATATAAACATTTAACAGTGTTGGTTGTCATCTCCTATATTTTGGGTTTATTCAAGAATTCTCGTTTGTTACAAAAATATCGAAAAAATTCATGCACATAAACATGTTTCCCTTATTTTATCCATTGTTCTGTTTATTACATAAAAATCTTCCGTATAAGCAATAATCTGTTGTGATTTATTTATCAATATGTTCTCGGAGTTTGATAATGTTTTTTAATATGGCAATGTATATTAAAACACAATACCGAAAAAATCGTCATTTGATTTATTTTAATTCTTTATTTACTGTGCATGGATTAGTAAGTAGAAATCCTTTTATTATGTGTTTGTTTACAAACTTGTTTAAATTATTTCTTATTAGGAATAATTTATTAACATTATATATCATATTTTTAACGTAACGTAATAATGATCAATGGAGATTTTATTGTCTCAATTTATTAACAAATATGAATCCCTGAACAAAATTGGATTTTTTTCTGTATTGTTGCACTTATACAACTTTTTAGGGATTAATGCTAGTCGCAAATTAAAATAAAATATTATAGAATAAGATAGAAAACTGTTGGAAAATGTCTTCTTGAAAAGGCGAAATACCCGATTTAAAGAAAACACAATAAATAAACATATTAACGAAACCTAATTTCATATTGAAATGATACATATGAAATAAAATGAATCAAACACCCAACTGCAATTTGGATCAATTGTAGATGAGATCAAGATTCAGAGCGAAAAAATACTTTTTTAGTTTCTATTCATCTTATATACAGCGGTGATATGTTCTTCAGAATACACAGTTTTTTGTCTTGTTTTAATAATTGTCTTAATTTTAATATCGAATAGCTCGAAATGTTGGAATTTGTCGATAATTCGGCATATATATATATATATATATATATATATATATATATATATATATATATATATATATATATATATATATATATATATATATATATATATATATATAAGACAAGACAAAAAACTGTGTATTCTGAAGAACATATCACCGCTGTATATAAGATGAATAGAAACTAAAAAAGTATTTTTTCGCTCTGAATCTTGATCTCATCTACAATTGATCCAAATTGCAGTTGGGTGTTTGATTCATTTTATTTCATATGTATCATTTCAATATGAAATTAGGTTTCGTTAATATGTTTATTTATTGTGTTTTCTTTAAATCGGGTATTTCGCCTTTTCAAGAAGACATTTTCCAACAGTTTTCTATCTTATTCTACAATATTTTATTTTAATTTGCGACTAGCATTAATCCCTAAAAAGTTGTATAAGTGCAACAATACAGAAAAAAATCCAATTTTGTTCAGGGATTCATATTTGTTAATAAATTGAGACAATAAAATCTCCATTGATCATTATTACGTTACGTTAAAAATATGATATATAATGTTAATAAATTATTCCTAATAAGAAATAATTTATACAAGTTTGTAAACAAACACATAATAAAAGGATTTCTACTTACTAATCCATGCACAATAAATAAAGAATTAAAATAAATCAAATGACGATTTTTTCGGTATTGTGTTTTAATATACATTGCCATATTAAAAAACATTATCAAACTCCGAGAACATATTGATAAATAAATCACAACAGATTATTGCTTATACGGAAGATTTTTATGTAATAAACAGAACAATGGATAAAATAAGGGAAACATGTTTATGTGCATGAATTTTTTCGATATTTTTGTAACAAACGAGAATTCTTGAATAAACCCAAAATATAGGAGATGACAACCAACACTGTTAAATGTTTATATCATGTCAAATTTAACTCATGACAAAGGGAATACGACTGAGATTCATGCAAGAATCCACTGGGCTTATAAAACTTATTATATATTACATATAAAGAATTAAAATAATTTTGTTGAAAGTTTATGAGAACATATTTTTTATCGATGTTGAACCAGCAATTTTATAGGTAAGAACTGTTCCTTTACTTTGCATTATTTAATATTGGAATTTTATAACTTCATGTTCAAATTTGTACCTGTTTTGTATTTATATTTGCTTTTTGTGTAATACTTACGCATGTCAGGGATATGAGGAATTGGATATCTTCCTCAGCTTAGTAAATGTTTGCACGTAGGCTCAATAGGAGCTTACTCACTATGTTAAAAAAGCCGAAAAATTTGTACTAGGAAGAAAAACTACAAAAAAATCACAGTTAGATTTGTCGCCTCTGACTCTTTTTTGGGATACTTTTTTCGGGTTTTGCCACCACAACAAAAATGGTTTTGAGAATAACCTAATTAATTTTATGACTGAATTTTTAATGATTATTGAGATACACTCTTAGTTACGATTAGATATGAAATATTATGTCAAACATTTACCCACCTCAACTTCGGCTGCAAATCTTTGTCCTTTTAACAGAATTTGCGATTGCAATTTCACAACAATCTTTGACCAGTTTCATTGCTATCACGTCGGGTATTGTTTTTGATATCGTCAACTGTTTGTTGCCTTGAATAATTACATATAAAGAATTTAAATAATTTTGTTGAAAGTTTATGAGAACATATTTTTTTATCGATGTTGAACCAGCAATTTTATCGATAAGAACTGTTCCTTTACTTTGCATTATTTAATATTGATATTTTATAGCTTCAAGTTCAAATTTGTACCTGTTTTGTATTTATATTTACTTTTTGTGTGACAATTACGCATGTCAGGGATATGAGGAATTGGATATCTTCCTCAGCTTAGTAAATGTTTGCACGTAGGCTCAATAGGAGCTTACTCACTATGTTAAAAAAGCCGAAAAATTTGTACTAGGAAAAAAACTACAAAAAAATCACAGTTAGATTTATCGCCTCTGACTCTTTTTTAGGATACTATTTTCGGGTTTTGCCACCACAAGAAAAATGGTTTTGAGAATAACCTAATTAATTTATTTTGACGACTGAATTTTTAATGATTATTGAGATACACTCTTAGTTACGATTAGATATGAAATATTATGTCAAACATTTACCCACCTCAACTTCGGCTGCAAATCTTTGTCCTTTTCACAGAATTTGCGATTGCAATTTCACAACAATCTTTGACCAGTTTCATTGCTATCACGTCGGGTATTGTTTTTGATATCGTCAACTGTTTGTTGGCTTGAATAATTATATATAAAGAATTTAAATAATTTTGTTGAAAGTTTATGAGAACATATTTTTTTATCGATGTTGAACCAGCAATTTTATAGGTAAGAACTGTTCCTTTACTTTGCATTATTTAATATTGATATTTTATAGCTTCAAGTTCAAATTTGTACCTGTTTTGTATTTATATTTGCTTTTTGTGTGATAATTACGCATGTTAAGGATATGAGGAATTGGATATCTTCCTCAGTTTAGTAAATGTTTGCACGTAGGCTCAATAGGAGCTTACTCACTATGTTAAAAAAGCCGAAAAATTTGTACTAGGAAGAAAAACTACAAAAAAATCACAGTTAGATTTGTCGCCTCTGACTCTTTTTTGGGATACTTTTTTCGGGTTTTGCCACCACAACAAAAATGGTTTTGAGAATAACCTAATTAATTTTATGACTGAATTTTTAATGATTATTGAGATACACTCTTTAGTTACGATTAGATATGAAATATTATGTCAAACATTTACCCACCTCAACTTCGGCTGCAAATCTTTGTCCTTTTCACAGAATTTGCGATTGCAATTTCGCAACAATCTCTGACCAGTTTCATTGCTATCACGTCGGGTATTGTTTTTGATATCGTCAACTGTTTGTTGCCTTGAATAATAATGTAAACCTTGGATTTCAGATAACCTCACAAATAGTATTTGTATGGTGTTAAATAAGACTTTGTTTTCTCTAATTAATTTCTGCATTTCGTGAAATTGCTCGACCTGAAAATTGTTGGTGTGGTAAAATCAATAATTACGGATAGCCATTAACAGTTTTCCGCATTTTCAGCATCATATTTATTAAATCTATAGGTATATATATTAGAAATATATAGACCTATCGCGCTACATGTCCAAAATCTACATCTGTGTACAGAGATTAGAGGTGCATATACTTGTCATGAATTACAGAAGGGTCTTCCGAACCTCAAACCCAACAATTTTGTTTATTTTCTTAAGATTTACTTCCGTTTAAAAAAGTGACTTGGTCCTTACTGACAAATATCTTCGAGTTTATTGTTTCACCGAAGGTTCCGATTAAAGCATTATTTACTTTTTGTTGAAAGTGAGCCTCATCACAAAATTTTTACCGAATTTATAATGAGTGTTAATACGAGGGTTGCTATAAATTATAAATAAAAACAAATATTTATTATTGAAATTGGTTTTATTGTTTTTCAAAATATTCCCCGCGATGATCAATATACTTTTGTATACGTTTGAACCAATTTTCATAGCACTTTTTCATTCCGATTGAGATATCTCCAAAACGTAGTTTATACGTATATATAGCCGTAGTCAGATATATATATATATATATATATATATATATATATATATATATATATATATATATATATATATATATATATATATACGTACGGCGGCTGATCTGTCAATTTGATGTTTTGACCGATCAAATATTAAATTATTTGGTTCGATGTCTGAGAGCTAGCCTCATGGTGGAGAATTGTCGTGCGTCGCTAGTTTTTTTTCTTATTTCTTCTAAAACTTCTGGCAAACAAATGGTTGTGTACCATACAGAACTGGCCATTCTAAAATTCTCTGGTAGGTACTGTAGCCACATGACATGCCGCCATTTATCCATAAAAGAAACAGGTAACCATTTACTTGAAGTGCTTCTTGCGCAAACAACTTTTGTTGGATTTGGCTCATATTGAAAGGCCCGTACAGTCGACTGCTATTTACTTTCGGGCTCATACGCATAGATCTAAGATTCGTCACCTGTGTAAATGTTATACACGGCTTTTGATGCACCAAGATTACATTTTTGAAGCATACATTTGAACCTAATGCCCAAGGATATCTCAATCTCACGGAATGTCACATGAAGATCTTGCTTTATCAGTTCACACACAGTATCGATGTTTTCGGTCGCAACAACCGATTTTGGACGACCTTCTTTAAATTCGTCCATAAGCCAACAACGGTCGCGAGAATTAACTAAACCAGTTATATCGAGTGGTTTTAGATGGTGCTTCATCACCAAAAGTCGAAGTGAGGTGATCAATGCGATAGTAAATCATCGCACGAAAATTCTCACGAGTTAATCCCATTTTTCGACTGAGATGACATTTCCAAGTCACTAAACAACACGAATAGCATCAGTATAACAAAACTTTCTGAATAAGTATGTAGTCAACAATGTCGAACTTTAGGGCGAACTTTTGTCGAACTAGCAACACCATTATTATGAATTCCAGATACTTAAATAGTAACCCCTGTAATACTCGCTTTTCTTTTACATAACATTTCATGTTTTCTTATCTGCAAAACAAAAAATATATCGAAGAATGGTGCGTATTTATATATATATATATATATATATATATATATATATATATATATATATATATATATATATATATATATATATATATATATATATAGGAACTAACAATCCCTGGTTCTAAACTCCCAGTGGAAACACTGGACTTACAGGCTTATAAGGAACAGCTTATAAGGACTCGTGTAAATAATAACAATGATACCCCAGGTGGTAACCAATCCACCCATCGACAGACGGCAACCGGGTGTTTAGATTCTGGGGAACCTTGACATTCACGACCTCAAAAAAAGTCGTTGCTTTCCAGCAAATTTCCACATAAAACACCTACATATATTGGCACCTTCAACATCAACACGCTGATCCAACCGGCACAAGACTCATCGAACTCATAAGAACGGCACAAGACTCATCGAACTATGCCAACAGAATAACCTTAAGATCATGTCAACATCCCTAAGAAAATCTCCACGAAAACAGAAGACATGGTGATCGCCTATTCAACAGATTCGAGAATTCCAGATAGACCACGTTGCGGTATCATACCCACAACAAAGAAAGATCCAAGATGTCCAAGTCCGCAGGGGCGCGAACATTGACTCAGACCACTACCTAACACGAATCAAAGTCAAGTTCACCTCAAGGAGAATTCATTTCATTCACAAGAAAGCACATCTACAGAAATTCGACACAAAAAAGATCAAGGAATCCAACATAACAGAGGAATGGGAAAAAGAACAGGCAGATACATGAAAAAAATTGCACAAAAAATTACACAAAAAGCACAGGAACTGATCCTATTGAAAAAGAACACAAAACACCCTTGGTAGGACTCGGAATGCGAAAGTGCATTACAACGACGCAAACGAGCATTTCAGGAGTACAGCACCAAAACAATCCCCAGAAAGTCAACAGCTTTTTGTCGTGATTAGAAAACAGACCGCAAAGGTTATCAGGCAAACTAAGAGGAAGTACATGAAGGAACAACTAGATTCTATAGAGGAGAATTTCCTCAATTATAACACGAGAGACTTTTATAGGACTTTTGCAAAAGAAATTCGTGGATACACACCACAAAATATTTTCTTCAGAAAGCGGAATGGGAGATTAGCATTAACCTATCAGGAGAATTGTCAGGAGCTGGCACACTATTTCTCTGATCTCCTCAGTTGCCCTGAATGCAACACAAGATTCCCCAAGGAAAATTGTATCCATACCCACTCAGAATCACCACCACCAACACGGAATGGAATTCATAGGCACATACGCAAATTAAAGTATAACAGGTCATCCGATGAAGATGGTATCACCGTGGAACTATTGAAAAACCTTGGAGCAAATTGACTGCAGGAACTTATGCAAATTATCACGAACATTTGGCAAACAAAAAAATTACGAGATGAACGGAAATGTGCTCTTATCCATCCGCTGCACAAGAAGGGGACAGAACAGATATGAACAACTACAGAAGAATCTCCTTATTACAAGTCACTTATAAAATCCTCTCGGCATACCTTCTCCAGAGAACACAAGAACAATTAGAACCCAAAATTGGCGAGTAGCAGGTAGGCTTTCGCCCTGGTCGCTCATACACTGAACAAATATTTAACTTAAAATCAATACTGAAATACAAGGCTATCAGGAACGTCCCAATCATATGCACGTTCGTGGACTTCAAGAAAGCATACGACTGCATCGACCGAAGGACTCGATCACAAAACACTACGATTGATCAAACAGATACTGACTGGCACAACCTCTAAAGTGAAATTTATGGGAAAAAATTTCCGAACCCTTCCTGATTAAAACTGGAGTACGCTAAGGAGATGGGTTATTCCCACTCCTTTTCAACCTGGTCCTGGACAAAGTCATAAGGGAATGGGAAAAAGATCTGAAAAATCAAGGACAATGGAAAACAATACGACTCGGACGATCCAAAAACAACATAGAAATATTATGCCTGGCCTTCGCAGACGACCTAGCCATATTCGCAGGCAATGAAAAAAGGGCAACCAAACAGAACGAAGTCCTCAAGGAATGTGCAGAGAAAGTTGGCCTACAAATATCGTTTCAAAAAACCGAATTCTTCTGCTTAAAATTAGATGTCCAAAATTTAAACAACAAATACGGCAAAATAACTAGGGTCACTCACTTTAAATACCTGGGCGAGATCCTCGAACCCACAGGAGAGAAAAAAGCACAGAAGACTCGATTGCAGAAGATGAAGAGGGCATACGGCAAGACACAATATCTACAATAAGAAATGCCTACTCACACACGCAAAAATAAGACACTACAATACAGTAATCAAACCAGAGGTACTATACGCAAGCGACACACTTACACTTCATACAAAAAGCGGTATAGAAAACATACTAAAAGAAGAACGCAAAATTATGAGGAAAATTCTCGGCCCAAAACTGACAAAGGAAGGATACAGACTACGTTCTCGAAAGATCACAGAGAGAATGTCCAGCGCAGCGGCAGACATAAGAAAAAGAAGGTTGGAATTCTATGGATTTATCAGAAGACTCCCGCCAACAAGACTCACCAACAGAATCCTTACATACATACAAAGAGTCAAGTCAACAGTACCATGGATCACACAAGTCAGAGCTGATCTGGAAAAGGCACAAATGGGTCCGATAGAGATTGAGGATAGAAGAACGTACAGAAACAAAATACATATGTGGAACGTTGCATCAGAGAGCGAAGTTTCGAGGAGATCAGAGACAAAGTGGACAGAGGAGAGAAAGAGAATCCACGGAGAAAGGATGAAAGAGGTGTGGAGGATCAGAAAGAACAGTCGAAAATGAGTCAGAATGCTTTGCGTGATCCAACCGGGTCTATGCGCACCTGATATATAGAATATCCTATATTACTTTCATGTTATGTTCTAGACCGACATATTTTATGACTCTCTTCTTTTTCAGTTTTATAGTATTTTGGATTTACATTGAATGCTTTTTAAAAAAGTCCTCGTTAAACCCTAGAAGTTCGTTAAAATGAAACAAATGAAAAGTGATTTTTTATATTTGGATCCAGATACGTTCAAAATAGCCACAAGCAACGTTGTCAATTTCTTTCTTCAATGAAAATATATCTTTCACGACTTTTCGAAAATGGCTTAGTTAGAATAATAAAGCATATAAATTACAGTACAGTGTTGTGAAAAATGTATTTCGAATAGCGAGCAAAAATTTCGAATAAATAAAATTTATTTACTATTTGTAAATAATAAATTAGTTTTTCATTTGTTATTCGAAATGAAGTAAACATAATAATTAATTCGTTAATTGATCTGATTTTATTACGTCTTTTTCATCTTTATTCATTATTCATTATTTGTACATCAAATCATTTTCTTAACCTCTTATTGCATGAATTATAAAGAATACAATTTTTTTTAGTGAAACCATTTTTATTTGTCTTAAATAAGCAGTCCAAATTAGAAAAAAATACGATTTCTATCCTAGATATTACTATACGAAGCCATATATGGCTTCGTATGCGTTAATTTAAAAATACAATCATGTTTTGTGAAAATGATTGAAGCAGTTTCATTTCTCATTGAATTATTCCGTTATCAGAACGCACAGTATCCAAAGGGAGGTGTTAGTCTCTGACTGGAGTTTTTTGTAACTTTTTGTGAGGTATCGGTGAATAGAACAAGCTAGGTGGAGTGACTTAAATACTTTGGTTACTAACGTAGGTTTTTAAAAACACAAATTTTATTCGCAAATGAATTTAATAATCTTTAAAATTGTTAAGCGTTGTCATCATTTTCTCTAGACATTATATCATTAAATTTGTCCATATATTCTACTAATTGGTCAAAATCTTTAGTATGAATTTCTACTCTGAAAAGTGCATCTGCATTCGTATTGCACTTTCCTTTCTTGTACATCACTTCATAGTCATATTCTTCTAGACGTAATCTCCATCTTACTAATCTAGAACTTGGTTCTTTTAATGACATCAGCCACTTAAGTGGTTTATGATCTGTTATAATTTTAAACTTGCGACCAAACAAGTACGGTCGGAAATACTTTGTAGCCCATACTATTGCTAGTAGTTCTTTTTCTATCGTGCTGTAATTTTGTTCCGATTCATTTAAAGTTCTTGATGCATAGGATACAGGTTTATCACTGCAATAGGTCCTTGTGATAATATTGCTCTTATTGCTACGTTACTTGCGTCTGTTGTAAGATTAAATTCCTTGGTAAAGTCGGGATACTGTAACAATGGTTCATTCATTAAAATATTTTTACAATCCACAAAGCATTTTATGAATTTGGGAGTATGTTCAATTTTTGCGTTTTTCTTTAGGCAAAGAGTTAGCGGTTTTGTTAATTTCGCAAAATCTTTAATAAATTTTCTGTAGTACCCCAATAGACCTATAAATCGTTTAATTTCCTTGGTGGTTTTTGGTAAAGGGTATTTTTGTATGCTAATAATCTTGTCGGGATTAGGTTTCACACCATCCGGAGTTACTATGTGCCCTAAATAAGCAACTTCCTTTTTCAAGAACTCACATTTGTCCAATTGAATTTTGAAGTTTGTTTCTCTTAATCGTTGGAATACATTTCTTAACTTAACGATATGTTTTTACAAGGATGTCGAGTAGATAATGATATCATCCAAGTATACTAAACAAATTTCGTTTTGTCGTCCACGTAAGATGTTATCCATGGTACGTTGGAAAGTAGCTGGTGCATTGCGTAACCCAAAAGGCATTCGGACGTATTCATAATGCCCGTTCTCGACATTGAAAGCTGTTTTTGGTATATCACATGGTTCCATCTGAATTTGGTGGAATCCACTTGCCAAATCGAGTGTTGTAAAATAGTTACAGCGACCTAATTTGTCTAAGACGTCACTTATATTAGGCAACGGATATCTGTCTTCAATGGTTTTCTCATTTAATTTACGGTAGTCGACTACAATTCTCCATTTTTTCTTGCCAGAAGCATCTGGTTTTTTGGGGACTACCCAAATTGGCGATGGCCATGATGAATCGCTAGGTCTAATAATTTCTTATTCTAACATGGATTTAATCTGTTTCTGTACCTCGTCCTTATGAATAAACGGATATCTGTAAGACTTAGTGTAGACTGGTATTTCGTCTTTTATCTTAATGGTGTGTTTCACTTGATTGGTAAAAGTTAAAGGTTGGTTTTCGGTATAAAATATATTTGAATACTTTTTACATAGCTTAATAACATGATGTTTTTCTTCTGGGTTCACATGAGACGTTCGAATCAGTTTTTCTACATCAATAATTTGTTTGTTATCAGGGCTGGACATGTCAATTTGGTAAAGTTCGTAGTCATTTTGTTTGAATGGAATTACTCGTATTGGTGTCGTCAAGAGCAGACAAATTTCTTTACCCGTTTTATTTAAGATTTGAACTGAAGTTAATGCATTTCTCGCAATTGTTAAGGTTTCTGGAATTTCTATATTTTGTATCTTCTGATGTGGAACTAATACATCACCATGTTTACAGGAATTTTGGTTATTAATTTTTAATGCGGTTCGATTTTTATAGAATGAGAATATTTTTGAACAGTTGGTTAGTATTTTATAGGTATTTTACTGTGCGGTGTTATTAAATATGAATTCAGAAAATATAATTTTGCGTTTAGTAATTTTAAATTATCTAGTCCAATTAGACCATCATAAATATTGTGAAAATTAAGCAAGTAAAATATTAAAGTTTCGTTTTGATTAAATTCACAAAACATTGGTATTTCGCAACAATAATTATGAGAAGTTTGAAAGACAGTAAATACTGTAAAAGGTTCATAAAATATTTCATTTTTAAAAAAAATTATATGCAATGTCAGGATTAATAAAAGATTTTGTTGACCCTGTATCTATTAATACTTTAAGATGAGGTTTCCAAATTAAAATGTAAGGCAATTCTTTTTTGTCTGACGATAGATGATAGTCTACTAAGGTTCGGTCACTTGAACCGGGTTTTCCTGAAAATCCTGAGTCGTCTCATGTTCGTTTTCATAGAATTCGTGCTCGGTGTTAATGTCCTCGGCATATGTTTCCTGTTGCTCGGAGGTGTCGTCTTCGGTGTTAAACAATTCTTCGACTATTATATTTTTGTTTGCTCCGCGATTTGCAAAATGATTGTAATTTTGATTCGGCTTTCTAAATTGAGAAGTATTTCTTGTAGATATACTCATAGGCGTGGGTCTGTTTTGTACGGGTCTCGGATTGGAATTTCTTCCAAAAACTTGACAATTACTTGGAATATTTTGAGCGAGTGGACTCGGATGTCTTTGTAGATTTATTGATCCACGAGGAAATTGTGTGTGTTGAACCTGAAGGGGTTGACGAATTTGATTGAATGGTCTAAAATTGTTATTGAAATTATTTATTGGAAATCGCACTGGTGGATGGGTATTTTTAGAAATCGGTAGTGTAAATGAAATTTGATGCATTGATTTTTGATAATATTTGATATTTTCTTCTTCAGTTATAAACTGTAATGCTTGACTTAAGCAATTTGGACGCATAGCTCGTATAGTTGGACCTAGAGGATCCCTTAGTCCTGCTAAAAATGTTTTTAATGCTTGCTTAGTGAAAAAATCTCTCTTGCTAGTTCGTTCTGCCGATGTGGTGCTATGCAAATCCATATAATTACAAATAGTATTGAGCAGATGAATTACTCTTTCGTGAAATTGTGCCGGTAATTCTTGTGGTTTTTGTTTTAAATTAACCAAATCTTGGTTCAAGCAATTTTCATCTCGTTGATCACCAAAATTTTGAATTAATGTTTGTTTTATGTTGTCCCAGGTATCACAGCCGTTTATGGCTATAACTTCTTCAGCTCTGCCTTCTAATTTATTTAAGATACCATTTAATAAAAAAACATCTTGAAAACTACTTCGATCATTTACGCCAAAATAATATGATAAAATTGACTCTGGTGCATTGATAAATCTATGTAATTTATTTGGATTTCCATCGAATTGTGGAATAATGCTTAAAATCTTAATATCTAAAGCTGGTGGAGTCATTTTGTGTGTTTTTTGATTCTTGCTTAAATTAGTTAAATTATTTGAAAGTTTTAATGTGTTAAATAATTTTACTAAATCTACTTCGTTGTTCTGATTGTTTTCGTTAAAGGAATCAATGGAATTTGAGGAGAGTGACATGAACAATTGATTCGTACTTACAGCATCAGTAACCTTGCTATGAGTTGAATCATCGACCTACCAATTTTCTCGATTGATGATTGGAACTTGCAGACTCTTCTTGTACACTCACAACAGTATTTTTTCGTTGTCTCGTTTAAGAGTGAAACTCAAAGGATTATTCACTGTGAATGTCCCACGAAACAATCCTACCGACTGCGCCACTTAAATACTTTGGTTACTAATGTAGATTTTTAAAAACACAAATTTTATACGCAAATGAATATAATAATCTTTAAAATTGTTGACTATTACAATCGTTCATAAAATCAGAATGTTCACAATGAATATATATATATATATATATATATATATATATATATATATATATATATATATATATATATATATATATATATATATATATATATATATATATATGTATATATAAATATATGTGAAATTCTTAATGTCAGTTATTTAAGGCTGGCGGTTTTCGGCAATTTCCTGGAATGGGTCGAGGACCTCTGCACATAACTAGTGCCGATTTGGCTTGAGGTCGGTGTTCCATTGATGACATCTGGACGACCACGTTTTTTGACCATAGCTAAAACATTTCCTGCCTTACACATATGCTCAGAAACTGCATATTTAAAATCAAACAACGGCATTAATTTACATTGATAGCTTAGCTCCATAGCAACCAAGCATTTATTAACCTCATCATGTGGAAAAAATAATTTTGTACCATTGGCGAGATCGCAAATAGATTCTGTAATAATCGAGCAAGGAATCAAGTAAATCTACCCCTCCCACGTCTTTTAAAATACTAAAGAAAACATTAGAAATTTAGCAAGCTTTGGATTTTTATTTGGCTTTGCATGTGGTAAAGGGTTAAACTTCTCGACGCACGTTTCATGAACCATTTTGTCATCATCATGAGATGATTTAATATAATTTAAAAACTAAACTGTTCTGTTTATACAGGGTCTGGTAGGGCGGTATGGTGTTTTTGAAAGATACACTCTTATCTTTAATATCAAAATGTATTGCTTTTTGTCGAGGCATTCTTGTAGATGGGTAGCAAAATCGTCCATACTCCTATCGAGCATGGCACGAAGAATCCTGTCAATTTCGCACGTTATGGTTTCGGAAAGAGCTTCAGGAGTTCAGGAAAGGAATTGATATTCATTCACAAATAAGAGTATATCATTTTTTTCAAAAACACCGTACCCCCCTGCCGAACCCTGTATGACAACCATACCTATCTTGTTTTGTTTCTACCTTTGTTCTGTTTCTTTTCAAACGTTGAAGATTGCTTCGATAATTGTCTAAACTTATCTTTTCTAATATATATTCTAAAAATTTCTAAATAATTACTGATATAATAAAGGAAAATAGATTAATCTGTTTACCATAAAATTCAAACTAACCATCTTATTATTTAACGTCTGATTTCAATTTTGAATTCAAAATCGTTAGTGACTAAAACATCCAACAGTGGCAATACAGCATTGTTCTCGAGTTCCTAGGTGAATGCTATGATTTCGGATTTGCTATTTAAAATTTTAATAAACCCTTGTAAGTTTTCATTTTTCTGAATCAAAAATTACATCCACATATTTCAGCCACATCCTCAGAAAGTAACTGAATTCATCCTTCGCCTCGGTCTCAAATTTGCACTCGAATAACTTGGCTAAGAACGGTGACAAAGGATTGCCCGTTGCATATTAAGCTGAAAATAATGTTGCTTCATACATAATCTCGTTAAGGAGATGTATTTTAATACATTTCTGTTATTGAAATCTTTTAACTAGAGTAACTTTCTTCCTCTTTTAAGGTCTGCGGAATCGGAACATTCGAAAATAATGATGATAAGTCAAAGGACAACAAGACCTCACCTTCCTGTAGATGCGTGATTAAGACCTTTTTATAAATTCTATTGAAATTATCACAGAAAAGGAAAGTTATCACAGAAAAAGAAAGCAAATTTTCAAATTCCTTTGCTGACCATTTTGCCAGGTTGCATGGAGAATCAATAGCTGATATAGATGGGTTCATTAATTTTCCTGGTTTATACATTTTTAGCATTTGGCACTTTTGAATTTGAAATATGTAGTTTATTTTTTAGAGATAGAGAAATAAGACTGTAACAAGATTTCAATTATTTATTTTATTTACAATTTTCATCAATTTTTCAAAAACTACTATAATTTTAATTTAAAATTAATTGTAAAACCCTGTTTTAAAATAACATTTAAAAAGTTTTTTTGTCTAAAAAAATTAATATTGTCTAAACCTAAAGTCTAATACCGTCAATAAATTGTAAAACTAAAAAAAATTGTATGTAAAATTTAAAAAATAAAAAAGGATTTAACTATTTTGATATTGAAGAAAAAAAAACAAACTTAAAACTAACCTGGAACTTTTTATTAAAAAACAATCAAATAATATCTTATGAAATTGTTTGGCACAATTTTTTTTTGATAATTGGTGGCTGGTAATTGGTAATTTTTTAAGTAATATTTGGAAATGTTGATCATCTTTATCCGTTAATAGTGCAAAATTTTAATGGTTTAAAAATAAATATTTATAACACGTTTCGAATAACAATTACAAATAATTAACATTGAAAAAGAATAACCAATGGTTCGAAGAATGAATAATTCGAATAGCAAATAAAGTAATGGGGACGAATAACCAATAACAAACAAAAAAAAATTAATCATTATTCGGTATTCAACTACGTTTTATTCGAATAATGCACAACACTGATTACAGGCTCTGGCTTTAAACGCATTATTTAATATTATTATTTTATAATCATCCCGATTTATTTGTTTGTTGATATATTGATATAAATATGATTAACTTTCGAGAAATAAAGTTTTTCTTATCTCACACCATTTTTAATTCAACATTTATTCGTATCCCCATGAAGTCTGCACTATTTTTGTAGTAGAGATTTATGTTTAAACGACGCACGTATTGCAAAAACCATTTTCTACAAATATTTGGACCATGAAATATGCATTTACCAAGATATCCAGAAGTGTGAACTCGGTAGGAAAATAGTATGGGCTGCTGTTGGAAGTCTCAAATATATTTTAAAATCAAGAATATGTTTAAAAAAAATGGTCGTTAATTAATCTAATCGGCCCGTTACGAAAGGTTCAGAAATGTTAAGATTAACCAAAAAATTGTGAAAAAGATAATATGCCGTGGTGAAACATTGCTCTAACTAAATCACTTTCATTTTATACACTTAACTGTAAAATATGTGATTAAAATATATAGTACCGAGTAAGGAGATATGCAAGAGAACCAAGTTATTAGATCTAGTAGAAAGGATAGCTCCGCTTATTGGAATTGAACAGGATGCATTGCCAGAATATCGGATGGCATATAGACTCGAAATATTATTGAGCGAAGGCCACGACAAATCAACTAATAAAACTACAAATTAACCAACGAACATTGTTAAATCAGTTTTTTAATTAAGAATAATGCACTAGATCAGCCAAAATCGATTATCGCCTAATTTAGATGGTCACCACGACCTAGAATACCATTTCAAAATGGCAACAAATATTTCGGTGTTTATCATTGTGTGTATTTTATTCCATTTAGTACCAAAAATCTTCTTATTTACGAACCACCTCTCCAAAATGCCGAAGGAGCTAACTGTATTTACAAACAACGATACCTAGAAAAGCCGCTTCCAGCTCACCAAACATGTTCCAAAATTTTTAAAATGTGGGCGACAGCGAGAAATAGATCCTGAAGTAAAAGAACAAATTTTACATATTGTTGAAGAGAACTAGAAGGACTCGAAGAGTTGCCCAACAAGTTGGAGTTTCTCACTGAATTGTATATAAAACACTAAAAGAGTAATTATTCTACCCTTATCATGTACAAAAAGTACAAGCACCCTTACTACGACATTGAAATTAAACGACAATAATGTGTAAGTGTTTTTGTAATTAAATAAGTGTAAGTTTTACACAAGCATAAGTGAAAGTTTTTTAACAAAACAAACAAAATGTATGCTGAAACGTAGAGAATGGTTGTAAAAATGTTATATTTTATTTTCAAATAATACCTTAAGAGGCCAAATAAATGAAAAACTGAATTATCTTGTAACGAAATAAATGATCTCACTCAATTTCAAATCAATATAGCTTATCATCCAATTGCAGTCACTAAGTGCCTACAATTATATTTTCAAGGCAGTATTTTTTACCGTAACCTATATTTAAGCAGTACTTCAAACAGCATATTCTTTTCACATTTCAATTGAATAAAAAAGCCTGCAGAAGCTATGGAAATAATATATGCCGCTCTGGTGGAAAACGTTTTAACGTATATAATGTGTAAGAAGTGGCGCCAAGGGTTTCGAGATGACGATATTGATTTTCAGAACTGAGAAATTCGGGGTCAACCACAAAAATTCCAAGACGAGAAACTTAATAGACTATTATATACTAAATACAGTATTATTATTTATAAATATATATATATTATTTTGAAAATTATTCTTAAGTGAAATAGCTCAACAATGAACATTTAATTAATTAGCTACATCAATCTAAAATGTATTAAAGGGGGATATACACATTCCACACAAAATACATGATGTTTTTTGTATTTAAAAGAACACATTTCTGTAAAAGATAATTAAATGTGATCAAATTTTACAGAAACCCGAAACGTACAAATTATAGATGAATCTTCATCCAAATGTCCGTCTTAAGTCTGGGGCAGACATCTACATAAAAAAGTATTTCTGAAGATTTGGTGGTATATGAATTGAGTGGTGTAATACAAGCGAATTCCCTCTGGAGAATTGTTATAAATGAAAATCTTCAATCGTCCAGATTTAGTGAAGAAAAAGAAAAGGAGCCACATCGAAAGGATGAACCGTGAAAGACCAGCCAAGGAAGACTTGGGAGGAGAGAGGGTTTTAGTGAAAGAGATGAGAAAGGACCTGAAAGAGATGGGAATAATAGAATGGAAATAGCGACTGAGAAATAGAAGAGAATGGATAAGGATAACTAAAGTGGCAAGGAGACATTGATAGAAAAGGCGCCACTCCTCTATAACTGGATTATATAGGTTATTGATACGTTCCATGCAAAAAAATATAGGCCTAGGTACCTCTAGTAGGAACCAAGGCCCTTGATGGATAAAGCTATAGAGAAGACCGAGAGGGAGAGAGATATCAAATCCATAATATTTTGTCGGGAGTCACTATATGGCCAAAAAACCTCTTCAAATAGAGTCACAATTAAAATCAGATCCGTTAAATCTGGCTAGCTTGCTGTTAATTCTTGCTAGCCAAGCAGTGGCTGTTGGTCCATAAGGACACGTGGGCACGTGCCCTAGGTAAAAAATTTAAAAAATGAAGTGGAAAAAATAATCTCAGATTTTATATTAATTTATTGTCTTTTCGCTTCTTGCGACTTCAATAGTCTAACATCTATAATGTTATTCGCCTTAACTAAATAGGTCGTGAGTTGCCGAAACGCACCGATTAAAGAATACGTGCTTTAGACACAGACAAGTTTGTGCCGCTATTGTTTTCTTTACTATCGCCTGCGAAAAACAAAGCCAGCAATGCATCTCTTCTCTAATAACCCCGAGATTAAACGCATTTATAACATCATGTCTTAGGCGCTGCCTCATCCTCAATAGTCAGGTGTTTTTCGCTATCGCGCTTTTCGACTTTTCGAGTGGTTGCAAAGTGATTGTTTTGAAAGATTACAATAGTGAAGATGAATTCTCTGCAATATTTGAATAGAGGTAATGTCACATTATCATTTGAGGACCGAATTGACATCCCTAGCGCTGACGTCAGTGATGGGCGGAGCTTATCGAACCTTTTGAAACAAAGATAATGTCCATTGAAATTTTCATAAGAGAATTTTTGTTAGTCATTTTCATCTCTTCACAAGTTCAATAAGCAATTTCCTCACAGTTTCATAATTCTCAAAGTACATTTTACATTTAACCTATTTGAATTGCTCGTAAAACATTTTTGTTCGGACTTTTCCTTGTGTGGAAATAAATTTAAGGTTATGTTACTTTGCCCTTTATGAGTGCCAATTTCAGTTATTTGGAAGGATTTTGAGGTATATTTTGTTGAATTTATTATTGGCAAGTTGGTTTTTTACAAAATCTGTTAAAAATAGAAATTGTATTGACAATATTGGAGTTTCTGTTTTAGTTGAAAATGGTGATGTGTTTTGTGCCAGACTGTAAATATTATAGATTTTGTAGATTTTTGTAGAAAAATTGTACATTTTTTTACATTTTCTATCAATTCAAATGATTAAATATTGCGAAGTAATATTAAATATTTATAAGATGGTATGGACGTATAAAATTTATGACGTAATTTCTAGGTGACAAGATTGGGAACCCCCAAAACATTCACCGGTCTATAGTTGCCATTTTGCCAACAATGTTAGAAAAAATGGTCTCAAGATATTTGATTTTAATATTAAAAGGAAATTTGCGTTTAAATCTTCTAGGAAATGGTGTGATATTTAAATATTTATGCTATAATATGTCCTTAAATTTGTGGAATTGCTGACTGTTTTCTACCGTCCTTATGACGACTGTGGAAAGCGAAAGATGTTTCTCTACGAATCAAAACATTTCTAAGAAACACTATGGGCCAGGAACGGCTGTGCACGTTAGCATTGCTATCTATTGAAAAAAAACTTTCAAATTTTTCAAACCAATTTCAAATTTTAATGATCAAGTCATCGACCACTTTGCTGCTCAAAAATTTAGCAGGATGGATTACAAACATATTTAATAGTTATGGTCCTATAGTGTGTTCAGCAAAATTTTATTATCTTGGTACCTATTTGAAAATTTGATATCTGACAGTTACACTCGTATTTTTATAGAGCAAAGTGTGTGTATGATACTAAGAATGTAAAATTTTTGGTTGCGACGCATTTTCCTATTCCCATTCCAAGTTCCAAATTTGGTTATACGTGCGCCATCTGTTTTTCTCCCACAAACCGCCACTGTAGCCAAGGAATATCGCCATATCTAAAAATAGAATGGTTTGTCGATATCCTAGCGGTACGAGTAGTCACCCCTTCTTGCTGAAATCATGTGTCGTTATTAACAAGAGGGTACCTGCTTATTTGTTGTGTCAAACAGACTTAATAATGTGAACATAACCAGTCAAGTTTTTTTATTAACATCCTCAAAAAAATAAGATGGAATATGACCAAAAATAAAAATTGTATATTATTCGAAACTGTATAACGATTTCTCTTGGGATTGGCGTGGATTTATAGACCTATATGGTATACTAATTGAGAAAATTTTGTTGAAAATATTGAAAATCGCCTGTTTCTCTACCGCAACATCTTCAGTTAGTAAAAAAAGTCTGGGTATGCCTATTTCCTATGTTCCTTCATACAATGAGTGAGTTATAATGCAAATATTTTTAAGGCTTTAGTTGAAATGAATATTTAAAGTAATATCCACTAATACAAGTTTTACTCAAAACCCAGTTTTGACGTTATAGTAAATAATTGACAAAATGTAGACAAGAAAGTCTGTGTATACTATTTATAAACAAAAAACATCTAATCAAAACTTTATAAGCCCTCAAAAGGAACAGGCTTTCTGAGTCATTCAGTATTCGATGATTTATTGATCTGCAAGGAAGTGGAATTTATTAATGTGTTTGTTCTCTTCATTCTGTTAAAATAAGAAAATTAGTTGTTAATTTAAGAAAAGAAGGAAAATTGCGGAGGGAAATTGCCAAAATAATTTCCAAACATGATTCTACGATTTATTAAACAGACATATTAAAAAAAATCTAAAATCAAGTGTAATTAGTCTTGGTATTGGGTCATCATTTATTTTCCAACAAAACAATGACCCAAAACATCGAGCGCGGAAAGTCGAAGAACAGCTACGCTATAATGCACCAAGGCAACTAAAAACATCACCCCAATCACCGGACATAAACCCAATCGAACATCTATGGAGTGGATTAAGACGAAGACCGAAAAAATGACGGGTCAAAAAGACGGGTTTTTTTTTACTGACTGAATATTTAAACTAACAAAATTCTATATAAACGTTTAAAACTGGAAAAACACATACTATGAAAACAATCTATCATCATGTAATGTCAACAGGTTTGAAGAAAGTGTAAACCAAAGTCGACCAAGAAGTGGAAGTGAAAAAAATGGCAATGTAACCATGAACGACAAAAAAATACAATGAAAAATATTCATGAAGCTCCAAAAATGAGTGCCGCTTCCATTTCAGGTATGCTAGAAAATGATTATGCGATAAAAATTACGCCACAAAGAGTGTGAAATGTAATAAAAAATGCACGGTATAATTTGCGGTCTACTAGAAAAAAACCATTTATAAATAAGGTGAATAAAGGTAAAAGTTTATGCTTTGCAAAAAAGCAAAAAATTATCTGAATAAGCCTATTAGTTTCTAGGGACGAGTATTGTTCAGCGACGAATGAAAATGTAACTAGTTTTCATCTGAAGGAAAAATTCGAGTGTGGCGAAAACACAATCAAGCCTTAGCAGCTAAAAACTTGTATTCCACGGTCAAGTAGGGACAAGGTGGAATCATGGTGTAGGGCTGTATGAGTGCGTCTGGCGTGGGAAAACTAAAAATTATTGACGACATAATGGACCAATATGTGTACATAGACATATTAAGAGAAAATCTAAAATCAAGTGCAACCAGTATTGGTATTGGGTCATCATTTATCTTCCAACAAAACAATAACCCAAAACATCGAGCGCGGAAAGTCGAGGAGTGTCTACTTAATAATGCACCAAGGCAATTAAAAACGCCACTGGGATAACCGGACATGAACCCAATCGAACATCTATGGGATGATTTAAAACGAAGACCAAAAAATAGGACCACCTTCGAGAGGTGATCAAAAAAAGGGAGGCCCCACGGGCCATTAGAGAAGCTTACCAAAGAGAAGATTACCAAAAAATCAAATGTAGACCGATTTTTTTGACTTATAAAAATTGATTATTTGTGAGTTACAGTTACAAAACGTGAAGTATTGTTGCAACTAGCTTTATTCATGTTCTCCACAATTAAAACTTTGTAAAATAGGAAACGATGTATTTTTATTGTCCTGTTTAATTGTTTAATCCAGTAAAATAATTTAAAGGTGTGGTAAATCCAGTGTTTTTTTTACTAACTGTATATTTAAACTAATAAAATTCTATGTCCACGTTTAAAACTGGAAAAACACATATTGTGAAAACAATGTCAACAGGTTTGAAAAGAGTGTAAACCTTCAAAGTCGACTGAGAATTAATTAAAGAATTTGGATTTAAACTCTTTCTTATTATGGACATATATCTGAAAAACTTAAAAAAGTAATTAAAAGCATTAATATAAATGTAGCCTTCAAAACCAACAATTCTTGAGGAAAAATTTTAAAAAACCATAAACTTAAAACGGGGAAAAACAATAAATCAAGCGTCTATCAAATGAATTGTAGTTCGTGTAATAAATTTTATATAGGACAAACATCATTTAAACTCAGAATCGCAGAACACAAGTGCATGGACCAACATACGCGGAATATCTTATTAAAGAAAACATACATTTAATAATGATTATAAAATCCTTCACATAGAAAATAACGGTTACAAACTGAATTTACTAGAATGTTTGGAAATAAACCCGCATAAATACACAGATGTCTTTCTTAACGATCAAATAGACTTCCACTATTCTTCGCTATTAAATATGTCGAAAAAACAGTCTGAATAAAGGTTCTGGAAATACCCAGAAAAAAAAAATGTAAAATTACTTGATTACTAAGATTAAGGATCACAGCTTTTTTTACATTACTTGCTTCTTACACCTTACATTAGTTTAAAAATGTAAACTAATGTAAGGTAAACTTGAAGAGTAATGTCTAAATGATTGTGGCGTGTTCATATATTTTTTTTCCTTTATTTGGGTTTTTCGCCACTTTCTAAAACTCAAAAATTATCAAAAATACCTGTTCTTATGTAAAGAAAGAATCACTGGGTAAAAACAAAAAACCAAACGGAGACAAATTTCTCACTGATTCTTTTTTATAATAAATTTGCCTAACGAACAAAATTTTAAAGATATAAAAATGTTATAAAAAATTTTACAAACTTTTTACGTTAACGTTTAGAAGGGTACTCTCCCCCCGTTTTCAAAACTAAACTAAAAAATTAATTATATTAATTTGTAACGAGTGAAAGTAAATATATTTTTTTGTGTATGTCAACGATACTTACATTGACAAGAATAGATTTTCATGACAGTGACATACTACCAAAAAAAAAAAAAAAATATATATATATATATATATATATATATATATATATATATATATATATATATATATATATATATATATATATATATATATATATAGGTAATATTTACTGTGTGATTTGTATTTACTGTGTGTTTATTGTATTGATTGTGTATTCAAATATTTAAATGTGTTTAAATGTATTCTTAATGTTCGGAAACCATATTGAATTTAAATCTACCGAAGGCATAGTAATACAGTTATTTATATTTAAATTAATTATAGCGGTTTCTTTTAATCTTCTGTATTTTGTTACCGATTCTTTTAATACCGTTTTGGAATTATTCCAATTGATTTTATGACCCGATTCCCATGCGTGTTGACAAATTCTGTATTTATTAAAATCGCCCTTTGTAAGAAGGTTTTTACTCTCTTTTACTCTAACATCTGCCCTTCTAAATGTCTCACCTATATAGAATTTGCCACATTCGTTAACTTTTTTTACCACTCCGAAACGTTAACGACTTAAAGAACTTTTTCGGCAGACTTCGTTTTTAAAAACTTTATTTTGAAAATGGTTTACAAAAAGAGGTCTTTATCAAACTACAGCTTAACTGAGAATTAACAATATTGAATGTAAATACATCATTTATACTTTAAAATGTGTTTGCTTTGCATTTCCCACGGGACCATCCGGTGGCGTGATGACTATCAAGGTAATGTTTGTGCGGTTTGGAGCCTAAGTTCATGCTGACGCGGTGGTTTTCATGAGAACGGAATACGTAACTCCTCCCTCCTTAAGATTCGAAAACAACGGTATGTTTTTGCAAATCCACTTTACTCTGGGGGTGGTTTTTCCTTGACCTTCTTTTGACGGTTTGTCAAAAGGAATGCAAGTTTTCCCTTTGCATTATCACTACAAATATGGTTAGGACAATGGAAAACCTAAAACAATATAATTTGTGGTTTGTTGATGATTAGTGTTATCGATGTTTATCGGCTTCAGTTGATTTGCCATATTCTTCAGATGGTATATTTCGTCAATATTGATTTTGGTGATGTTCGGAGTAATCGAAGCTTTTGTTCCATTTAATTCTGACCATTCTATTTCAGGTAGAATGATTGGTTTTTCTCTTTGAATCTTTAAGTCATTCAGGAATTTCTTTTCGTTAATCTGAATTTCACAATCTTCTGGGATTTTAAGTAGTGAAGATTTTGATATTTCAAAATATTGATCGGTGTCGCATTTGGCAATCATTGTTTCTGGTTTGGTAGGTAGAATTAAAACTAGTTCTCTGGTAATTTGTTCTGTCACTGGTTCTTCAATATTAATTTTGATAGTTGGACAATTTGCAGTCTGATGTACTGCTATTAGACTGTTCGCACACTGTTCTATTAGTGTGCTATTAGACTGTTCGCACACATGAATTAACGGTAAATTGTTTTCTCGTAGAGGTTTGTGCCAAATAAGGGTATTTTGGTATAAATATGGTTCGATTTTGGATAATTGGGTAGACGTGATAGAAGGTAAGGGTTTCAGGCCTCAGTATAGGTACATGTATGGCAAATATTATTTTACTTTCTAAAAATTCTACTTGAATTCCAAAAAATTGATAATATGACAGTAAATTATTGAATGTTATAATTTCCGAATTGTTATAAATATTATTTAGATAGTTTAACATGTTTTTTAATTCCAAACTTGATAGTATGCTGTTATGCAGAGCGTTAACTTTGGCAAACATAATGGCGTCTTCCAAATTATCTAGAAACATTATTAAATTTTGACAATCTAAGTTTAGTTGTGTTGTAATTCCTTGAAAACTTAGGTAATCTTGTATGTTATTAATAATTTGTTGAACTGATGTCTGTAATATATATAAACTTATTTGCAGTGACTCTTGATTTTTTACTTAGATTTAGTTTTAGATCCAGTTTTATAATTATCGATTAGATTTTTGATAATGAAATCTGTAATTTTAATTCGTCAACTATGGTTTTCTGATTAGACTCTAAAATTGCGATTGCTTCATAATATCGTTTACCATCATCTCAGTCGAGGGTTCCGAATAACCACTTATTAATTTTTCCAATTCCATCAAAGAAACCTCGTTTATTTCTAATGTGACGGTGTAAGTTTTCGATTTTGTTTGTTGCAATTTCTATTAAATATTCGGTTCTGAGGAGCAGGTTTTGCGCTAGTACATGATAAGAGATATTATTTGATGCATTTACTAGTAATAAACTTTCCTTGGGTTTAAGAAAATAAGCCTTAAGATTAATTCATTTATCGATTAAACGTCTTAAATCTACGTAATGTATAAATGTATGTCTATTATAGATAAGTCTGGAATTTCCCAATTGGATAGGTAATATGCAGTTCTCCAGCGTGGTGATTTGGATATCAGATCCGTTTGTCAAGTGGATCTGCAGTACCAGGTATAACAGGATCGTTGCTGTTTCCTGCTTCATTCTGAAAATAATTTCCTCCATTAGGTTTAGGTTTTCTGAGGGTACTTTTATGGTATGAAGTTTTATCTGTTATTATTTTGGTATCAGTTTCATCAATTATCGGTACCTTTTTTGAATTTTGGCTTGTCCTTGCTCCTATATTTTGTTTTTACGTAGGCGATCTTTTGACCTTGAAAATCAGGAGGTTCTTGTCTGGTTTCGTTTAATTTCAATATTATACCTTGTTTAGTTTCCTTATTTATTCTCTTTACTTTTTCATATAGCTTGTTTGATGTTTCTTTATGTGATTGTACATAGCTGGATATAATAGCGTTGTCATTTAGATCAAAAGGGTTTATAGTCTTTACGTGTCCTGTGGTTATTTCGAAGGGCGTAAGTTTGGTCACGCTTTGGATCGAATTATTATAACCCATTACAGCTCTTCTCATCAACTGCTGTATTGTCATGTCTTTGTTTTCTTCTTGTAAGCAACGGTAACTTTCAATTATGGTTGAATGAAAACTTTCAACTGGTGAATTTGAACTGCTGTTTTTTGCTGTTGTATAGCGCAGTTAAATTCTATACAATTTACAGAAATCTTCGAGGTCTTTATTTTTGAATTATGTTCCTTGATCTGCGGTTATTTTTAATGGAAGGCCATGATGTGTTACAAAGGTATACACATTCTCTACTGCCTTTCATACTCACTTCAACTTCTCATACTCACTTCACTTCAATGCCTTTAATACTACGGAGTGGTTAGGCTTGTCCATATCTTGAGAAAGAATCTAAAATCGTTACAAAGGCGTCGTAATTTATTCCAAAAGTATCCACATGTATATGCCCGGAAGGTCTTGATGCTGTAGGTGTTAAGTTAAATTTAATTACCGGTGGATTTCGATCATATTTGTTTCTTTGGCATATTTCGCAATTATTAATATAATTTTCAATATCATCTGACATTTTTGGCCAATAGAATCTCGACTGAGTGCTGCTTTCATTTCATTCATACCTCTGTGGCAAGTTTTGGTTCTATGGTATAGGGTAAGTTTTTCATGTTGCGCCTCTCTCGTTCGTATGTCTTCCAAGAACGTTGAACATTGTAACATCTTGTAAGATGAGTTATTAAAGAGATTTTGCATCGTGATTGCAAATAGACGTGCGATTTCTGGGTTATTAAAATATATAGCGTATAATTGTTTCAGTTTTACATATTCTTTCAGGAACGTGACTATGCTGGATATTGGATCTCTATTTGAAATAGTTAAGTAAAACCTATTGTTTTCGAACACTCGTTCTTGTCTTATTTGAAATTTCGTTATATCTCCGTTTGTAACAATTATCTGATTTTTATACAAGTTCACGGCTCTTTCAGTTATTGGCATTCCGCAAATAGGGTCTTCAGCCGAAGGGTGTACCGTTTCAACTCCTTCATTATTATTCTCATGGATAGTAGGTGGTTTAATTTGGATGTCTGAAATAATATTTATTTTCGGTGGAATAACTTCATTAATTGTAACTTGATCTATATTTGGTAATTCGCTAGGTGTTAATAAAAATTCTTTTATTATATCATCAGCATCGCCTGCATTATTACAAACAGATTCATTTTCTGCTGCATTAACTTCCGCTATATTCCTAGAAAGGGCATCAGCTGCTTGATTGTTTTTCGTTTTTTGAATATTAATGGGAGTTTTCCTCAAAACTTTTTCCTTTGGATTCGTGATAATAGAAAAATTTGTGTCGGAAGGTTTTTGATATTTAAAAGGGATTTCGATTTGTCGTCCAATTAGTTTTTTGTTTAAAAGATCTATATTCAGTCCCATATTAATTAAATCCGTTAGACCGATTACTCCATCAAAATAGTCATGAAAATCGAAAAGAATAAAATCTATGGCATAATCTAATTTAAATTCTGAGAATGCTGGAATTTTCGCCTGAAATTGCGTATTTTCACTACCTATTGCTGTTTTGATGATGTTATTCGCTCGATAGATACAGTTTGAATAACATTTTTCTGCGACAGTTGGTCTTAGAATTGATCTTGAGCTGCCGGTATCTATTAAGAGTTTAATTTTAGGATAGCCAATTTCGATATATGGTAAAGCGTTATTAGAGGAAATGTTTATTTCCGCTAGGGTTGACTTTCGCTCGGGGCTTGTTCCGTAAAAGTTTCCAATTTCTTTAAGGTTTACATTATCTGAATATTCTTCGTTTTGTTGTTGTTTATCTTCACCATGGTTATTCAAATGATAATCAAGGTAAGTTTCATCGTTTGGTTCATAGTAGTATTCTTGGTAGTCTTCAACCGGATATACTTCACACTCGTTATTGTGAAGTTCTTCAAAAGTAAAATTCGGTTTTTGATTGGGGTATGTGTTTTGGAATTGGTTAAATTGATTACGTATTGGTTGTCTGTTAAATTCGTTACTGTTTCTTACGCTAATCGACATGGGTGTTGGTTTACTCATTTGACTAGGTGGAATATTTCTGGGTTTAAATACATTTTTTGTCGGTCCAAAAACTTCTCGATTTGTGAAGAATGTTTGAGGTGGTAATTGTCTAGGCTGCACATTAATTGGTTGTGATGGCCACTGAAATGGTTTTGCCATTGTCGAATATTGTTGTTGATTAAAATTTGGGTTTCGATTAAAATTATTTTGATTAAATGGATTTTGATTGAAAGAATAATTCTGATTGTTTGAGAATTTTGGGAAATTTGGAAAATTTGTTGGTTTCGGTGCAAATAGATTATTACTGTGCTTTTCAGTAACGTTCAAGTTCCCATATAAATTTTCGAAATTTTCAAATTCAACGACATAAGCCATTGCGTCTTCTAATGTGTCGAGTTTTTTCAAATGCATGTTATTTTTCAAAGTACCCGTACAACCTGCTATAAATGTATTTAATGCCGTTTTCTCGTAGTAACTAATATGACAAATTTTCTGTTGTTTATTCAAATTTAGATCGTTACTAATTCTCTGAGCAACATTACTTCGAAGTAGTTGAAGTCTAGTTCCGAAACTTATTAAGTGTTCACCTTTGAATGGTCTGGCCCGTGTTAATTCTTGGACTAAATTGTCCGTATTGCGTCTATCAGAAAAACATTGTTGTAACGCGGCTTTCAGAGCGTCCCAATTTATCAGCTCTGTTCTATTTCCAACCATTACTTCTGCTTTCCCGATTAATTTTTCCTTAATACAATCGAAAATATGGGCATCTAATTCATCACTTTGTAGTTGTCTATATATATATTAACGAGTTTATCGCATTTGGTAACAATTTTGTTTAAAGTGTTACTGTCACCATCAAAAGGTTTAATATTTTCTAATCTAGATTTGAATAAATCCCAATCAATGGGGGTTTGTTTACTTTGTTTCTGCATTTTAATATCGTTATCGTTAAATGCTAAAGCTAATGCTGTTACTAAATCGTCAACTGCTGGCATATATTATTTTATTCGAATTTTTTCTTTCTTTCTCTTTCTTAATCTAAACTTAATGTGTTCAATACACTGGATTTTTGTGTGAAATAGACTTCCCTAACTATTCCAACTGAGTACCTTAATCAGAGGGTCAGGAGGGTAAAAGGAATTGGCACTAACCTTTGTTGATCTGCTTCTTCCTTCCCGAATTCTCAGCTGTGCTGCTGTCTGCTTCTGGTTCTGTTGATTGCACTGCTGAATGGCTCCAACTGTTGTGTCTCTTGGTGTCGTCCTCAATTGGCTCTTTCGTGAAACACTTGTGCAATCCTACCGACTGCGCCACTTAAAAAACTTTTTCGGCAGACTTCGTTTTTAAAAACTTTATTTTGAAAATGGTTTACAAAAATAGGTCTTTATCAAACTACAGCTTAACTGAGAATTAACAATATTGAATGTAAATACATCATTTATACTTTAAAATGTGTTTGCTTGCGGGACCATCCGGTGGCGTGATGACTCTCAAGGTAATGCTGATGTTGTGGTTCTCATCTGTGCGGTTTGGAGCCTAAGTTCATGCTGACGCGGTGGTTCTCATGAGAACGGAATACGTAACTAACGTTAAAAGTTTGTAAAATTTTTTGTAACATTTTTATATCTTTAAAATTTTGTTCGTTATGCAAATTTATTATAAAAAAGAATCACTGAGAAATTTGTCTCCGTTTGGTTTTTTGTTTTTACCCAGTGATTCATTCTTTACATAAGAACAGGTATTTCTGATTTTTTTTGAATTTTAGATAGTGGCGAAAAACCCAAATAAATTCATTACCATACACACATTACCTACTATTTGTCACAATCCAATTTAATTGGGCTTTTGAACATTTTTTTTGTAATAAATGGAAAGATCATATATAAGTTTTATAATAAAACTATTTTTTCAATTTTTTTCCTTATTGTTAAAAAGTTATATCAAATTAAAAAAAAAATTAAACCTAGTACGATGACCGGCCAACAATTTCCGAAAAAAACCGGAACCATTGTGATCTCACATTTAAATATAAAACAACAGGAAGGAGCATATGATCCTGTAAGTGGGGCCGGAATGGTAGCTGCATATGGCCGATTACTGTTTCCGGTTTGGAAGTGGCGTAGGGCAGTATGAATAAAAACAAGTAACTGATAAAAGTTTACAGTTATTTAAAACAATAAATTATTGTATAATTATCGTTACTGTAAACATTTAAATTAATTAAAAAAGTCTATTTTTCAAGGAGTAATAAAGTGTCTTTTATGGTTCCAATACGACAAAAAGTTAGGTCTTCTGGTCATAAAATCATATCATTTTCTAAAATTAGTTAGATAATCAGTTGCATCTTGCACCAAGTTAATGTTCATATTTAAGTTAGGTATATATATATATATATATATATATATATATATATATATATATATATATATATATATATATATATATATATATATATATATATATATATATTTTTTTTTTTTTTTTTTTTTTTTTTTTTTTTTTTTTTTTTTGAGGGGATTGGGAAATCTTCTAAAGACATCCATGTGTTCGATGTTCAGTGACATGGGAATGTCGGATTCATGCCCTTGTTGGAGTCATGCCTACCGACTAAAACCCTTCCCCCTCAAGGATATCTGCTCGTGGCCTGGAAACCGCCGTTAGGCATTACTTCAGGACACACAACAGATTGTCAGTCCAAATTTGCCTTACGTCTTCTCTCGTCCTCTATTTTTGTCCTCATTATTTTCTCCACCATGCCCATTATTCTTGCCCACTGTCTTTTTCCTTCCAAAAGCAGAACGCCGATGTTGTGTTCCGTCACTTCTACGTTGCATTCGGCAGCAGTAGCAATCCGGAGCGGTTCCCATCTCGGGCAGTGGAAGATTGTGTGGTCCCTTGTATCCACCATCCCACAATAGCGACAATCCTTGTCCTCTGACTTTCCCATTCTGTGTAAATAATATCTGAAGGATCCATGGCCCGTTATTGCTTGTGTTGTGTAGAAATTTGTCTCCCCTAATTTTCTGTTGTGCCACTCTCTCACGTCTCGGATAAATGTTTTTGCCTTTCCCTCATAGTCGTTCCATTCTTTGTGCCAGGCTTCCAGTGATTTCTGTCTTGCTTGGGTTTTTGATTCCTTTCCGCTTTCGAATATTGATATGCTTTCCATGATTCGGAGTCTTATTGGTGGTAGACCAGCAACGGCTAGGATGGCCATTGTGGGCACGGTTCTATATGCACTTGTAATGCGTATTGCCATTTTTCTGTTTACTCTTTCGAGCATTGCCTCGTAGTGCTTATACCTTAATCCCTTTGCCCAAATAGGCGCCCCATACAAAATGGTTGATATAGTGGCCTCCACCAATATACGCCTCTTCCAGGCCCTTGGTCCTCCTGTTTTTGGGGTTATTTTATTTAGTATCATCAATGTTTTATTTGCTTTTTCACATGTCAGTTTGACGTGAGTGGTCATTTTAGCATCTTTGTCTATGAGAATCCCCATATATTTAATTGCTCTTGTACTGTTTATTGTGGCACCCTGAATATTGATTTGGAGGTTTGTGAGTTTTCTTCTCCCCTCCAATATTACCATTTCAGTTTTTTTTGGTGATATTTTAATGCCCATTTGGTCCATCTCCAGGGCTATTTTGTTAACAATATGCTGTGCCATTTCTTCCAGAACAGACCTGGTCCTTGCTCTTACCACCACAGCCAAGTCATCAGCGTACGCCACCATGGTAACTCCTTTCTCTGTGCTGATTCTCAGGATTTGATCATAGAAAATATTCCATAGTAAAGGTCCGATGATCGATCCTTGCGGTACTCCGCAGGTTATTGATATTTTGTCCCCCCACTGGGTTAATATATATCTGTCTGAGAGGTATGATTGAATCATTTTAATTAGGTACGGGCTGATTTTTGCCCGATATAAGGCATTTACTATCTTTTCCCAGGGGGCTGAGTTAAAGGCATTTTCTATGTCTAACGTGACCATTGCGCAGAATTCTCGGTTATTGTAGGCCTTTGTTTTTATTTCTTCAGGAGTTTCCATAATCTTCGATAGCGCATTTAAAGTTGATTTCCCTTTCCTAAATCCAAATTGGTTGTCGTGTAAGATTTTACGGTCTGTTATTTCTTTCTCCAGTCTGCTTTTGATCAGCGCCTCTAGTAGTTTTCCGGCAGCATCCAGTAGGCATATGGGTCTATAAGATGTAGGATTTAGCAGTTCCTTTTTTGGCTTCTCAATTAGTACCAGCTTTGCTTCCTTCCATATATCTGGAAAATGGCCTTTGGCTAGGCACGTGTTCATAACACTGGCAATATTATCTGGATTATGCAAGGTAACAACCTTCACGATCTCTGGAGGAATGTGATCTGGTCCTGCGGCTTTGCCTGTCTTTATTTTGTTTGCTGCATTTATAATTTCTTCTGATGTGAAAAGCGTAATGGCTCTCTCCAGGAGGTCTATGTCTGGCCATTTAGTTACTGGGCGCTTTGGAAACAGTTTGTCCACTTGTTCTTGTGTTTCGCGTTTATCTATTGTCCTATGTCTTTTCAATTTAAATTTTTTTGTTACAATCTGATATCCTTTGCCCCAGATGTCATTTTCTAGCTCTTCGCTTAAGTCTTTCCACATTTTACTTTTCTGTATTTTTATTGCTTTTTTCAGATCGTTCTTTGCTGTTTTATATGCCTGCTCTTTTGTGTAATCGTTGTTGTCTTTTAGTTTTCTAGAACGTACAAGTGATCTTCTTTGAGCTATGCATCGTCTTCTCTTTTCAGCAATTTCTGATGTCCACCAGTAAACTGGGGAATGACCGTATTTCGGTTGTCTCTTTCTTGGGAGATACTTGTTGCAGAGATGTTTTATTTGTTTAATGAGGTCATGTGGCGCGCTAACCATTGACCCCTTATTTTGACTTGTCGCTAAGTTGTTCTTAAAAGTTTCTAGAATATCTGGGGATATTCGCCAACCTCGATAGGTTTCGCTTGTATATTCTCTTTCATTGTTCAATTCTCCCCGTGTGAGTTCGAAACATATATTACGGTGGTCGGACATGTTTTCGGACTCCACTTCTACTCGCCAATTAGTAATACTATTGCTTAATCGACTTGACGCCATAGTAATGTCGATGAGAGAACTGCCAGTTGCAGCGCAAAAAGTAGGAGTATCTCCTTCATTCACAGTAATTAGATCGTTCGCCTCTAACCATTCCTCCAGAATATACCCTCTTTGGTTTGTTATTTTTGACCCGAAAATGGTTGTTTTTGCGTTTAGATCACCTCCTATAATTATATTTTTTTCACTTCCGCGTATATGTCTTTCGAGATTATATAATAAGTCCTCAAATTCATTTATAGGTCTGTTTGGCGAAAAGTAACACCAGTATATAGCCAGGCCCTGGGTTTCTACGCTTGTGAAGCCATTTCCCTTAAAGTGATGGGTCACCGATAGTTGGCGGTTCACGCGGATAAAACAATTGCCATCTAGATCGCAATAATCGGTTGCCACCTTGTTTATGTTGGGTTCCTGACCGATTACTATATCGATTTGTTTTTCATAAATCGTTTGGTTTAAGAGATTATGGGCCGCATAACACCGATTAAGGTTTATCTGCAGGAATTTAATCTCTTTTGGAATGGTGTGCTTTTTTTTCATTTTTTTTTTTTTTTTTTTTTTTTTTTAGTCTTGTTTTCTGGCTAGGGATAGTGCGCGTCTGAAGGCTTTACACTGCATTGTACCGTACTTGTGACCTGCTGCATGGCATAGTGGGCAGAATTCCTCGTCTTTGCATTGTGTTTTTTTATGTCCATCAACTCCACACTTGTAACAGGTATTTGTTCGGTCGGGGCCGTTGCATTCGGAGGTATTATGCTCATAAGACCAACATTTCTGGCAACTACTAACCTGCACTCTTTTGAGGATGGAGCAATTTACCAAACCTACCCGTATTTGGTTATTCTTTACTAATAAATCCGCGGTGGTTCTGTCGGTAGTTAGGGTGACTGCCAGTGTTTCTCGTGCGTTTGGTCTAAGATCGCCGAGTTTGTATGTATGTTTTTCTTTAACGAGCCCAATTTTGTTTTCAATTGCATATATGAGGTCTTCTTTTGTTGTGGTAGCGTCCATGCCTCTAATGTGCAGTACGACTAGTTTATGTTTTATGTCATCCCTTCGTGTTGTTTTTAAGTTTGTATTTACTTTTAGAATCTTATCTAGCTCTGCCAATGCTCCTTGGTCTTTTTCAGTGGTAATAAGTAGTTTGCCGTCCTTGGTTTTTCTTAGACCTCGAATGGTGTTTCCAACTATGTTATTATTTTTTAACATCTCCTTGCAATTGTTTAGCACTTCTTTATAATCTTTTCCTGGTTGCTCTACTATCATGGCGTAGGTGTTTCGTTGCTTGGTTTTTGGTTTGTCCAGGTCGTTTGTGGCTATAGTCTGCTTGGTAGTGAATATTTTCACCTTAGTATTTGAGCCATGAAAGATACATTCTGTCATTTTCCTTAATCTCTCTGGTGTCATACAATTTATGTGGTGCATTGAAACCCACGTATCGCCCGCTGTTTCGTTTTTTAATCTTTGGATTTTTAACCAAATGTCTTCATCCGTTTCCATGTGACTGATTTTTATTATTTTTTTGCTGGTTGTCCCTTGAAACGTTTTTGATCGAACTTTTGTGGTCTGTTCGATAAACTCAAAATCTCCTGTTATTTCAATAAGTTCTGGGAATCTATCTTTGTACATCTTCTGTATACTCTTGTCCATGTTTGGGTCATTGGGTTCTATTAGGACAACTTTTGTCACGCCGTCTTTCGTATTAAGGGGGTTTCCTACTTCGATTTCAGTATTTGTATATATATTATTTTCCCATATTTTATTTTCAATATTTCTGAATTTAGTTATTGTGTCTATTTCTTTTAGTGTATGTATTAATCTATCTTCCTGGTGCCACATGTTTGTTTGGGTGCTGTTCTCTGTTGTAATTTTGTTGAGTGCTTCAGTCTGTGTATCTGCATCGTATTTTGGAGTCTCTATGTGTTCCCATCTATGCTGATTAAGCCATTCCTTGCTTGTGGTTCTGTCAAAAACTTCTGTTTGTCTAGTCAATCTTTTGATAAGGTCTCTGATTTCTTTTTTGGTTGTGGGACTTTCATCAAGCTTTCTCTCCAGCTCCTTGGAGCATTTCAGCACTGCCTCTATGGTTTCTATCAACACGAATGCTATTGGGTCTTCAATTTTTTTTGTCAGTTGGGGTTCTTCCCTAGCTGGCATTTCCTTCCTCTTCCTTTTCTTTTGTTGATCTCCGCTTAAAGAGTTGCAACGCTGCGTTTGCCCAAGAAAGTTTAATCTACTGTGCTGCAGATGGGTTTCTTTTAATGGCATATTAGACGCTCTTCCCTGTTCAGTTGAACTAGCGTTCCTCGCTTCCATACTGAAGCCGGCCGGCGAAATCAGAATCGCACCCCGCCCCCGAAACAGTTTCCCGTCACTTCCAAGAGACAGTTCACGTTTGAGGATGCACCCCGTATCTTGATTGGAATTCCAAGATTGTACGTAGCCGATGATAAGAGAGCACGTCTTTGTCTGCGAATCTTTATCGGTAGAATTGTTTTTTAATTTTTATTTTCCGTTCTACGATTTTATTTATTATGTTTGAATTTAACCCGCGATTTCTCCCTCATCCCTCACCCGATCGCAACAAAACCCACGCGACCGAACTCGGGGAAGTTTTCTCTTTTTTTTTTTTTTTTAGTGTATTTCGTAGCTCCAATGGTTCACGACTTCTGAATATGTCTATTTCCAATAATCCCTATTTCCCAGGTGACTTTCGCATGCGGGACTTACCTCACCGTCTCCGGCTGGTTGTCGTTGCACACTTCACTCACTCTCGACTCACTGTAGTCTTCTCCACTTCGCTAACTTCGTGAAAGTTTAATTTTTCACAGGCGTTAACCAATACACGTCCGTCTCGGTCCGCGTACGCTATACGCTATACGCTATACGCTATATATATATATATATATATATATATATATATATATATATATATATATATATATATATATATATATATATATAAAAATATATATATATATATATATATATATATATATATATATATATATATATATATATATATATATATATATATATATATATATAAAAATATATATATATATATATATATATATATATATATATATATATATATATATATATATATATATATTCGTAAATGATATAAAAAGCCGTAATTAATTGTTCAGTGTTTAATGTCCAGTAAACAAAATTAACTTTGTATATGTTCTGCAAATGTTTTCATCTACTACACCGTTTTTCCAAATCTAATTAATTCTTGTAGTGTAAATAGTAACTAAATAAACTAAAGTGTTAGATATAAAAAATACTAACTTTCAAGAGTAAATGCTATGAAAGATGCCTATCAAAATGATAAAATAAAGAAATTTCATATTTTAAACACTCCACTTCAATTGTTGGAACAGCATTTGCTAGTACTCTCACTTTTACCTTAGATGTTCGATCAAAACAGTCCTCAGCAAAATGATGGGAACATAAAAACCTACTGCGGTTTGGAATAAAGTCGGGCTTTTTAATAAAATGAATCTACTGTGTTCTTCTATTTAGAAAATTTTGAATGACCTGGTTGAATAACATGAAATCCAAATCACAGTGGAAGTAACATTTACATTTATTAGTATAATAATTTCTGAAAAGGATGTTTTATAGATTATATGAGTAAAGTAACATGTTTTATATGTATCAAACGAAAAATAAAATATTATCTGAATTTTTAAGGCCAAATATCTCAGAAAACTAAACGTTTTAGAACATACGTTAAAAAATTAAGTTCTAAAAAAAAATAATCACCATCTTGAATAACATTATAATTATATTATTTTACCTAAGTTAATTTGACTACGCCTATGCATACCAGGCGATATGTTTACTTCATAACCTTAAAATTTCATTTAAACAAAATACGTTTTTATTTCTAAATAATTGACAAGTTTAGAATTAAAAGCACTTACCTGTGTAATGTTCGTGCTGAATTTTTATTTTTTCGTGCCAGGGAACAAGCACAAGCCGCACAACTAACCATATTTTATGTGTTTAGCTTACTTCCGATATTATTGCTTTTATTGTCAATATAATAAGTATTAATATGTATTTACACTAGAACACACAAAAAGAGTATTCCAGTATACTTATTCGGTACTTATTATTGATTATAACACACTATAATTGCACAAATCTACTAATAAACTTCGAAATTGTTGACACCTACTATCAAATTTCCAAAACAGTCATCTGAGGTATTTCAATATGACCATTTCCGTCTCCATTTATACGTGTATTAAGATAGGCAAGGCTCTTTCCTGTTAGTTCTATATTCAACGGATCTCACAATTGTACCGAAGCCCAAAATCGGCAATATCGGTTTGCAATTCGGAAATTATACCGAAATTTTCTTTCGCGCTCTTTCTGAAAAGACGTTCGGAAAGAATCGGAGTCTCGGGGAAATAATACAATGTATCGATCTTAGGTATTGTTCTATAGGTTTAATCTATATATTTGACTGCATTTGTTGGTTTGCTATTAATTTGAAAATATACTTGCTTTTAATTGTTATTTAGGCTTTCGGTGCTGTTTTCGACGTTATACTCATATATCTTTACATAAGATATGGAGACTCAAAGTTAAGTTCAGAATGAAATCAGATTAGGGTTCCTTTTGTTTTTTGCATTCGTTTTTATAACTTTCAATTATATGATTTAATTCATGTAGGGAAAACAAATTAACGTGCCAAATTTATAAGAAGGAATATTCCTGCGTGTCCGCAAATAATCTACATGTGGCAACACAACCAAGGATAGTAACATTGAGAAAGCCCTACAGGATCGTCTATTTTGTAGAATACCATTAATAACATTCAAGAATTAGACAAGAATAGACATGAACAAAATTCTACTACCAATTTGGAAGATAATCGTATAAGAAAAGTCTTATGCTTTTGAAAGTTTTACAGGATAATCTAATTTGTAGATGGTCGAAAAGTACAGAAATTTGTGATCAGTTGGATGAACATCAACTAGTTAAATTAAGGATTTGCAAAGCACTTTTCCATGGAATCAAAACAAACATTTAAACATTTACTATCCAAACAAAAAGTTTAGAAAATGGTATATTTCTGTTCTAAATAAAATAAAACAGTTAAAATTTTCAGTTTTTTTCAGGATTTTGGTACATTTTATGTATTAATTGAACGTATTTATTTGATAAGGTATGTTTAAATATGTTAGAAAAATTTATTAATGGCTGACAATGGTTCCAGGATATGTTGTGGTACATAGTGGTTTTCTAGTAGGTAGACAATAACAGGAGAGTCCCACTCTTCGGCTATAAAAGTTTGCCACTCAAAAACACGTCTTCTCTTATCTGGGAAATCTCTGGCTGATCATGCATTAGAGTTAATTGGCGGCCAGATTGATTTATATTTGTAAATATTATTAAGAGTCTAAGTGGTGGTTTGTAAAACATTGTAAGGCGAAAAAACGCCATCGTTTTAAAAATACTGAAAACCTTAATTAAAGCAATAATGTAATATGGGTGGATTTTGTTTCAAAATATTGTTAATAGAGTTTAATGTGGTGGTTGATGAAGAATCGGTGTGGTTTTAAAAGTATTGCAAACTTCAATGAAAGCAATCAAACAAATATGTGAAAGCGAACAAACAAATATAATTTTGGGTAGCGATTGTATTTATTCTGAATTGATTATTAATGTAGTTTACATATTATAATCTACTGTAATATATTATTCTAAGTAATGTCTGAATGATTGTGGCGTGTTCATATATTTTTTCTCCTTTATTTGTGTTTTTCGCCACTGTCTAAAACTTAAAAAATATCAAAAATACCTGTTCTTATTTAAAGAAAGAATCACTGGGTAAAAACAAAAAACCAAACGGAGACAAATTTCTCAGTGATTCTTTTTTGTAATAAATTTGCCTAACGAACAAAATTTTAAAGATATAAAAATGTTATAAAAAAATGTACAAACTTTTAACGTTAACGTTTCGGAGGGTAATCTCCCCCCGTTTTCAAAACTAAACTAAAAAATAAATTATCTTAATTTGTAATATATTAAGTAACGAGTGAAAGTAAATATATTTTTTTGTATATGTCAACGATACTTACATTGACTAAATATATTTTTTTGTATATGTCAACGATACTTACATTGTCAATGTAAGTATCGTTGACATATATAAAAAAATATATTTACTTTTTATTTTTTAAATATATATACGATTTAAACAGTATGTATGTGTTATGTTTTTCTAATTATGATTTATATTGTTTTTTCGCTCAAAAAATAATTACAAAACTAGAAAATATCTTTTGGTTATTCAATATTTAACATTTCTCATTATTTTTGAAAACCAATATTATAAATATATGCAAAAGATTACTATTTATAACATTATATAATTTTTTTGTTTGAGTATTTATTATCTGCTGAAGCTGCACAATCGTGACATTAAGTGTCTTGAACTTCTCTTAATTTGTCATTAATAATCAAGGTTACTGTATAAGCTTTACTCCAAATTTTATGTTCAGGACATATACATCGTTTTACAGTACAAATACCATTTTAACGGTTAAATTCAACAAAACCTATAGCCTTCTCACCGTAACTTTCCCGTGATACCCTACAAATAGTTTAATTATATTTAATAGAAATATTTTGTTTCTTATTTACATTTACATTATTATTATATTTTTTTTTAAACTTGCATCGATACTTTAGCACCTCGAATTGAACCGAATGTCATTTTTCTGAAAATCTTACTTACTTAATTATTTCTCTTAATACCAGGAGGTGTTGAGGTGAAATTACATTTCATGTGTTAATGAAGTTTTTCCATAATTTACGGTTCTTGGCCAGGTTAACTGCTTTCTGCCATGTTTGCCTCTTCTTTGGATTGTTTCTGTGATACCTTTATTCCATGTCTTGCACGGCCTTCCCCTTTTGTTCCTTCTCATCGCTCTAGCTTCCCAAACTTTATTGGTTTGTCTGACTTTTTCAGAAAATCTGTGACCGTAAAAATATCCACAGCAGGTATATTATCAGAATTAACCTTTATGAACTCTTTGTCACACATTACTGAACTAAATTAGCAATCAACAATATTTTATTTTGCACTTAACCAACAATAATTTTGACAGTACATATACGAATAGAAGCCATTGGCAATACTGACGCGAAAATACTTTAGCATTCTGATGTCACAAACTAGCAGCTAATCGCGATGCATTCGTAGTCACGTGATTTCTTTTTTAATTTTATACATTTTAATTAATTTATAAATAATTGTAACAAGTTTTGCATCGCTTATCAATATTATTTATGATAAAGTTTTAAAATAAATTTAAAAAATCGATAATTATTTTTTATTCAAAAACCCAATTCATCCGGAGGAGCAACAGTGTAGCGAAACGTGTTATGTTTTAGAGAAAAATATAAGTGGAAATTAGACAACCTTGTTTTATTTATTCAAGGAACTTTTTGGCTTATAAAAATTAATTATTTGTAAGTTATAATTATAAAACGCGAGGTTTTGTTGCAACACATTTATGTTCTCCACAATTAAAACTTTGTAAAACAGGAAACGATGTTTTTATTGTCCTGTTTAATTGTTTAATGTAGTAAAATAATTTAAGGGTGTATCTAGACTTTTTTTACTAACTGTATATTCAAACTAATAAAATTCTATATCCACGTTTAAAACTGGGAAAACGCCCATTGTGAAAACAATCTGTCATCGTGTAATGCATGTAAATATGAAAAAAAAAATGTACTTGCTTTTCAACAAATATCGAACAGAGCTATAAAAATATCAACAATGTCAAGCTTTGTTTGTTATATATACATGGATTTTTAATATGAAAAGGCAGAAAATGGTCATTAATTTGATAAAATAACATGGTCCAGTTATTGTTTTTAGAATCAGTTTAGTTTAACTCAAATTTTGATATGTTTTATAAACAAAAAAAAATAAACAGAGAGACTAAAATCATATTAGATTATAAAACATGATTCAATTTTAAAAAAGTATGCTGTACTGTATCAAAGCATTGTCACAGCAGAAAATATAAATGCACTACATCAAATAAATACCGGGAATTGTTCAATAAAACCAAAACTAATAGTTTAATTATCCAAATATATTTTATCACCTTCAAAATAAAACCAATTTGATGCGATAAACTCATTGCGACGAATGATTTAATCATCAAAACATTTCTTATAAGCACTTTCTGATATTGCCTGCAGGTCTTTCTGCGAATTTTGTAGTATGCCTTTAGCAGAGTTATAACGCTTTCCACGAAATAGTTGTTTCGGCTTGGTCATCAAAACAAAGTTACATTAGGTCATATCTGATGAATAGGTGCATGGTCGATGACATTCGTTGAGTTTTTGGCCACATTTCTCATGGCACAATCCAATGGTTCTGCCGCAAATCTGGCCTTTTCTGAGGAAGATTGCCTCAAATGCTTCATAGCGCCCAAATAACATTGTTTAGACTATTTACCGCTTCGGGAGAAATTCCCAGTACACAACATCACGATAGTCAAAGAATATTTTTCACGTGGTTTTGATTTTCGAGAGACTTGATATTTTCGGCTTCGGCTATTTATCGAAGCGCCTTTCTGGACTTAGTTAGTTGGTCTACATGTAAAATTCATAAACACAAGTCTTGTCAACTGTTATAGTGTATTTTATAAATAAAAGGTCCTAGTTGCCTCAAGCATGAATCCAGCAACCTGTATGCTTTTTTTATGAACAAAATATTTTGAAATAAAATATGCGTATTTGTCCAGATCCTGAGCCGTCTTTCCTTAGCCTGAATGAAGATTTTCCATTACTATTTCCTTCGCCTTGTCGATGTTTTCATCAGCCAAATACCGACCACTATATTTTAACGACTCAGCAAAACAAATTTCGTTTATAAAACATTTTCAACAGCTCTTTGTTAGATATTTTTATCAATTTTAAAAATTGCGGAGCATATTTAAGGTCTAAGGTAATAACGTCGTAATGTTAGACTAACCAAACCAACAATTAAAAACAAACTGGTCGGCAGGTGGCACCAAAGCTTTACGTAACAATTAGGTACATTTCTATCGTCTTAAATTGTCTTTCAAATTGAGCGATTTTTTTACGATTTAAACACGAAAGAGAATATCTGCCAAATGACTATCTTTTGAAGCTCCATAGACGTCCACTTTTCTGTCAAATTTTGGCATAACCGTGGCTATCTCAACAATGACTCGAATAATTTCATCCTTCCACTCAGGAATCAATTGTTCTTATAGACCTGGCTTTTCACGTAACCTTAAAGAAAATAGTCCAACGGTGTCAAATCACATGATTTTATTGGCCAATTGTACGTTTCGTACAATAACTCGTTCAGAAAATTTCTCTCTCAATAAATCAATTGTTTCATTAGCAGAGTGAAGTCTAACGTATCCGGTTGAAACAACGTATCCTCCAGATCAATATTATTCATTTAAGCCCGCAAAGAACCAATTATCATCTTATGATATCGAACACGATAACATTCGCAGTTACAGCTTCAGCAGCAGCATTTTGAAAGAAATACGGCCCAATTACACCTCCTGACCATAATACACACCAAACAGTGACTTGTTTAGGATATGTTTCTCATTAATCAATCGTGCATTTTCCTCATCCAAATGCGGCAATTTTGCTTATTAATTAATATAACCACCAATTTTAAATTGTGTTTAACCTGAATAGATAATATTTCGAGAAAAATCATCTGGTTGTTGATTCAATTGACAAATGCACAACGTTTTGAATGATCCAATGGCTTTAGTTCCTGTGTTATCTGAACTTTATATGCCTTCAGAGCTAAGTCTTTTCGTAAAATACGCCATGTTGTGGATTCACTGAATCCAAATTGTGATAGTCGACTAATGGAAATTTTTACCTACCAGATCAGTATGTTCTTGTAAACGGCCACTACCACTATGTATTGCTTCTCTTTTATCTTCCACAGAACCAGTTTCTTGAAATGTTTGAACAATTTGATTAATTGAGCTTTCAGATGGACGATTATGCAAACCGTAAATATCACGTAATTTTTTAAAAACATTTTTCACTGAACGCTCGTTTTCATAAAATAGTTTAACAATTTTAACGCGTTGTTTTATTGTGTACCACTCCGTTTTTGTAAATGTCATACATCACACTTCTAAAATGAGACTAGATCTAACCAAATTCACAAAGCCGTCTGTGTTTTATTCAAGAATTAAAAAAAAAGCGGTTAATTTGAAAGACCCGCTACAACAGAAAAGCTTTTAGTTCCACTTTATACGCGGGTTTTTTAAAAGGACCACTACTATATTGATTAGTTGTCTTTAAAAATAAACATGACTTGTGCCTAAGAAGTATTAGTTAATAAAGAAACTGGATCAATTTTAGATAATTAGCGAATTAATACGCTAACTTTTTATTTAAAGTGATAGACTAGTACTTTCAAATATAGAGTTGTAAGAAATAATTACAAACCGTGCTTTCGGATGTTATCAGAATTCTTCACTATCTACTAAAACAATATTTTTTGAAATGGTAACACCGATTTTTTTTTAACATAATTTGGCAAATCTTAAAATTTGATATAAAAAAATTTGTCACATTTCTTTATTGGAGTAGCCGTTTTTGGACATTAACAAAAACAACTAAAATAATCTGCAGTCGGCAGGAACTAAAAGAAGCTAAGAAGCTTTCATACAAGAAGCTTTCATAATTTTTCATAATTATAATTATAATTAAGTAATTAATTATCATGTAGGAGATAACTTAAGCGCCTAGACTTAAGCCACCAACATGAAGAAAAATTAATTCAACTTTCTCTTTTTGATTAAACTGATTCATATTAGCAACTGAATTAAAACGTTATTTGTATATACATTCAAATACAACAGCTTTCAAATAACACAATGACAGCACAATAATGATGGCTCCTTTCAACAAAACACAATTGTTGGTTAATTTCCAAGACCTACTAAAACGCCTACTCCAATAAAGAAATGTGACATAACATTTTTAATTCAAATTTTAAGATTTGTCAATTTATGTTAAAAATACGGTGTTACCATTTAAAAAATTTTATTTTAGTAGCTACTGAAGAAATCTGGTAATACCGGAAAGCATTGTTTGTTTTGCTTGCATTTGAAAGTACTAGTCTATCACAAAGTTAGCCTATGTCAGGTTAAAAAAAAATACACTGTATTTAGTTAAGCCCATTGTATTGGTGCGGATGGTAAGAGTAGCAGCCTGCCGGTAGTTGGTTCGATTCTAGCGCTCGGATGGTTGTTTTTCTTTCTTTATTCTGTCTGTTTACTCCCTAAATATCTGTAACTGTTTCTAGGCAAGAATGTAAAATCTGACAACAAATTACCCCTCGGTCATGCCAGTTAAAGACAGGGTAAGACCGAATATCTTCTGAGAAGTGTTCTATGTTGATCACTCGCCAGTCTGTAGGCTTCCTGATAGACTTATGGGTAAGCACATAACCAAGGGTTGATAACCTGAGGGGGGTGCTAGCATGAGTTGTCGGTGGCTGATGACCGTGGTTCGCCACCCACATTAAGCTGATGCGCCTCTAACCCTAATACCTTTACCTTTTAATTTAGTTAACCCAGTTCACGAAATATTTAGGTTTTTAATTGTTTTTAAAACTACGCTATTACATATTTGATACATATATTCTTTGTCATCTTGGTTTATAAAATTTTATAAAAATTGCACCGAACAAAAAACAGCACGAAACATCAAATCGAGATTGATCAACATTACTCCGAAAATATTCTTTAATTATTTAGAGAATTTTTATTTGATGGAACATGTCAGCAATCCGTAAATGGAATGAATTAAACCGAATAAAATTTATGGAATTACCATGAATCCTTCAAAGAGATAATTTTATGTGTGGCTTATGGTTCTTAGTTGTTTGTTGTCCGTAATTATTCGAAGATAAAGTTGAATAATTAGAAAACTTCGATAACGCGAATCTGAGCTGAATTAAAATAATTGAATTGCTACTGATCAAACTATCTGAACGTGTCCTCTGCTTAAGTTTCAATGAGAAGTGAGGAATCCTCAATATTTTTGAATTTAACACAACTTTTGTATAACGTTTTTCGTTTTCCTAATTTTAAACAGTTCAAGAAATAAAGAACTATTAGTTATTTTTTATTGGTCCGTTCCTCAAAATAATTTTCTCATCGAATTGTTCTATATAAGATATGTGGAGCCGTCCTATTAGCACCACAACTCCTCCAGATCAATACCATTCAAATTCGGAATTAAATAATACACGTACTCGAATAACAAAGCTCAACTTCCTGCAAACAGCGACGGGGGACGACGATTTAATAAACTTGGATCTTCATCAACACCTCCAGCAACAGCAGCGATATTTTTTTCGGAACGCATAGTTCTTTGACTCTTCTTTTGTTTTAATATCGAGCATCGTGAAATGCGTATGGAATTTGTCGATAATTCGGTGAACGGATTACGTTTAAATTCACGAAGTGCTCCATATGTTTTGGGGGGCAAAGAACACTGATTTTGATAATAAATTTCGACAATTTGCAAGCGTTGGTCTGATATTAAACATTCCATGATGATTTGAGACACTATTAAGACACATATTTGCAGACTTGCACGCAAATTCACCTATGAATCATAGTTATAAGAAAATGTAATCAAACATATAACATGTGTTGATATATTTTAATTCAAATTAGAAACTCTTTTAAAATAAACACTTGATTTAAAATACTTTTTACCTATTAATAAATGATAATACTTCACTCGTCAGAGGTTTAATCCAATTTCAACTATTTACACCGTCAAACAAACATTTCTTCTTCAGTCTTAAAGTAATTCCGTTGCGAAATATTCAATCGACGCTTTTTAACAAAAACGTTCAAAGGAGTGAAATAAGTTGCAAAATTAGGGCCATTTTAAGACATTTTAAAAAACAAGACAAGACACTTTAAAAAACCTTAAAGCGTTTGGGGAAAGGTACAGGGGAGAGGTGCCGTATCGATCCGCACCGCTCTGCTCTGGCTTAAAATATTCCTGGAGAGAGACATGAGTCTTAAAAATAAAGGATTGTCCATAGAGGTCGTCCACGACCTCTTGATGCTGACGTTTTAAGAGCAGTTGTGGCTGCAGAACATAGAACAAGTACTAGGAAACTTTTAGGAAAATTACAATTTTCCCACACTAATTACTATCGTAATTATTTCAAATAAGCAAATACTTCTTACACCCGAGTGATTCAAATTTGTTGTCTCTTTATGAATAGAAAACTGCCCTTAACTGGTTGTCTGGAAGCAGTCACCATGGAGTAAGATTAAAAAGTGCGGCAAATATTGGTATAAGATCTGATTATGTTCAAATTATAGAACTCTTGTATGATCATAATTTTCGATGAAAAGTTTCACCTAAACATTTGAACCCTAGATATATTCTTGTTTTATTTCGCACTTATTCAGTAATAAACAAATAGAGTTAAGAGTCATCATGCTTAAAACAGGGTAGTTGCGCTATATAAAATTTGGTAGGAGAGGTAGAAAGGTGAGGGTCAGTCTTAAACGATAGTTCGATTCAGGGAAATTTAGACACCATGCAGCGCTACACGGGAGAGGTGCACTCGTTTTGTGTGCGCGAATATTACCGCAACAACAATTCCACCACCACTGCGAGCCGTAGATTTCGATAGCATTTCAATTTGCATGATGTTTAGCATGCCCATGCCTTCCGTTAATTAAGTTTGAGGAAACTGGTTCAACGTTAAATAAATGCGTCCCCAACCGTCGAAGGTCATCGAGAACTTTTGAATATAAAACTGCAGGAAAGAACATATGATTCTGTAAGTGGGACCAGAATGGTATCTGCATATGGCCGACTAATGTTTTCGGTTTGGCAGTGGCGTAGGAATAAAATGAATAAGTATGAATAAAAACAAGAAACTGATAAAAGTTTACAGTTATTTAAAACAATAAATTATTGTATAATTATAGTTACTGTGTTAGACTTACTAGATATAGCAGAGAATATCAGTTGACGGTATTGATTTATGTCCTGTGAAAATGTAAAAATTTAAATTAATTTAAAAAAATCAGTTTTTTAAAAGAGTAAAGTGTCTTTTATGTGGCCAATACGACACAAAGTTTTTAAGAAATTAGAATCTCAAATCATATCATTTGTAAAAATTGGTTGGGTAATCAGTTACATCTTTCACTGAATTGATATTCATATTTAAATTAGGTAGATATATTGATAAATGAAATGAAAAGCTATACTATTCACAAAACTATTTATTATTAAAATACATATATCCTTTCTGTATTTAGTTGTTCAGTGTTTATTGCCTCTTAAACAAAATTATCTTTGTATGCATACTACGAATGTTTTTATCTACTACAGCGTTTTAAAAAATATAATTAATTCTTCGAGTGTAAATAGTCAATAAACTAAAATGGAAGATATAAACTCGAGTATAAAATAATTTTCAAGACCAAAAAAAGTTAACTTTCAAAAATATATGCTGCTATGAAAGATGATTATCCAAATGATAAAATAAAAAATACATATTTTAAAAGGTCCACTTCAATTGTTGGAATAGCATTTGGTAGTAGTCTCACTTTTACCTTAGATGTTCGATCAAAACAATTCTCAACAAAATGATGGGAACATAAAAAACTTCGGCGGTTTACAATAGTCAGGCTTTTTAATAAAATGAATCTACTGGGTTCTTCTATTTGGATCTTTGGAAAACCTTGAAAAAAACTAGTTTAATAGCATGAAATCTATATCAAACTGGAAGTAACATTTACATTTATTAGTACAATCATTTCTGAAAAAGAAATAGGATTACAAAAAAGTTAACACTCTGTATTATTAATTATACTTTATAGGTTCTTTATATATGAGTAAAGTAACATGTTTTGTATGTATCAAACGAAAACTAAAAAATAATCTGAATTTTTAAGACAGTATCTCAGAAAACTAAACATTTTATAACAATAACTAAACAAACTAAACAATAGATAATCACCACCTTGAGAACATTATAATTATATTATTTTACCTAATATCAACTTGACTAGCCCTATGCATACCAGGCAATTTCATTCAAACGAAATTCGTTTATATTTCTAAATAATTGACAAATTTAATATTAAAAGCACTTACCTATGTAATGTTACTAATGAAGTTTTATTTTTTCGTGTCAAGGAACAACCAGAAGTCGTACAACTAACCATACTTTGTGTGTTTGCCTTATTTCCGATATTATTGTTTTTATTGTCAGTATAGTAAGTATTGATATGTGTTTACACTAGAACGCACAAAAAGAGAATTCCAGTACACTTATTCGGCATTTATTATTGATTAAAGCAAACTAGAATTCCTCAGATCTACTATCAAACTTCTAAGTTGTTGACACCAACTTAGTGGCGGTTCGTAGGTTTTTAAAGTGGGAAGGCGTAGAAGAAAATAGTGCTGCTGAAGATTTTTTTTTGCTTTCCCCTTGTTCTTTTTTCCTTTTTGTACTATTGAAACCCTATACAGGAGATGAACCAGCAAAATGAGTTAAATAAATGCTGGAGGGGCGGCGCCCCAATACCCTCCCTCTCGAACCGCCACTGCACCAACTACGAAGATTCCAAAACAATGAGTCATCTTTGGTGGTTCAATACGGTCGTTTCCGCCCCGTTTATATGTACATAAAAATAGACAAGGCTCGTTCCTGTTAGTTTTATATTCAAAGCCGAGAAACCATGAAAACATTGGGAGAGTGAGAGCGTCCGTGCGCCAATAACCAAACTTCGATTCGAAAGCGCGCCTCTGCTTTAAATAAGACGAAATCGTCGATGCTTCACATCCTTGACAAATAGTTACGTCTGCACCCGTTCAAGAATTGAAGCCGACGGACCCCGCTGATAGACTTTGATTAGATAACGAAATGATGAATCGATTTCCGTCATTTCTACTTTAATGACCTTGTCAATAATTAAAATTGTCGCGACTGGTGTGGCGAAAACCCTAAAAAGAAACATGAAAGGCCTCTGCATAGCCCGTGGGTCACAGTTTGGGCTGCAATATCGAGATCCGGAATAATGGGCCCGTTTTTTGTTTCGAAGACCTTCAAGGTCATGCAGTAACGGTACATTTTTAGCGTTATGTCGTCATGCTTCAATCTTTTTTCACTCCTACTCTTAAAGGATTTGAAGAATACACACAGGACACTTGGTTCCAACAAGACGGGGTCACCTGCCACACTTAATCTCTCTTTTTTCTTTTTCCGGGAAAATTTCAGTTCAGAATACATTCAGTGAATGTCCTTAAAATATTCTGAATTTTCACGATCGCACATGATGTAACCCTTGACCATCCACCCTGTCTGCATTCATTAATGCATTAATTTCAAGAATTTAATTAACAACGATAGAAAATATTTCAAATGCATGAAGAGAGATTACAAATAAATGAATAAATAATTATTTTTTATAGTTCGAGAAAAAAGTTACAGTATAAATATTCTTCTTATCTGGATTTAGGTAATTATATTTCCTTTCAGAAATCTAATAGTCAAATGAAATAGTAATGTATCAATAAATTTTGAGGTTGAGATAGTACTGAACTGTCTGAAAAAATGAAAATGTAAAAGAAAAATCTGTTGAAAATCTTACTATCCAAATATATCGAGTCACAGCCACTCTCACGGCCAAGCTCACAACCAATATATTAATAGTCTTGTAAAAATATATGATATTTCTTAACTGCAGACAGCTTTTTCAGTTGTTTGGTTTCAATTCTATGATAGATTCAGGCTGCTCTGAATGAAGGGTCAATACAAAAGCTAAAACAATCCGATACTCATTACTTGAAAAAATCGATTATCCAGTTCGCCGTTAAAATAGTTACAGCTTTGTAAAAACATTGTAGATACTTTATCCAATCAACAAGCAGCTTTTTTTTCTTTAGATCCTTCTACCAGCTGAAGAAAACAGTTACAATAAAACTGGTTTTCCCTATCTGACTTCCTGTAGCTTCATCTTCTTTTAAAAAGTACATATTTCAATGAAAGAGAATTGTTTCAATAAAATGTAAGAAATTGAGGTTCCGGTGAATTATACGGCAAAAGTAATGCTAAAAATATCTTGAATGACTCATTGCATGAAAATTTCGAATTATATACACAACGTGAATATATCAACATATTTTTATAAAATATATCAAGCACCTGTTTCGCTTTAGGCTCCTTTTTTCAATTTTTATTTCTGGCTTCAAACATATATATTTATCGTTCGACTATTCCTAAAAAATAAAATATAAAAATACCAACGCTTAGCTAAATTATTTCTTTTTATTTTGAAAACAAATTCTGCAAAACTAGTAAATAGAACGGAACCCGTGACAGTATTTTGATCATAAATCAGAAATGTAAATATAAGGGCAGTTTGTTAAGGAATAATTAAGTTTAAAAATTTAAATGTGCGCCAACTTTTAATTTGAATATGAATGAAATGCGAATATATTTAATGGAACGAAATAATTAAATTTTTGCGTCGGCAAAGGCAGCCTCGGTCGTCGTTTTAAGCATCCGACATTGCTTTTGAAATTTTATGTACCTTTTGCTTTTGTTACTTTAACATAGGACCTCTCATGGCAAATATAATTTAAAAAATAAAATGAAGGAAAAGAAAATATTTTTCGGGTCACACCAGCTTCCTTTTTTTTGTTAATATTTCTTATATTTTTTCATTGTAACGATTCTTGTTTTGATAGCATTTATTATATTCGGTATTTTACTACTTTGCATTTCATGTATTTAGATTGGATAATACATCACTGCACTGCCAATTAGCAAAATTGTATGTTACATATTCATTCTAAAGTCAACAATTTCTTTTAATTTTTCTTTTTAGTAAAAGAGAAAGATGAAGATAAAAGGATATATTCTACACAATATACGACATAAAAATAGTTATGAGCGATTACAATGCCCAGTGGAAATCATTTCTTCAAACAAGGTCAAAAATGTTATGGTTTCCGCGAAAAAAAAATGCGCAAATTATTAAATCACCAATCCAAAAGCTATAGTACTAATATTTTAAACAAATATACATAAAAGCATCTATTGGAAATATTAATTTAACATTGAATTAATGATCATTATTACCATGAATTGTTACATTGAATAATGAATTATTGAACATTACCTATATATATTTATTGTATTACCTTGATATTTATTATATCGCCTTTATATTTAATATACTACCTTTATACTGAATGGTTTACAGTTATATTTAATATAAAGGATGCTGCAGAAAATGGGTGATTATCAACATAACATTTCCAGCGCGATTTTAGGATGCAGGAAACACAACAACCTTCACTCTAATTGAAACATTATAGAATTAATATCCATGTATCAATGGACTGTTGCACAATGGGTAGTTGCCGTTAAGGCATATTACAAAATATTGATTACATTGTGACAGCTCATTTATAAATATTCATTACCCATAATCATACTTCTTCTTGTAACGTACGAAGTTCTTGCATTTATACAAATATATAAAATTTTTACACCAAGCTTACCAGAGATAAATATAACTAAGATTTTAAAAAAATCAAATCATTAAATTAAATATTATGAAAGGGAGCCAAATTATGGCGTAGAAACTATAAGAACATAATGTATACAATGAACACAAATGTAGTAAGATTAATAAGCGGAATAATAAAACACCAAAAAGCATCAATAATTTGCTGACTAGGTTCCATAGTTAATACAGACCAGCAAACTTAACAAGGACATAGTACGAAGCAGCATTCTCTCAATTTTACATTTCATGACAGCAGTAGTCGGTGTCATCATATAATTATAACATTTCAGTAAAATAAATACCAACTCGATACAAAACACAACGTACTACCAATGATACCGCGACAAAGGCAAGATCTCCAAATATGCTAACGAGGACCTAACAATATAAACCAACATTTAACCAAATATCGATATGGCGTCTGCACTGGAAGCTTTTAAAATAAATTAAACCCATTCAATGTATATACAATGTGGTATATGGCAATAAAGTCCAAACTTTGGATATATCAAGAAGGAAAAACAATATCTTAAAACTACCAAAAGAGTTTTGTAACGTAAACGTAAACTTATCTTAAAGGTTACTAGAGTTACAGCGACGGTGTTACAAAACGAAAAGACTTAGTAATGGTAATAACAATTTACTATATATGAACACAAATTCTGAAACCAACATAAAAACAAAAATTAAAAAAATACACAATTATAACACAAAAATAATAGAAATCTAACTGTGGTGTCCACAACTACCCTACTTAACTAGACATATAAAGAGAAAGTGCGTACAAAAAAATTAAAATTAATTATCTTAAATCAACCTAAATTAAATTAAATGAAATCAAATTGTCCAGTGGTTTTAAAACGATGGTAGATGAATTGTGATTGAGTAATCAATGATGTATATTTATGAGAATAATAATAAGGTAATAATAAAGTAATATCTGGCCTTGTCCTTTGGTGGTGCTGATCCAACTATCCAACCTCTGGATTGTCCCGTTACCAAGATGGTCGATTGGTGAACAGTTCAGTGTTCAAAACACTTGGATTCCAAGAAGTCTATAGTCGGGAATACCCATGGACTAAAATGAGTATAATTCAAAATGACTGGGTCCGAAAATGGTCGTGTTCTTAGATGACCCGGCTCTAAAATGACCAGGGTCTAAAACGACGACCGGGCTGTAAAACGACTGGGCTCTAAAACCCTCTACAAAAATACAAAAAATAAGCCTGTGTAGGGCTTAACCAATTAATCAACATACCTCAAATGGAGGGATTACTCATGCACTACTATCAACGGCGTCAAGTTTTAGAGTGGCATTAAAGTGGATTAGTATGAAAAAATATGTGAAAATGGTTAAAATTTATCAAGGCATGGGAGAGTGAGAAAAAAAATTATGACAATCATTTCTAAAATAAATGAAATATTTTAAAATTCATCCAACAAAACATCGAACAGAAAAATACCACAGGCTTAAAACTTGCTAATACACCAGCAACAAAAAACTTCAATATTCATTAAGCCTGAAAATTAAATCTGTCATACCATATCCGTAATTTTACTGTCATATTGCGATGTAGTTATTATTGTGGTAACAATTTTGCTCCAGCCATGAATACCGAATGACTATTAACATAAAAAATTAATGCTTGAAATGGTCCATGAATTACTGTTTGCATGAAGCAGAAATTTGCAGAAATGCAGAAATCCGTTTTTCAAAAGATTGCAAAAAGTTGGATAAATTTACCTTTTTTGTTCGTCAAAATTTAATTTGATATTTACGATTGTTTTTTTTTGTTACATATTTTTACTTAAGATGCATGTATGTTATAGTATATATTGTATAATGAATAAACGTGTGAACTTTTTCATTATAATATATGAAATGTCATATAGTCAAATATATATATAATACATATCATATTATCATAGAAATGTTTCGTGAAAATATTTCCCTACTGCGACTGCTATCAAACTTACACTCGGGGAATGTTTTATTAAAAAATCACCAGTATTTTACACAGAACGGAATAAAAAAATTATCGTAGAGTTGGTTAAAAATGTCAATAACGATAGAGATTATTTTGTAGATTAAAACTGTATTAATTCTTAAATAAAATAAAGTTTTGTAAAGTATCAAAAACATACAAAATGTAGTAATAGTACATAATAGCGTTTGAATCGATTACATTCACTCACTATGGAAAAGTCAGATAAAACAATGAGCTAAAAATAAAGCGTGCGTAAAACTAATGAAAACCTTTGTGGAGATATCATATCGTACAATACAATAGAAATATAAATGGATACATGTTGGATGATGCTAATTCTGCATGATGGATGATGCATTTATTCGATTCAACGGCTCGTTCAATCCATACATAAGTTTACATATATAGTTCAGGAAAGTGTAAAATTAATGTTTCTGATATTTTCTGTATTCATAACTGAAAATAATCAACGCTTATTCCTCACATTCAAACGCTTATTTTTTTCCGAAATTTTGATATCAACAACGTTACTTCTGTCATCAGTCTATGTCCCTAACATAATCAGGGGATTATTAAAACATTAATCTAAACAAGTTTGGTTGCTGAATATATCACCAAACCAGACCGAGTTAAATAAATTTCTTTTTCGAACTAATTTTATTTTGAACTACTTGTTTTTTTATATTCCACCTAGCTTTTCTGACCCAACACAATAATTATTTCTGATTTTGACCTCTCTTGCATTACCTTCTATTCTCCGCCTTACATCTTCTTCTTCGTCCTGTGGTCTTCCGGCCCATTAATAAGCTATGACATCCTTCTAAATATTTTAAAGGTTTTGTAACAAGAATCGTTTTCCGAGCAGGGACTACTAGACCCACAAAGAGATTTACAAAAAAACTTCACATTTGTTATATGAAATAAAAGAAAGTTATTTCGTATTTTATGATAAATCGCAAGTTTGATATTTCATAATAAAGATTCCAATATAATAATTGATATACGAGGGTTGCTATATAAGTATCTGGAATATTAAAAAAAAACGAATATTTATTATTGAAAATTGGTTTTATTATTTTTCAAAATATTCTCCGTGATAATCGATACACTTTTGCATTCGTTTGAACCAATTTTTATAGCATTTTTTCCATTTCGATTGAGGTATCTCCAAAACATGCATTTTGAACGCATCTACTGTTTCTTCTGGCGTCAAAAATCGTTGACCACGTATTTTAATCTGGACTGTACGGTGGATGACCTATCAATTCTATGATTTAACCGGTAAAATATTGAATTGTTTGGTGTGATGTGTGAGAGCTCTTGTTGTTATGGTGAAGAATAATCCTGCGTCGCTGGTTGTATTTTCTTATTTCTTCAAAGACTTCTGGCAAACAAATGGTGGTGTACCATTCAGAACTGACTATTCTATGATTATCTAGTGCACTGTAGCCATATGCCCATTTATCTAAAAAATCAGGCAACTATTTCCTTCGAAGTGCTTTTTGAGGGACGCCTCAATCTTACGATATGTCACATGATGATCTTGTTTTATCAGTTCGCGCACAGTATCGATGTTTTCTGGCACAACAACATGAACGGCGGTCACGATTAAATTTACTATATGCAGTCTTATCACTGTATACCAGTGATATACAGTGGTTTTAGAAGGTGCTTTAACGCTAAAAGTCGAAGTGAGTTGACCGATGTACTGTTATTGACATAATCCGCATCGAAAGTCGTACTAAATCATCGCACGAAAATTCGCATTAGTTAATTCCATGTTTTCACTGAGATGAAATTTTCAAATCACTAAACAACACAAACAGCGTCCGTATGACAAAACGTTCTGAGTACGTATTCAAGCAAAAATGTCAATCTTTACGATGTATATGACAGATATACGATGTATATGACGATGTATATGGTATATGACAGATGAACAACACCATTTTTACTAATTCGGGATAATAGCAACCCGCGTATTTCATGTGTCTTAGAGTCCATTTTTTATTGCTGTTATGTTTGATATGTTTCCGTTCGAAAGAACTTGAAATAATTAGATTATCATTATTTTTAACAAAAAAATATATTGAGGGCTAGAATAAAAGCTAATTATTTTTAATTTATTTTAATGTATAATTTACAGCAAGAAAATGACATGTTTATTATTCGAATTTGTTTTTTAAACAATCATAAATTACAAAATGGAGTAAAATTATTAATTTTGCACTCTCAACGCACCTTTTTCGCATTTTTTTTTCAGTTAAGGCCAATCATACTAAACATGTATCAGTTTTTCTTTTCTACTCAGTTGTCGTTTCTGACTCATTATTTCCTTCTTCGTCATTTCCCACAGGTTTAGTTTTAATAATTTGGTTATGTCCGGTCATATAACCAAGCCAGAAACTAAAATTATTTTTTAGCCAACAATAAATTACATTATGAATAAATAGGTATTTCTTACTAACAGGAAACCATAAAACGACCTGAGGCAACAAGAATTTTTCCAAAATTCCATTGTTGACGCTTGACTCATTGTGCTGGCGACAATATAGAAACGAGCCATTATATTTGCGGATATCACAGAGCACATCATTGTAGTTACTGGTTATTTCACCCTCTCCACAAGGCAAGTATTTTCAGACCATTAGAGTCGCATTTTGTTCATTGTTTCAGCCAGAAATGATATTTTTCTTGAACGAAGATCAGCTAAGTTTTCTTACATGGTCACTTCGTCACTTTCTAGACTGAGCTTTTGGAAACTTTAACCCCTTCATGATTAATCAAATTAATAAAATGGTACTACTCTTCTTGGCCTGCTTCCAGAGGTAGTGTTAGGCCAATTGTTTTCTTATTCTAGTTGACTATCGATTTAGATACTCCTACAATCGACTATATCTGTTTCTCGAAATGGATAGAACTAGGTGTACCCCTCTGTTTACTACAATACAATCTCCATCGATATTGATAATCTTCGCCCATCTCTCTGACGAACTTTTTCTATTCTATTTCTATTTCTTTTTGTAAAATGAGGATAATTTTGAAGGAAAGCATTATTTGAGTGTAGTTTTGATAGATATCGCAGTAAACTTTTTTTCCATGAAGAACATGTTCCGTAAATCTAAAAATATATTAATCTGACGGTGATCATCATGTGAATACGCTGGGTAAGGAAGTATCAAGTACCACTAGTATTAAGGATCATGAAGTTTTAAGCTTTATGGCTAATTCTTGGATGCTTAGTTTGGCACCACCCTTCCCCATTCTTATCAATCTCCACAGGTCTTCCAGATTTTATACCGTCGAAAAGATTGAAATAATCGTTCAAAAATTTGTTTATTAGGAGCTTATCCAGACTTCCATTCTTATAGGTTCACCTAATTTTTTTGGTTCTGGTTGCTCCTCTCCTTTCTGAATTCATATTGTGTTTATTTATTCCAGAGTACTTTCCAAATTTTCTGGTCTTAATTTTTTTACTGTCACCTGAGAAATTTAATTATAGCATCAAAGAAGGAAACGCAAAATATAACGTAAAAATAAAAACGCGAAAAGGTTCCTTCCATCAACCAACAGTAACCACCATAATTTGCTTCTGATATCAGAATGACGCGAGTTCACACTCACTTTTGGTGTGGGAGTTGAGGACATTTTACAATTTATATCTCTTTAAAATGTAAAGGTAAATAAAACTATTTTAAAAATTCTCTAACTAACATTTCGTTTTCAGGCATATCAAATTATGTTTTTATAGCGAAACTGTGCAATAAATAGTACGTACTCTTCCTGCTTTTGACAGCGAAATCAAAATTTAACTAAATATGATTTTCTATGAGGTATAAAAATTTAAATCCGCTGTCGAATAAAAATTTTTTGAAATATTAATATACTGCATTCAAATTCCACCAATAAGAAAAAGTATGCAGATAATATAAAATAATAATAAATATTTGATGCGGTATAAGTTCAACTTCTGCTTAGAATATGGATGGTTGTAATTTGTTTGCATGTTTGTATTTACTCTCAGTGCAATTACTTTATATCCTACAAAGAATCACCCCTCATGGCTAGATGCTTTCTGAGAGATCTTTTACGTCAGTTACTGGATACCTGGTAGGTTTTCGACAAACTAAAAGCCAAACATAAATCGAGGGTTGTGAGCCCTTGGGGGTGCGGACCGGGGTTAACTAATAGTTGTTGAACGCGGTTCGAAGTGTACGTTAACCTGATCCAGTTACATATTACCTCTAGGTAGATACGTCTATAATTCGTAATAGAATACACCACAAAAAATGCAACGACGAAGATATTAAGAAGAAAAAATTGGTCTAATATTGACATATGCGAAAATGAACTATAACATTTCTGTTTATTATTGTGGCAACAATGTTGGACTAGTCCATATTTGATAGAACCCTTTTGCTAGAACTCCATTTTCCTTGATATCGCATCTCTATAAGGGAGATATCCTTTTAGAATCTCCCGCCGTATTTATGACTCACATCATCCAGGTTTTCAGGGAAAAAATCCAAATCTGAGTTCCGGATATGTATCTTCAGGGACATTTTGCAACCCTAAGCTTTGTATGGGATCAATAGTTTATTAATTAAATCTTTGTAACTATTAATTGATTTAAATTTGTACTGGGAAAAAGTAGATTCCAGCGATTTAATCTAGATCCCAAAAGCTCAGCCTTTTTAGATAAATATAAATCACGTACCAAATAATTTAGGTCACCTTGTGTCAATAACTGTAGTTGTTTTGAAGTACTTGGTTCATAAATTTTGTCGCACTCTATCTGTAAGTTATCATCTTGACTAACAGTAACTTTATGAGTTTCTAATGGATTTGGAAGAACTTGGTCTTCTTGCAGATGACAAGTCTAGGTACTTTACGGTGTGTTTTAATTTATGGTGTGTATACCTTATACACCACCTTATTCCTAAGACACTAAGAGTAAATGGTTACGTTAATAAACAAAATTACCGCATTTTAAGTGAAGGTAATCAGCAAATGATACGAGAATCACCGTTGTAACCAGAAAAATGCAGTTTATGGTGTGGATTGTACGCTACTGGCATCATTGGGCCGTAGTTTATCAGTAATTATTTAATTCAGAATATGAATGGTATCTGGAGGAGATGCGGCTCCAATAGGACAGCTCCACATGCCTTACAGCCAGCACAACAATCGATTTATTGAGGGAGCAATTCATTGAAAATATTATTTCGAGGCACGGCCTGTTAATTGGCCACCAAGCTTAGCTGATTTAACGTCTTTCGATAATTTTCTTTGGGATTATGTAAAATCTGGGATCTATACCGATAAAACTAATCACTATTGACGTCTTGGAAGCCCACATAAATCGAACCATTGCGGACATAAAACCCCCATTGCTTGAAACGTGGTCGAAGAGTGGAATGACAGAATGCGCTTTGTCAGCCGAAATTGTTTTCAGACATAATGCCATTGAATGTTATTTCACATAATATAAATAGTTTCAATGCATCTAATTTAGTTATTGTTTTATTTAAATTTCAAATTTGGATGAACGAAAAAAATTAGCCTACCTTATATAACAGTAAAGCCTACTGTATATAACTTATGAATATACATTCTACAATCAACATATGCAAAGTCGCTATATTTCACCATATCTATATATGCTATATTGCAATATAAAAATAGTTTTGAAGCAGCTTTGTTGTGTTTCAAGACACGGCAGTGATGGAAATAACAGACGATTACGAAGATATGTGCTTGAAACGGTTGCTTTAATAGCACCAGCACAAAAAATATTTCAACTAAGCAAAAATCATGATAAAAAAATAGCAAATAATGAAGAATGCAGGGAATTTTTTGGCAGGGTTGAGTACGTTGAACTTAACCCATGAAAAACGTATTCGAACGGAGATGCGCCGATGCAACAGGCAGCTAATACATAATACACTGTCAGAAAAAAATGGGAAAACAGAGCTAAACAGAAGCTGAGAAATAAAAGGAAGTAAATGTTTGCCTTAAGGCGTGAGGAGGACAGAGTGTGCAGAGTGCGAACGGAAATGTTATAGAATGTCAGAAGATTTTTATTCAAAGTTATATAGGGATCAGAACCAGTCAAAGGCAGTAGTGCCCACGGAAGAGCAAATGCTTTATATAATGGTAGACAAAGTGGCAAATGCTATAGAATCGATGAAAAATAGTATGGCTCCAGGAAAGTATGATATAACTGTCGAAATGCTGAAAGCTGGTGGTCAAATTTTACATAAAAGAGTGTGGCACAATTGTACTCAAAATGCCGCAAAGAACGAAAGGTCCACAACTTATGTAAAAATGCTTAAATAATTCTACAAAAGAAACAGGAGTATAGGAAGATCCATGGAACTGCCGCCTAATAAGCCTCTTATTAGTAATGTAAACAATTTTCACCAAAATAATAACAAAAGAATATTAAGAACACTGAATGTGACACAACCAAGAAAAAATGGTTTCAGTATAATGAATCACATGCAGGTTGTTCAATAGGCCATAGAAAGGCACATTAAATAAAGCATGCCACTATAGTTGGCTTTTATTAATTATGAAAAGGCATTTGACTTAATCTCAAGGCAAGCCATAATGGATGCACTGCTTAACCAAGGTGTATAGACAGAGATAATGACAGTTAATGAAGCTACAACGATAGTTCACATGGATGAGTTTGCAATAAAAATCAATTTAGAAGGGGATGCGACAGGGTCACGAAATATCTCATGTTCTTTTCTCAGCCTACCTTGAAGAGATATTTCGTTGGGAGCAAGATGGAACAAAAAGGAATGATGCATACTTAAGCCATCTTAGCTACAGAGATGATAACGTTCTCATTTCACAAGATCCAGATGAGTTACAACTATGTTTAATAAATTTGCCGAGGAAAAACGAATTTCTGTTTTGGGGTAAAATTCGAATATTGTAGATCGCACATGCATATACCATATATTGTATACATAGTTATACTTTGGCAAAAGGATTTCAATAGAGGGAGATATCCAGGTGATACCAGGGAGGTGGAGGATACCCAGGAGGTGAAATGGCGTTCTAAATGTGAAGTCTCAACAAGATGTTTAAAAACAAACACCCATTTTGCCTAAAAGAAAAGAAAAGTCTTTCAGTGCATGCTGCCGTTTTGATATATATGTGCGGCGGTAAAGTCTGGATACATACCAAAATCGGTTCAAAAACATGATGTATGCTTGGTAATACAAGGCGGGAGAGAAAGACCTGCCAACTGACTAGTAACATATCGAAAGTAAATGAAATGTAATGGAAGTGGACAGGCCAGATAGAGTGACGATGTGACGACAGATCGACCAAAGCAATCCTATAAAGGATAAGTTCGAAATTGAAAAGTTCAACACTTGAGAATTTAGAAGCTTTCACACTTAGGAGCTTTCAGAAAATTAACAGAATTATTTACACACATTCTCTACCATCCATAAAAATATTCGACATAACGATGCCTAATAAACAAATCGTTAAGGAAATAACTCATAATATAGTAATTATCACAAATAAATCTAGTCTATTGCTATCGTATAATATTCTAGAGATTTACAAGCTCTAGCATTTGCTCTAGCATTTGCTTATATAACATTTTAACGAAAAACTGTAATAAAATTTTAGCAAACAGAAAAATATTAAAAAATATCATGAATAATACTGCTTTCTCTGCGTCGCTTGTTCTAAAATGACAAATTTAAAGCTCTTTAGAAGGCATATTGCAAAAAGTGTTTAAATAATAATTTTAACGTTGTAACATAAAATCATATCTCCTTTACGGCCTTAATGTGCTCATTTATTCGACGTGAAAGGGCGAATTATGAAACTTAAAAATAAAAGCGAATTTACATGTAAAACACATCTATACTTATATTGCTTTGGCTCGTGAATTACCTTAGTTAATATATGGATGTACAATTATTTTTCTTTTAGTTTTACGGATTTATAGGCTGTCTTATAAAGCAGTTTCTTGGCAGGTTAGGTTTGGATCTCTCTGATCTCTCTGATCTCTCTCTCTCTCTCTCTCTCTCTCTCTCTCTCTCTCTCTGATATATATTTGACGATATTTCTCTTGGAAAGTGAATTCTTGCAATTTGAATACTGAATTTCGCCTGTATACGAACAGCAATTCCATTCTGAACAGCGTGTGTTATATAAAACATTTATAAAATATATGATATAAAACATTTGAGACGTTTTCCATTTTCCATTCGTTTTTCATTCCATTTTCTTCATTTTTTAAAAAACGCGGTAATATGATAAGGTCCTCTGGTGGCAACTCCTTCAACTTGTCCTGCAGCGATCAGAGTTGAGAGGTTATGAGAAAACAAGGTTGAAAAGTTCTACAAGTATCACAAGAACCACCCAAGTCCCTGAATTTTACAAAAACTACCCATGCCACTGTGAAGCAAATGTTATATAGCAGCAGGTTACATTAATTTTTCCTTGTATTGTATCTGATTGTGTTTTGTGTTTGATTTGTGATGACAATCTCTAAAAAAAAGAATCATTTAATTTTTATTAAATTTTAATAATAATAATTTATCTTATCAAAACTTATAATAATAATATTCAGCTCTACAGGCTTAGTGGCCCTTGGCTTCGAGTTTCTCACTCTTCTTTCACTCTTCTTTTCCAACTTTTTCTGTCCAAAGCATCAGTCTTCCAATCCCTCACTCCTACTTTCCTCAAATCATTTAGCACCTCATCCAGCCATTTCTTCCTCGGTCGCCCTCTTCTTCTCCTTCCCCCTTCGTCTCTCATCATAATTCCTTTAACCCATCTCCCGCTGGACATCCTCGCTATGTGCCCCAGCCATCTAGCTCGCTGCGCTCTCATCACCTGAACAATGTTTGGTTTTTCGTACAGTTCTTCTATTTCTTTTTTTTTTGTTTGTGTTTGATTTGTGATGACAATCTCTAAAAAAACGAATCATTTAATTTTTATTAAATTTTAATAAGAATAATTTATCTTATCAAAACTTACCTTCAAAAATAATAATTTTATTAATACATTTTTTTGTGTTCAATCTTCTTTTGTCTAATGATGTATTAACTATTTTAGTTATTATTGATAAAAAATAAATGTTTTTATCTTAATATTTTTAGTAGGCTAAAGCTAAAGATTTTTGAAAGTTGTTACGCTAATAAGACCTAATTACATTTTAATAAAACTTGTTATGCGCCAATTTGACTATTTTTTAGATATCAATAAAAACTTTTACAATAAAAACATTGCTTTTAAAATTAGCTTTATCGTTTTTTGCAAAAAGCACCCATGTCCTATATTTTTTGCGGTTTTTTTATTATATCACTAAATTCAGCAAACTGAAAGACGAACGGCTATGCAGTTAGCATTACCAGGAACGTCGGCAGCTAGTTAGCCAAAAATATGGTATTAATCCATTAAGGTGAGTAAATAACAACTTTTTTTTGCGTTTAGAAAATTCAGCTGATTGTGGCATAGGCAATTTTTATAAAAAATAATTTATTTTCTGATATAAAACTATAAAATATACAATGTATGTGTATAACAGTATGTACAAATAAAATACTTTATTCATCTAATATTCATAATGTAAAACAATAAGGTAATTGCTACATCAATAGATGGAATTATGCAACTATTTAAGGATATTAAGTTGGAAGAATATTTACGCCTATTAAGATCTATTTAACCATAACATCATATCTATTTAATAATCATGGATAAAATTATATAGAAAGTAAATACAAAAAAGGGACATAAAGAGCTTAAAATTATATGCTACGCAGACAACGCAATAATGATAGCCCAAACCAAGAATGACCTACAAAAACTTCTATACAAGTTCTACACAACATTAATGAAATATAATATGACAATCTCCACCAAAAAAACCAATAGTAATCATAGCAATAGTAATACCAGTAACAACAGTAATTACAAATGAACTAATTAAGGGCAAGCTAGTAGTCGAAGATAAACCAATATAACAAATAATGGAGGTCCTAAGAATTAACATATTAAATAATGAAAGATCGAGTACGAAGTTAAACATCAGGCCAATAAAGCAAATAGAATAGCGCAAACATTCATAACTAAATTTTTCTATGGAAACATTAAGGTAGGGAAATGGTAATGAGGATGACAGGAATTCTGGGATATCCAAGAAAAAGATGGTGTGGTTAGAGTCGGGAGACAACTGAAAACGAAAACCGGTGATCTACCTAATAATATAAACTGAAGGAAAAATGAGGTGATATTTAATCAAGCAAAATTGTTATAATATATGCTAAAGAAAATTTAAGACAAACTATGGATAAGTTTTTTTTTTAATCATAGACCGAAATATAAAAGTATAACAGTTTTTGTGTTCAAGATATGCTATTCAGTGAGTATTATTTTCGGTTCAATTCAACTATGTATACTGGTTGTTTTTTGTATATGCACATGTTTCATTCCTCGGTTTATTTGAAGATGCTTATACAGGAATTGTATTTTCTTGACACTAGAGAGAACTGACAAAACATCAAAGCGACTATTTTTATTCTCCACTGTGAAAGAGGTTCAGAGAGAAACAAAAACTTTCCTTTTGAATTTACCCTAGCTTGTATACAGACTTAGAAATGAAGTGTTACTCAGAGTTCTAGCAGTGTACGATCAGGACCTTCTCTCAGTTCGAACTTGCTGGCACTTTTTTTACAAATACTGTACAAAACAGCATTCTTTTCGTACAAAATCACGTCTTAAGCTTACACAGTGACAAGCCCCCAACTGGCAGTACCACTCCATACGTTGGTATTGGTGTTAAGACAGTGTGATATTCCTTATAAATTAGTTCGTATAAATATTGTATTCATATTTGCCTTCCAATTTCTGTAAATTGTTGTTTCCCAACTCCTCTTAATTAACGATTTGGCAAAACGATCTTTCAGAACAATGACTCTAAAGCTAAGATCATAACACTCTGTAGTTATTTTTTGAAGTCATATACCCCTGGCACTGCTGTCCAAAATTTCTTGAACCCATGATAAGTTGTAGTATTATTAAGTAATTGTACATTGCAAATCAATGTACTAAACTGTACATATTTGTGACCAAAGTAATAAAATTTGAATATAAAACAATTAATTAATTAATCATAAACATACAATCGGTGTCAACAAAAAAAACCACTGATCTAACGTAAGTTAAGATTATTCAGGTGGACACATTTCTGTCAGTTACTACATAAATGAGCGTTGAAAATTTGACTGAAGAGTTTAGAATGGTTTAAATATTTTAATAAATTATTTCATGTGCTATTTGCGAGAATATGTTTGGGAACGCTTCCGCGGTCGGTAATATTAGAATCACTAGGTTTTCAGGTAAAACCGCGTTTTAGATTTATAAAATCTCGATGTTTCGGCTTCCACTTTGAACCCATTATCAAGAGAATCCAGTTAAAAATCCAGAGTTGACTTTTCTAGCTGTGTGTCCTGGGCAGTAATTGTGACCTTGGTGCAAATCAACTAGATTCTCTTGATAATGATTTCAAAGAGGAAGCTGAAACGTCGAGATTTTACATATATAAAACGTGGTTCAATTCGAGAACCTCATTATCATTATTATGACTCATGAATTCTACATTCATTGACTCTGCCATTCGGGTTCATTATACTCGATGATGTCATCAGTCTATCGTGTTTTCGGTTTTTTTCATGGACGTTTATGGTCAAGCAATATCCACGATTGCTTTGGTCCATCTATTCGTCACATCGCATCGTTATATGACCTGCCCACCTCCATTTCAATTTATTTACTCTTCGAATATGAATATGCCCTTATATGCCTGAATATGTATTCTCTGATTCATGTACAGGTTTTCCTGTCCCACTTTCTAATGCGAAGCGTACACCTTTGCATTCGCCTCTGTGCTATCTGAAGATTTTGAACTGATTGTGATGTGAGTATCTAGGCTTCACTGCCATATGTCATAACGGACAAGACGCACTGATCAAGTACCTTTCTCTTCAGGTAAAGTGAAAGTTTGTTCTTAAATACTGCCTGCCAGAGCCTGCCAGATGTCTGCCAGTACATGTACCATACCGTTCCACCCTCCGGACAATATCACCATTTATTGAAATCCTCTACCCAAGAAATATATATATATATATATATATATATATATATATATATATATATATATATATATATATATATATAGTGATCCACCACATTCAAAGCCTTATCGAATATAGAAATTCTTCTGTCCTAAAATTTATTGAACATGACCTGACACTTTTTCCGGTTTATTTTTAAACCAAAAGGTTATCCATTCCTTTGCAGCTCTTGTGTGTGTTTTCGTAACTCACCCGGGGTCTTGTGAAAGGTAAACAATATCATCTGCGAACTTAAGATGCCATCAGATGGCTTAAGTATGCACCATTGATTTTTATTCCAACCGGTTCAAACTATATTATGGAATACCACTTTAAGGCAAGCTGAGAAAAGAATATGCGATAACGTCTTATCCTGCCATACACCCCGGTTCTACATTGATTTTAACTTCTAGATCATCCATGTGAACTGTCGCCTAGCTTCACCATACATCGATCCCACCAAATTTACATCGGCTGTTCATACACAATTCTATTAATAAGGCGTGCACTATGATTTGCTTTGAGATTGAATCAAATGCCTTTCATAATCAATAATAAGTCAAGTATTCATTGTATGTGGAGGATACCCTAGATGTGATTCATTCTATTGAATCCACTTCGTAATCCTGCTTGCTCTCTTGTGCGTAATTCAGTGTTCTTAATATTAATTTAGCTATTATATTGGTATAAACTTTGTACATTACTGATAGGAGACTTACTGGGTGGTAGCTATTAAAATCTTCTTGAGTTTTTTTATGTAGAAGAATTACCAAAGCATTTTTCCATAAGTTGGGTACTTTATGTTCTTTGAGGCATCAGGATTTTATACCCATAATTCCCCTTGTCTAAAAGCTGGGCCATATTGTAGCGTTGACAAATTCTTGATCGCTACAGGTAGCATTCGTAAATTGTTGATCACCACTGGTAGGTTTATTTCGGACAAATTCTTAACTGAAAGAGCTTCGATATCGTTGGGACAAGGCAAGACAGTCTAACTCCAAATCTCCAGGTGAGCGGACGTTTTCGCGCCTTACCCTTCCGACCTAGGTACGTAGGTTTGCTGGCCAAGTTACGCTTGGGTTGATTTTTCTGATATTCTTATAGAGGGTTTTACGACCCGGCAGCAGAGAATCCGATCAACAGACACCAGGCCATTGAACGACCACCTATTACAGAGCCCGACCATCGTGGAAACCTACACCTTTTTGGGGCCACATGGCACGGTAACCGGTTGGTCAGATCGAGATTATTTCGGGACCCCCACATCGGGATACCGGACTGCCCGCAGTCGTACTCAATGTTTTTGGACACCCAGTACCTTGATAGGCAAGGATAGACAACATCAGGAAATAAGGCCAGATAAACACTTTTTTTATTATATTTTCATGTACCGTTAAGGGTTGCAATTACCAGTTATTTTTCACAAATACATTATTACCATAATTTCTTATACTGATAATGGTCACGTTATCACCTTATATTTTGTATATATTTGCCATCTGACCATTCTTGGTTACCCTAGCGTTATATATCTATCTTTTTACTATTGTCAGAATAGAGGAAATAACCTCTAATTTGTAAGTATAGGGACATAGAGACCAGCTGGTGTAATTCAGAGCTGTGTATTTGATTTTTGATTTCTTTCACGGTGAGGTTTGGAGAACTACCTTCCCTAAACCTTCCCGTGTCTTTTGTTTGATAGTTTTAGTTATTCCTTTTTATTGTGTGCTTTGTGTCGTTCTTTTTTGAGTGTGCTTTTATAATATATATGTATAAAATTCTAGTAAACCGTTTTATTTAAGATAGACCCCTTCCCGGTTCCAGGGTCTTTTCCGATATATGAAGTAACCGGGTGGCGCTCAACTTTTGTCGTGGCTTCATTCTATCCTGGATCTTCTTCCCGGTGCTCCCGGCGAACAGCTGCCGTCGCTGTGATCTATATATTTTTTATTTTGTTTCAAAAGAGAAAATAATAGGTCACAATATCATTATAAAATTCCTAAATTTTCTCATCCATATAGCTTATAGTTGGTGGCTAAATTTGAACAATTAATAAGCTTAAACTTTATATTCAGCTATATGACGCATTGGGTTATTCTGTCCAGTCTGATAATAGTATTGAAACATATATTCGACAGTCTGTATGCGGTGTAACGCATCAGTTAAGAGCAGAACTCCGAGGTGACCGGGCGTGTTTTTGTCTGGTCATCATGGGAACAGTCAACAGTGGCGGTTGGTAGTTCCGGCAGCAGAGGTCAGATCTGGCCTACGGAGCGGACACCCCCGAAGTCGTCCACGCCGCGAAGCGGGTGGCGCTTCAACCCTAACCAAGTGAATAAGTCTTAGCCCCGACGTTGGACATGCATCGATGCACCGGGATTGGCAACAATCACCAAGTCCATCCGGCCCGAATCTCACCTAACAAGGAATAAGCAACGAAATATCTGCACACCATCATCAATGCATCGGAGTTGGACTCCGAGGGGCTCGGAATTCGTACACCGGTCTTCTTGGGGCCAGATAACAGTGACTGTTGGTAGTCTTAGCAGCTGAAGTCTCATCCGGCCTAGGAAGCGGGCACCCCTGGCGCTTTAAATCTAACCAAGAGAATTAGCCTTAGCCCCGAGCCTGGTGAAGTATCGACGGACTGGGATTGGCAGCATCACCAAATCCATCCATCCCGAGCGACTAAAGAACTGTACAACAACATCAACAGTGTATTACAACATCAATCAAAGACCGGAATAACATCAAAAATAAAGAGAATACGCCAGAACATCAACCACGGAATAAGAACAGAAAAAACATCACTCTTTCAATATCAAATCAACGGATTCACACACGCCAGCCAAGAAGAAGATCAAGAAAATTAATTCAAGAATAAACGCGATCGGTTAACAAGAGAAGAAAAGTAAGGGCCCCAGGGTCAACTTGTCAACCAGGATAGCAGTAGTAGTAGCGGTGTAACTTTAGAAGAAAATTCAAGTACTTAAAATAAACCCTGGCATTCGTGCGATTCATGAAACATATGCAAATGCAAATCTGTTAGATTCAACGATGATTTTCCATCACCATTTTTTTCGCTTGTCGATGTTAACGTCAATCGATAAGAACAAGGCAAGCCCTCAACTACTTCATCGTTATCCCTTGAAAGCTTTCTTGACTATTTTCGGAAAATACGGTAAAATATTACTACAGTCACGTTGCAATAACTAGGGATTTACTTTGAATGAGTCGAATAAATTTTGCTGAATAAGTAGATCTAAGTAGTTCTAAGTAGTTCTAAGTAGTTCTAAGTAGTTCTAAGTAAGGTAAAACAAAAAGTTCTAATTTAATTTTGTATCAACATCCGTGATTGATTCTTGCATCAACAAAGTTTCAATAGTCTGAACGAATCTGAAATCTATTGCGATCTCTTTGCTTATAATAACAAAAACTGATATTGGCGAGGAACAACTTGCCAATATATTATTTCTTGATTGAATTTTATCTACATCCCTTAAAAAGTTGCTCAGATTAATAACAGGTTTTTTTTTTCCAAATAACCACAATATATTAAAGTAAAGTGTCAATACCAATTCATATCTAAACGCGTAAAATTGTCCCGAAAATACATGCGAACTCCCGTAGGATTTTCTTCTCGAACTGTTTCTGTTTAATCTCTGCGTTAATGTTATTTACGAACACTTTAGAGAGAAACTAAATTTTGACCATTTGAAATGCAAATTATCTAACAATGGCGATTTTAATCCAGTAGTTTTGGACAATATTAAGCTCAGCAAATTATAATTGCTCTGACCGAAACTGTCCTTTCATTAATTTAAAATCAATTTCTATGAAATACTGTTGACTAGATAGGGATAATATTAATAATAAATTTAATCGTGTTGGAGGTTAAAGGTATTATTTTTTTAATAATTTTAAAATAGGCATTTATAATTTTGAGGTTTTTATAATTTTGGGGCATTCTTCATAAGCTACTAAGCTAAGCAACATTCTTGAGTTTTATTTATTTCATTAATCCTAATCCTAAATCCTAATCCTAATCCTAGTCCTAAAATGCGAAAAAATTTTGAACCCCGTTATTTCAGGCACATTTCTGATTTTAAAAAGGGAATAGCAAAACAATTCGGCATAGATACTTCTGCAGCTACGAGGACATGGATAACATGGAGCGGAGTTATGTAAAAATACGAGTAGTACACCTAGAAGTATCCCAGAACATGACTAACGGCTTCCTAGACTTCTTGCTATACAAAACCAATAGGAAAATATCAATTGCTTTTGTTACATCTACAAAAACCTGCAATGGAACTCTATTTGCTTTAGTAATTGAGTCTACAATGGTCGTTCAATAAGTCCTTTATTTTAGGTAGTTCTTTTATTTTTCAACATAATCTCCTTTTAGCTCTATACACTTTTCCAAGCGTTTCTCCAACTTTTTTAAACCGTCTAAAAAGTAAGATTTCGGAAGGTCCTCAAAATAGGCATCTGTATGGGCGATGACCTCCTCGTTAGATGTGAACCGTTGTCCGCTGAACCATTTTTTCGGCCACAAGTTCGAAAATAAAAAAAAGTTACTGGGGGCCAAATCCGAGGAATAAGGTGGATGTTGTAATAATTTGAACTTTAATTCCATGATTTTGGCCATTGAAACTGTATAGAACCCAGCATTGTCTTGATGGAAAAGGATATTTTTCTTTTTTAAATGAGGTCGATTTTTCTTGATTTCTTCGCGAAATCGGTGCAATGACAACACATAGTGTTCCACTTCCACACTCCTGTTATTGTTTGTTGTTTTCCAAGTAATCGGTGTAGATGATTCCACGCGCATCTCAAAAAGCTGTGGGAATAAATATACCGACAGATTTCACTGTCCTGGCCTTCTTCGGAGCCCGTTCGCCTTCAAAAAACCACTGTTTTGATTGTTCCTTTGCCTCATCAGGATTGCGACGAAAAAGCGCCAAAACAGCCTCAGAATCGACCACACGATTGCGTTTATTTTCCACTGAGAGCAAAAGCGGCATACATCTTGCGAAATTTTTCCCATCCAATTTTTCGTGCAAAATTACGATAAACCTGTGGCCTCAACTATTTCGCGCACATCGATTCGTCGATCACTTAAAACAATGTCGTAGAATTTGTCAATCATTTCGGGAGTAGTCACTTCCACTGGACGTTCCGAACGATGTTCATCTTTCGTGGACGTACGGCCACGTTTAAACTCATTTACCCAATAATAAACAGTTGCAAATACAGGAGCAGACGTGCCATGAACTTCATCCAACTCAGCATTGATCTCTTTCGGTGTTAAGTCTTTTAAATATAAGTATTTAATCACCACTTGAAACTCGCTTTTTTCCATTTTTCAAAATAACCAAAAGTTCCTTGCTTCATCAAAAATTAAACCATGTGATGAATATAACTGAGACTTTGACAGCTATGTGTTGAATAAATAATGATGCTTACTAAAAACCAACCATTTCCTATGCTACGAGCACCATCTCTTAAATTTTCTATGAACTTATAGAATAACTCTTGTACATTTATTTAGGCGATCATAATGGGCGTGGAAGGGTTAGACTTTTTGGGGTGAAAGGTGACATATAACTTTCACATTAAATGATGATAGTGAAAAAATATTGTAAAATAAAATAATATTGAATTATTATATACCGCTAAAATAAATTATTTTTCGAAAATTTCATTTACTAGAATGTTTAATATTGTGAACTAATGCAAATATATATTTGTAATATTCGCATATAATACTTCTAAAAAGATTCGGCTTCATCTGGAGGTCTTTACGCAACAATCTACTAACAAAGCCAAATTTATGACCCATTTCGAAAATACTATTCCTCTTCTAGTAAATCCTTAGAAATGTTTAAAACTATGTGCTGGATTACCCACATACATTAAACCACAAAAAGAATTAGGTGGTTAGGACACGTAGCAAGATTGTAATGAAAGAGTATGACAAAGATAGTTCTATGTAGAAAACCAATAGGCAAAAGAAAAACAGGAAGAACACAAAACACATGGCTGGAACCAGTACAAGAGGATTTGAAAGCGATTGGAATTCGAAACCGTAGGACCCGAGCAATAAATAGAGAAGAATGGAGAGGAATTGGTATTAAATACTTACTAAAGTTGCGATTGACAAATGTGTTTTGTGCAGAATGCCACTCACAATTCAGATTGTAGGCGATTTCTTGGTTAAATTGGTATCGTGGTACTGAACATCCTCCATATTCTACTTATTTGGCCCCATGCTGCTTACGGCTATTCCTGAAATTGAAATTGATATTCAGGCGAAAAGATTTCGAGAAAAATGTCTAAATTCATTTCAAATTTCAACCTCTACTTTATACAACTATTTATAACATTGAAAAAATTGTCACAAAAAGTCACAATTTTATATTAAATGATCGCCAGCTGAAGATGTGCGAAGCATATTGACAATTATTGATTGAGATATCGCAAATGACTGTGGTAACTACATAGTGTTTTGTGGGTTCCACGGTTATTAGCTCTCGGCCAAAGACACATACGAATACAGTTCCTAGGGGTGTGTTTGCCCAATTTCTCTGCGGAGTTCTGATGAATTACTTCGGCGTTTATTATTATAGTAGAGGAAACATGAATTCACTTCAACTTTTCGTACTCTTTTTTAGAAGATCATAGCGCGGAATCACTTCAGCGGGTTGTCGATCGATAGTAACTTTATTCTTCATTTATCTCTTCCGTATCTTCGTCGTCATTTATATTCAAATCAGTCAACATTTTTTTCTGTAAATTCTACTTCTCTACTAGATTATTTTTTTAATATAGTGTATCGACTACAGCCAACTGTATACCATATGCGAAACACAGTTGCTGGTAGCAAGGTACAAGTTTACCAACTTTTACCATGACACCTGCTCCGTCAGTTATCAGGCCGATAATATAGGTTTCAAATTTAAGACCAAAACTCATCAGGCCTTCTTTGACCAATCGGATGCAGTGTTTCGCTGCACATGAACCGCGTAGTTGAATCAAACCAAGATTAAAATGGGTGTCTTTGTGAATAATATTTACGATCAAATATCGGTGATTTCCACTCATCAAAACTCGAAAAACTTTGTGAGGGCTTTTTGAGATGTGTAAATTCAATTATTATATCAACTTTAACGATATTTGAAAAAATTACGACTGTAGATCTGATTGTATTAGGAGAATTAGGAAATTGAAACCCACTCTTTAGAAAATAAATATCTTAAATCTGAAAACGTACAAAATGACTTGAGGCTAAAACCATCCTTGCAAACCCTTCTGGAAACCATTTTTTCATTCGAATTTTCCTTTTGAAATAGCCGTCTATAGTTTTACTTTTCTTTATGGGTATTTCTTCTTCAATAACATACATTTTTGAAGTGGATGCTTTGAGAACTAAATCCGTATTGCGACGTTATTGACCTATTTCTATGCAGTGCATTAACACACATTAGGCATTTTGCATTCTCGTCCCCTTCGGATTTTTTGAAATACTGTCATAAACTTTTTTCATTATTCTCACCAATATTCTTCTGATGCGGTTTTGAAAGAGACTTGACTACTAACTGCAAAGCAATTTTATCATTTGTAGTTGTTGGAAATTGAAATGTAAATAGGTTAGGTTTTGTACTCGAATTAATGTAATATATCACCCTACAAACTACCCTACAATATCACCCTATTTTGTTATTAATATCAGCTAAGAAAATTGTTCTAAAAGGGTACCTGAGAGACTCATTCCTCCTTACAGAGAATACTGCCCCCTCCTGAATTTCAATTTTATAATGTTAGAAGACTTTACAAAATCTCAACAATATTGTATTTTTTTCACTTTTTGAACGACCTTTATATACTGATTCGGTATGTTATGGACATCTACTCTATAATATTTACCTTTACACTTTCAAGCTCATTACACTTTTTAAATTAAATTGATTTTCTATTATTATTATATATTAAATCTTCCTTTTTCTTTCATGCAATATATTTTCAAAAATCGACAGAAGCAAAAAATATAGTTTCTCAACTGTGTTTGCAATAAATACATTCAGAATATTTATTTTGTAAATATTCCTCTACACAAAAGTGTGTCCCATTTTTGGCGCTAGATGGTATTACATCACAAAACCGAAATGTTCTGCTTCACACGTGTAAACTTCTGATGTTTAACAGAAGTAATATCAGTTAGTACTTTGAAAAAAAAATGTGTTATCAGGTTCATTTATTAAAAATGACAGAAAATAAAGATACATTTTTACATAATATTCTTTCTTATTTCCGAAAAGCCAAGAATGCCTCGCAGATGTATAATAAAATATGTGCTGTGTATGGTGAGAGTACTGTTGCAGATTCCACATATAGTTAGTGGTTCAGTCAAGAATGTAACTTGATTACGTTAACTTGATATTGTTACTAAACCGATGTATGGATGGTACATGAGTTAACAGAAAATTTGATACACCGAAATTCTGCTTACGATTATCTATTGAGGAGCAACGAAATTGATCCATTTTTAAAGCTGATGGTTACAGATGATAAAAAATGGAGATGTAAGACCGGAGATGCCCCTTCAACCAGAGGAAAAGAATTAGCCAACAGAAGGGTTGCGTTTCATCAAAGCAATGTTAAACCACATGTATATTTGGCCACCCGACAAAAACTTTTACAACTTGACTGCGATGTTTTGGTCTATCCACTGTACTCCCCCAACTTTGCGCCCTCCAACTGTCATTCATTTGGATCGTTTCAAAATAGCTTAATTAGCAAAAACTTTATTTCCCTGGAAGACTTCAAAAATCCCTAGATCAGTTCTTTAACCAGAAACCTTAGAACAACTATGTACGACGGATTATACAGCTACCGTAGATATGAACAAAGGTCATTGAAAAGGATGACACGTATTGATTAAATGGAATTTTTAGTTAACAGAATTTTTCCAAGGAAAAATAGTTCTTTTACATCAACCTAATATTTAGTGACATAGTAGGTTAGTATGTAATTAAAATAAAGATTTGACAGTTTATTTTTGTTAGATCACTACTTTACACTTCTTCAACAAATATTTAAAAAATTATCTGGCATTTATGGTATCATTGTTACGTTAAAATTACACTAGTGGTAAAAATATGCAAGGTTTAATGGATTCTGACAGGATGTGTGTTAATGTCTCTGGCTAAATCATGCAGCTATATATGTCTTATACACCGACAATAGATACATTTTCCTTTAAAATGTTTCCATTTTACTCCATGTATTACGGATCATTCTTATCATGTGTCTTATTATATGAACCCATTATTTTATGAATTGCGGCATTATAAGTAGACCTGCATTATACTGCATTTTAATTTATCACTACATAAAGGACAAAATGACCTATTAAAAGTAGAACTGGGATTTTCAGACAGAAAAACTCAACCATTAATTAAAACAGAAAGTAATTGAAAATCGAGATTGACAACAGCATTTAAATTTTATAAAATACCACAAAGTAACTACGATTTAATTTTACAACTATGGTTAGTTATTAAAATAAATTTTTAGTTTTACATATAATGAATTTTATAAAAAGGGTGTCAGAACTTTCGAACATATTGGGAATACTGTTTGAAATGAAAATGTCACTCATAGACTACTGTGTTCAGTCCGTTGTGCCAAATTTACTATGGAATACGATTAAAAAGCGAGCAGATATTATTTGTATATACCATCAAAATGCATGTTCAGTTTACCAGTTTTTTTATCGAAACGCACTTCTGGTTTGATGGATTTGTGAACAAAACTAACTGCAAGATTTGGCCCGATGAAAATCCTCAATTCATTCAGGATTTACCTCATTACCTTATTAATTCTCAGAAAGTCACTGTTTGATGCAGTTTTTAGACTGAAGGAGTTATACAACCTTATTTTTTTGAAGACTATGATGGAAATCGTCTTACTTTTTCTTCAACTGATTCTCTCCTAAACGATTAGAAATGATTCATATTTTCCATCAAAATGACTGTTCAGTTCGCCAAACTAATATAATTATTCTCGACAAAGCACACTTCTGGCTTAATGGATTTGTGAACAAATAGATTTCAGTAAGCGTTTATTTATAAGTCTGCAATGGCCTATTCTATAAGTCTGTGGCAGATCCTTGACAATTTTCTGGAAGATGGAGAGACGGGTTGGTCCTGATAGAAAGTCTAATCGGCCAGAGTTTATTAGATCAGAACCTTCATGCATGTTCCAAACTTTCTGGACAAAATTCTTTAGAAAAGAGTCAACGTTGATGGATAAGTTAAAGAGGGAGAGTATAAGAGAGTGTAAGATTAAAGAGAGGGCTAGTACAAGCCAGCTTGGTCTCCTGGTTAACGAGTTCATTACATCTATTACCTTTATGGCTCGGGACCCATAGGAAGATATAAGATACAAGAGCAAAGATCATCTGTACAAGAGAGGAAGTTACATATGGAGGAGTGGATGAAGGAATCTATCCATAGCAAAGAGCTCATCTGTGGAAATACTGGTGTTTCTTGAGAAGCTATGTTTATGGGTGAAGGTAGGCTGATGGAAGAGAGGGACTGTAAAGTGGTCGAATGAGTAATCTGTTTTATTGAGTGACTGTAAACCGTCTGTACAAATAATATTGGAGACAGATAATTTGCTAAGGAATTGGAATAAGGAGTCAGGAAAAGAAGTTTTATGATATGTCTCTGTCTTATGATATGTCTCAGAAGGCTAAAATTTCTTTAGGGAGATTAAAGGATCCAGAATGGTTTCTGGATGAAGGAAATTGAACAAATTGGATAAAAATTGAAAGTAGTGACCAGCTCTAAAGTACGAGGAGGGGAAATGAGTGAGGAGGGATAAGGAGTCAGGAAAAAAGTTTTGTGATATCTCCGCAAGCTAAAATCCAAGTAGAAACGTTGAGGGCCCATAACGGTTTTGGGAGAAACAAAATGGAAGCCAATCTGAAGGAGAGAAATTAAACTCATTGGATAAAAATTAAAATAAGTGACCACCATTAAAGTAAGAGGAGGAGGAGTAAAAGTGATGAGGGACAAAAGGGGAATTGGGATTGGGGGAAAATTAATTTTGAATTTAAATTGATAATTTAAGACTGCAGGGAAAGTGGCTCATTAAAAGAGATACTCATCTAAATTCTAGAGTCGATTTTCGATCTAATGATAGATTTGTATAGATAAAAAAAAGTTAGAGAATTAGGATCATGTTCCTTAAACTGGTCCTCAAATATCTGTTAATATCGTTATAGGTCAATTCCATTTTCTTTAATGCCTTTTTGACCGTTTGAAAGAAAGTTCTTTATTTTTGAATTAAAATATAAAAGACTAAGTTTAATATTTGTTGCTTCAAAGAACCTTTCAATTACAATCTTTCGATGTTAGATGCTTATCCTTTATACCAGAAATCTCACCGAATAGTAACTTTTTGAGGACACAATGTTGCCCTGTTATGTACAACAGTTTTATTTGTTAATATATATATATATATATATATATATATATATATATATATATATATATATATATATATATATATATATATATATATATATATAGTTGAACTGTGTTCCCCTGTTAAAGACAAGAGATATTAACACTAAACTTTCATTTATACATCTTCTTTCAAGATATATATATATATATATATATATATATATATATATATATATATATATATATATATATATATATATATATATATATATATATATATATAGTTGAACTGTGTTCCCCTGTTAAAGACAAGAGATATTAACACTAAACTTTCATTTATACATCTTCTTTCAAGATAGGATAATATAAATTGCATTCAACGAAAAATATTGTTTGTTGAAGAATAGTAGTGTTGACGGATATCTCGACATTTCGAAATTACCCTACTGAAACAGTACTTTTTGTTGCTTAAATATCAAGACGCAGAGCAGCGTTCTGTCGTATCAAACAGGTGAGTATTAATCTGATTTAGATAGAACGCTGATCAGCATTAGACGTCATACAGCGTTGTTTCTTTTTGTTGGATGAAACATATATACTGTGGCACATCTTCTTTCAGCTTCATTATTCTTTTTTGAGATGAGACAAAAACTACTCATAGAAAAACAAATTATATTTTAATCCAAAAACAAAATATACCTCTATTAATCCATTTTTTAGGTATTAATAAATATTTTAAATTTTTGTCGAAAAAATAAATATCTAAACATGAGTACAAAAAAAAACCTAGCACCCGTTTTGTAGTACCAGTCTTTAAAACATTCTGGAGACAAGAGTGATTTATTTAAACATCTCTTGCATCGATAGGCTATTTCCTTACGTAAGCAATATTTTGTACACATTTTGCAGTTTAAAAATACTTTTTTCTTGTTGGATTACCAGGATTTCTTTCAGGCCAGTGGCCCTCTAATAGATTTTGACTTGTGGGGCATTTTGATTCATACGCGGCGCTATATTACCTTCTATTGTCAAGTTTATAACGTTGAATTGGATGTTTTCTTTCAATATCATCTGGAATTTTGAATAAAGGTTTTATAAGGCTGTCGCGAAAGTCTAGGAATCTGCACGTTTTAGAATCATTTTTGGTATATTTTTTGTACAGATAGAAAATATTCCATATGGTAATTAATATCCAGCATGTGAAATATTACCTTTTTATGCCATCGAATGATTTTTCTGGGAGTCGAATAAATTGACGTCATCTGGTTACATTTATCGGTGCCTAACATATGACGGTTATATACAGCAATTTCTTCAGGCTTTTCCATTTCCTTGCCATATTTATTTTTAACTGGAACCAACCGGGGCTAATTTCTAGTTGTAGTGACTAGAACGTTGTGTTTCTCCCACCATTTGGAAACATGTCGTTTGCGAAAACAACTTGGCGAAGTAAAAAATGATCACCTTTTTTCAACTTTTATATGATCAGTTCACGGAGATTGCTTTTACGAGTAAATCGTAGAGTTTCGTTAGTATGGGTTCTTAAGGTAAGCAGTTTTTCCGAAAGCCGATAACTATTATAAAAATTATCCATAAATAATTAATGTCCTTTCATAAGGTACGCTTTCATTAACCTTAGAACCAAAGACTCTTCGTCGTACCTTCGTCTTCATGTTCTATTTTGCCACAGTATATTTCGATGTTTAGGAGGTAACCATCTGAGGTTGTCAAGTCCTAAAATTTAATGCCATACTTAGCTTTCCTATTCTTATAGTGAGCTCTGACCAACCAAGCCTCTGCGAAAATGCAACAGTGACTCATCCAAGGAGAGCTCTTTTATTGGATCATAGACACTCTGAAATTGGGTAATCAGCATATCCAAAAATGGTTGAAATTTGTCTTTCTTATTTGAAAATTTACTTGAACAATATAAAACTCGAAATATTTGTTTAAAGCTTCACCCCCACATAACATGATAAAATACCGGATGGAAATATAATAATAATTAAATATTTAATGGAAATATAAGACATCATCAACGCTAACACGGCGAATCTGCGCCTCTCGAGAGTTTCTAGCATTAGGTCTATTTTTTTGTGATGAAAGCTTGTCCATAATTATTTGAGCAATTGACTACAAATTTTTAAAAGATCTTCTAGGGTGTTATTGATGTTTATGTTTATTTTTACACAGTTAGTGGACGCATCAAAATTAAAATGGATTTTTGGTTAGATAAGTCTGAAGTTAATTGTTTAATAGTTTTTTTCTGGGATTTTATATTATTAATAAAAACTATATATAGCACTAAGACTGTATACTGTGATTCCCACCAACATTTTAGAATATGACACCTAATTGTTACCTTTCCTATTTATTATTAATGTTAACCCACGTTGCTAAGACCCATACTCATTCGGACAAAGCGGGTTTTAGAAGGGGTTCTTTATTTTTGTTATTCTATAAATACTTGATACAAAATGTTTCTAAATGATGTTTTATTTTCAAGTTCGATGAATATCCTATCAAATGTTGTAAAAAATCGTAACGTATCTGGTTAATCAGTAGTTGTCGTTTCCTAGTCTGAATCATCTTGTTTGAGAGTGATAGGCTCTAAAGACTGTTGGGTGAGGTCATATTATTCTTGATGCTAATGTATATTCTCTTCAATATTATGCAAATTGTCTTTTTGAATAATTCCTGAATCTTGGGCCAAAGTTTCCTACTGCATGATTTCGATATTTTGCCTTTGGATCAAATCAGATAAATCAGATATTTGGCTTTCATTTGATTGAGCACTCTCACTTTGTACGTAATTTTTATCTTTATCGTAATTTTTATCTTATCTTTTATCGCAATCGCGACTGCTTTCTTTGATACGGATCGTAGGTTTTTTCGCCTTCATCCATCTATAAACATATGAAAATTTAAAGCTTATTAAAAAATTATGATTATTTGCTTACGATTTGGACAAAAAACTAGCTCAAATACGTGCTACATAAATTACGACACGAGAAACGTCCCACCTCATAGTTTCTATGTAACTGACGACGCTGTACAACAACGCGTATCAACTGTTCCCGCCTAAAACATGGAAGGGGGGTATGGAGAGTGGGGGGTGGGGGATGTAAGTTGCAGTAGCGTGACACTTAGGCCATTGCATTTCTCTGTATAGTGACACTGTTGCTTAAATTTCATTATACATTAATTAAAGAAGAGACGGTGCTTCACGTTCAGTCCTCATTTAATATTCTGTGAAATAACGCTGCACAACATCACTATTCATCAACATGTTAAGAATATTTCATTATACCCCGGTGATATTTGTTTTTTTTTATTTACTACTATTTGAAACAGTAGGTGGCCTAAAACAGGTGACACGCCTAAAACAGGTAAGCGCTTTTACACAGCATTAGGGTCAATGTGTGCATGCGCCGCGAGTGACCTAAAGTACATTATTTTCGATCATCTCCGCTCAGGCGCCGAGGTCGCATATTGGTTTAGCTACATGCAATGAAAGATTTTCGATAGTTTTATTAAAGAATTCAAGGTAAGTGTCTTGTGAAAATGTTTTATAGCTGTTCTGTTGTTAGTATTACCGCATCATTTTAGTACTAATTAACTTTAAAATAAGATAAATAGCCGGTATATTTTTACTTTGATTTTGAAGTTATTATTACTTACCAAAAGAATGTGCTCAAGAGCAAAACGGGTAGGGCAAAGCCGGTACTGGTCTACTTTGTCCGGATACAGATTTATATTAAAGAGTGTGGGATTTTTTCAGATGGTGAATAAATATAGAGAACACTATGAAACTGGCGGTGGATGAAGCTAAGAAAACTTCGGTGAAAAAAAAAATAAAAAATGGAAGATGTGAGAAAAAGCTCGGGGATACTAGAGAGTGTTTAATGATGATCAAGAAAGCGATTTGCTGGAATATGTCTTCCATGTCGATGATCTTTTGTATGGTCTGACTAAAATTAAATTTTTAGAACTTGCCTACCAATACGCAGAAGAGAATAACATTACACACCCCTTTAAAGATGGCCGTACAGTGAATTACTGGTATTTTGGATTTAAGAGCCGATATCCGGAATTGACTATACCAGAACCAACTTTTATTGCCTGAGCGGTTAGTTTTAATAAGCAACAAGTGGACAGATTTTATAATTTATTAGAAAAAGAAATAAACAAACATGTTATTGTCGCAACCCGGATTTATAACGTCTAGGAAACAGGCATTCAGACTACAAGTAACAAACCTCCAAACATTTTGACGAGAACCGGGAAAAAACAAACTGGTGTAAGTTCGAGTGTTGAACGCTCACGACCGTTGTCTACTGCTATAATACGGCTGGATTTTTCACATCTCTATTTCTCATTTTTGCAAGAAAAAGAATGGTTGGTAGATTATTGGATGGAGCTCCTCCTGGCGCCAGTGCCACTTGTACGGATAACGGATAGATCAACGAACCTACGTTTTTAGAATGGCTTCGTTACTTTGTTGATGTTACCCGTCCAACTTCGGAGGTAAAAGCTATTTCGATCATGGATAGTTATGAATCCCATAAATATCCTTTGGCATTAGAATATGCCTCTCATAGTAACGTGATTTTCGTTTCGCTTCCTCCTCACACAATACATCGCATCAAACCAATTAGACCGGTGTGTATATGGGTGTCTAAAAATTGATTTTGAACAGTTTCAGTGTTTCAAAGGAGCCACATGGGACGAATTACATCCAATATGAAGTCGGGAGACTTTTCGGTGAAGCATATTTGAGAACAGCAAGTACACAGAATGTTATTAGCAGATTCATGGAATGGCCTACCAATGGCCACCGCAAATATATTTGATAAGTCAGACTTTTTGCCATCGACCCAAACCAGCGAACGTCGAAACTGTAGTAACTCGAGATAATGCATCCCAATTTGCAACAATTCCTCGAACAGAAGCTTCCTCTTATATTCGTCGGTCTAATGACTCTGACCGCTCCGTTTCTCCATCTTTGTTGGAAAATGAAGACTGCAATACCCCAAATGATGTATCCCAATCTGCAACAATTCCTAGAGCAGAAAATTCCTCTGACCTCACCTTTTCTCCATTAATATTAGAAAATGATCTGATGCCTGCACAGAGTCAATTAGCACATGATGATTCTGCGTTAGGCACTATGGAATATGTAGATGTGGTGGTATATAATTCACCTTTAGGGAAAGAAATATCGACTGAAATAGACAGAATTTCATGTTCGGATTTGATTACTCTTAAATCAGTTTCTGTTCCATCGACACCTTTGATACAAGAAAAATCTATAGCCCAAATAAAACAAATCGCAAACGCAACATTCAAAGAGCTGAAGTGTTAACCAGTACTCCAATAAAAAAACAGCAAAGGGAGAAGGAACAAAAAAGAAACGTGTTGAAACAAAATCTGAAAAAAAGAAAAGGAATATGAAAGACCGTATTTTTGCAAGTAAGAAGTTGGGGGCTGCTGAATGGAAAAAAAGAACGAGACATGCTCCTTCCACAAGTAGAAGCAGAACAAAGAAAATTAGTAATAAAAAAACGCAAAAAACTAACGAACAGTATGTTTGTATTATTTGGGTTGATTTTTATGTAGAACCACCTGAAGAAGGCTGGGTCCAATGTGAAGACTGTAGAGCATGATGGCTCACGAAGCTTGTATTGGTTATTCTGGTGTAGGTTGGTATTTTTTCGATTTGTGCCACGGATAAAGCTTTTTTTTTTAATTAAACGATTAATATATTATCTTAAAGGTTTTGGTCACGAAATTATCTGATAATTTACAAAAAATATCAGTCTGTGTTGTTGATTTTCATTAGAATTCTGAGAAAAGGATCTATTTAACATGTTGATATATTTATATGATTGATCTCAATAGTATAACTATTGTTTGATTAAATAATTCTGAAGTTAATTATTTTTTCTAGGATTAGTGTTAATAATAAAAACTATGCATAGGACTAAGACTGCATACTGCGATTCCCGCCAAAATGTTAAAATATGGCACTTAATTGTTACCTTTCCGACTTATTATTAATGTTTACCCGCTTTGCCCAAGGCGCATACCCGTTTTAGGCCCCCATTCGGGCAAAGCGGGTTTTAGAAGAGGTTTTTTTATTTTTGTTACTCAATAAATACTTGATACAAAATGTTCCTAAAGGTTGTTTTATTTTCAAATTCGATGAACATCCTATCAAATGTTAAAAATCCTAACGTATTTGACTAAAATTCTTGTTTTTTGAACCTTCAACCTTAGCTTACCCGTTTTTTCCCCACCCTTATAGAAAATTAGGTCATGATTTTGTTGACAACGAAACTTTTAAGCAATATCGACTCGAGACCACAAATACAAAAATTGTAGAACTTCCTCTATATGAATTAGTTACGCGATCTACTGTTTATAATTTTATATAGAAATGTATATGAAACTTCTTGAATACATTAAAGAGCCAGCAACTGATATAAATTTCGGCTCTCGCATGAAAATTCAATTTTAATCAGCCAATAATTCTTTTCTTCTAACAAAATTGACAACAGATTTTGAATTAAACATTTCGAGAAAGTTTTATGTTTCGGCAAGTTATAACCTGATTTTAAGTTCGGTATTCGAAAGCAGAGCGTAGTGTTTGCATTCGCGACTATGCGACGCTTTTAACGCTAATTCAGTAATTTTACGAGCAGTAAAAATTAGGTTTTATCTATTCATTACAATCTTCGTTTAAATTTGCGAAATTCGTTCAGCGAACGTAATTACATTCTAGGCAATAAATTTTCTGTTAATGACATATGAAATTAGACAAATATAATTTACTGCAGTATAGCTTTTAAAAATATTTTCTAATATCATTAACATAGATAAGAATCAGGTCATTATAAATGCTAATTATTGATGTGTGTTTAATCTAAAAAAATATTCCTGATTATAAGCATTAGTCATTTTTTATATTTCATCACTATTCAAAATATATACAGATATTGCATGATTATAATGAATCACGTAGTACACCAAAAGAATTCGATATTAATACAAACCCCAGTGATCTATTTATAGATCACAACTAAAACTAATAGATATTAGAAAAAACATGTTTAATATATTTGCCTATAGATATGTCAATATTTAAGATCAGTTAAATACCAAAACACAATTTGCAAACCACCTTTAGTAATAGAAGTAATTTATTTATATTTTTGAATTCACCAAAAAAAAGTGTCGATAACGCCATTATATACTTTTATTTAGTATTCAGAATACCTTTACATTTAAGTCATATTTTTAAACATATAAGCGTCCAATAGGTGTAAGATTACATCGTTATTAGTCATTTTACAAAAGCATTTATAATTTTCGATTATTAGGAGATAAGATATTGCTGATCTATATTGAAACCACTGGGCACAAACGTTATTCATAACACTGCAATGCTACCCAGCGAGGACGCGGCGACTGAAAGCCATCAAAACGGTTTAACTGTGGAGACGGTAAAGGAGGTGGAAGATGATGTCCTTTATCCTGAGGAGTTTTTCCAGATGCTTAATCCGCAAAGAATACCACCTCAAAATGTACACACTACTGCGTAATTTAAACTCTCCAAAACTGTGAAATTGTGCCAGACATCAGATAAAAGTTCTACATAAAAACATAATAGAAGCCACGATTTTCACTGAAAAAATATGAGGGAGAAAACGTATTAATTCCAAGAATTTCTCTAATTTCAAATGTCTACAATTTCCTATTAGTTTGGTTTACCATTACTATCAATAAAGTACAAGGACAGAGTATGAAAGTGGCTGGTGTTGATTTAAAAAATGACTGCTTTTCTCATGGTCTTTGAATTTCAAATTGTTATTAATGGAAAATAACTAAATAGAAAGTGTTCAAGAATTTTTTTAATTATAAACAAAACCTAAAAATTTTGAGAGTAATCCATTTTATATTTGTTAAAATAAAAACAAGCTCACATTGAACGAGTTTTGGATTCATAGTGACTTCCGCCAAAGAATTGTTTGTCGAGACACTTCTTTTCGTATATATATATATATATATATATATATATATATATATATATATTTTTTTTTTTTTTTCTTAACATAGAAATCGGAGAAGAAACCTTGCGTTATACCGGCCTTATGGTAACTAATACCGTAAAATTTTCTACTATATTTTCAAAATTTCTTTTTTACTAATTAATTAGGTTTTAAATAAACGTTTATCTATAAATGATGGGTCAGATTGATTCATAAAAGACTAAATTTGAATAATTTATATTATTTAATTATTAAAAAAATGATTTAAAAAATTATTTAAAAAATTATCTTTTGAATATATTTACCATTTTTTTCTTTGGCAAATACTTATTTCAAGTTACGTTCAGCGAAGCGGGCGTGTAACGGCTAGTAACGTATGAAGTTGAAATGTCACGAAATATTCTTTTAGTGTCCTGTGACAAGTTCAGTTCAGTTCTTGAAATAACATTGGTGAGTCTGTTTTGTTTCAAAATAATTGTTGTGTCGATCTACTGGATATATTTTTTTAGAAAAATGTGTTCAAAAAAGCATTAACAATAATGGAATTAGAGGAGATTATCAATGATCCTAATTTTCTTGTCGACAATGACATTACTAATATAGATGTTATAGTTATACGACCAGATCCAGATTATGTGAACGACGAAAATGAGGCTTACGACGATGCAATAGGAATAACAGAAGTGAGAGATGTACCAGGTCAGTTGGAATTACAAACAGGTGGAGAAGATGAAACTATTGAAGAACATCTAGGAACTAGCCCTACTGTTTCCGAGAAATACCCTTCTGAAATGCTTGCTGCATCTTTGCCAAAATGGAAAAAATGTGGTGCCAAGTATTCTTTTTGTAGAAAGAATTTTGATGTTTTAGAAAAGGTAAAAATAGACAAATTAGTTAACGATTATGTCTCGCTCACACCTTTACAGTTATGTTTTAAGTTCCAATGATATATTGGAACACATAAAAGAAGAAACATTTCGATATGCACAACGGGTAAAAAATTATGCTTAATTATCTTTAGATACTGACGAATTGAAATGTTTCATTGGTATACTTTTATTTTTTGAATACCACCAAGTTCGTTCAGAAATAATGTACTGGTCCACTCCTGCAGATTTAGGTGTTCCAATTGTACAAGTCGCAATGTCTAGAAATAGATATTCAAAGATAAAATCAATGTTACATTTTGCCAATAATGACAATTTCCGTAAGGATGATAGATTTTATAATCTTAGACTCCTAATTGAAATGTTTAATGAGAAATTTCAACAATTCGGAGTGTATACATCATATTTATCAATCGACGAAATAATGTCAGGTATTACGGACACCATGGCTTGAAACAGTTTATACGAGGCAAACCCATATTTTATACCGGCAAAGAAACTCAAAACCAGACAGGCTTGACTCAGGGATTAAAAGTTGTTACAAAATTACTGTCGTGTGTATCAAATTCAGATGAGTATGTTATCTTTTTGTTCTGGTCCATCTTAAAGAAATTGGATTTCATACGACTGGGACTGTGCGTAAATATAAAACGGATTAGTGTCCCATAAAATCTTCTAAAGAGTTAGTCAAAGAGTCTCGAGGTTCTTTTGACTATAGGTATGACAAACTATCTGATATATTTAGAGTATGTTGGATTGATAATAAATGTGTTATAGTTAACACTAATCATGATGAGATAAATCATTTAGCTAAGGTAATTTGTTAGAAGCGTGATGTCAAACAAAGGGTTGATGTACTTCAGCCAAAACTTATCCAGAACTAAAATAAATACATGGGTGGTGTTGACCAACATGACTGGCTGATTGGTAAATATGGCTCCAAAATACGCAGAAAAGAATGGTACTGGCCCATGTTTATTTGAATTTTAGACATGGATGCAACAAATACACGGATTTTATATCGATGTATCCGTGGTAGTACAAGTCTTAGTTGCCTTGAATTTCGAAAAGCTATTATAGTGCGATATTTGAAATTAACATCATTCATCAAAAGAAAGACTACAGTTTGGGCTATACAACCAATTATTGATTGATTTGTCCGTTACTTTGGGATAGTTCATTTTTGTGTGTTTTGGAGTGTTTAAGAATGTAAAGTCGTTTTACGAAACTATAGTCACACAAATTTTGTTTAAAAATAAAAGTGATAGATAAAAAAGTAAAAAAAAAACAAAAAATTGTTTTATTCCTTTTTTCTATACAACCAAATATTCGCTTTGATGGCTTGAACCATTTTATACAATATTGTCAGGAGCAAAGGAGATGCCAAAAAAGATTGCAAAGGCAGACCGAAAAGTTACTGTTCAGAATCATATGTTGCCCTTAGTGCAAATTGTTTTCATCCCTATCATCAAAAAATCATAGTTGTTATTTTGTACAATTTGTTTATGATTTACTTATGTAAATTTTTCTGTAAATAAATATTTTCATGTATAAGTAGTTTATAAGTCATGTATAAGTAGTATCTATTTTAGAAATATTTCATAAATACTGAGAAAATATTTTTTGTTATAATTTTTATATTATTTGTTTGGCGTTTTGAGCATAAATATAAAAGGGTTTGCCAAAGTTAAAAAACGAACTTTTTCGGGCGTTATTGGGTTAAAAAATGCAAGAATTCCTGCGATAAGACGTATTTTAATGAAAGTATAATCTAACTCCTTTCAGTTCAAAATGTTTATAGTTGAGTTTTGGTACTGCATTATATGTATATATTATGTATTTCATTAATAAAAGTATTTCCACGTTTTTTATTATTATTATCCACCTACCATCTCAGCTTATGTTGATCAGGGTTGCAATGCTAAGATGAGAAAGCAACTTACCTCATCCCATCTAACTTATGACTTTAAGAATTATGTGACAATCGATTTCGAATCATCAAGGCTTTCCAGGCTCCGAAAATAACTTACTTCTCAGGCTGTCGGCAGATATAACCGAAATACTTCTGTGTCATGTAAGTCGTTTGTCAGACATTCATATTATATGATCTTTTCCATCTCGGTTTTTCTGATATTTTGAATGATTGGTATTTAAATGTCAATATTTAAGGGGGGAAATTCTTTTAGAAATGTCAAAAAATCGTTCTTTTTATATTTCGACAATATAATATATTGAGAGTATAGTAGCAAGAGAAAAAATAAAAATATTAAATATGTACGCAGTTCTGCGAATGTACAGTACTTAATCGATGCTAGCACGACGAATGCACTGCTTCGAATAGGCTCTGAGGTGTTAGACCGTTAGGCTACTGCGCATCCAAACCTTAAATGCTGACCTGTAAATATGGGCAGGTGAAAACCGACTTATTCAATTACAATATGATCTTATCTATTACCGGGTGTTTTAGAAATTTAGCTCGTCATTCGTGGTTATTATATGACCATTTCTTAAGGATATTTTTATTTCCAATATTTCTAGTAGGTCTAATTTTTTACTTTTTTTTTCTGAATATAATAATTTAACATTGTTTATATTTATAAAATGATTGTTTTTAATATGATGTGTAGATATTCCAGTGCTTTTTATATTATTAAACATATCTTTTTACGTTCTTATATAATATCTTATATAATGTCTGATAAACACGGAGAATGTTTAGGGCCAAGTGCAAGTGTATTTGTGTGTATAGTGCAAGTATAATTGTTGGGACCTATGCCAAAATTTTCGCCGAAACCATCGATGAGGCGCGAGTAACGAGACAACCGGAGGAATCTTTCTGACACAAAAGCCGCTCATACAGCTCGAAAACAGCAGCTGGTTGAAAAAAAAACAGCTTTTCGAAGAGACTGGTAGTCTATTATATGCACCTGTCAGTGTCACTAAAACTAATCGTTTTATCGTACCGAAACTTTAAATGCGATTATCTTGAAACTGTGTTTTTAAAAACTGCTCGCTCTGTAACTAAGAAAGTTATAGATCGATTTGGATGAAATTTTGAGAAGCTTTTCTCTATATTATTATTATTAGAAGGATGTATCTAAAGTTTTAAACATTTTGTGTAAATGAACTATTTTTGGGATAAAAATGGCGGAAAAATAGTACAAACTTTTGACATTTTTTGTTTCAAAGCTTACTTCATTTTTAATGTAATACTTTTTTATAGTTTTATAGGTTAAATCCTTCTCGTGCATATATCAGAAACAGAAAGAAATGTTATTTCTAATTTATTTCTTATGCTTCTTGCCTTTCAATAATATCTTGTTGCTATGGAATGGTGATTTTTATGATTTAAATACACGATATATTTATTAGTATACATTTATAATATGAAATTAAAAACGTCGTATTATAAATCGATGTTTTAACGTAAAATGTCGAATGTGTGTCATGAAATTGTAAAGTTTTATATTATAGATCGAACGGAAAATGTTGTATTTTCTGCCTGGTTAAAATTATACGGACAATTTCAAGATATCACACAATTTTAGGAAAGTTGCCAATGAATGAAATTACTTTGTTATTCATCAAAATCATCAAGGTATCTAGTCTATAAACATTATTATCGAAACCCATTCTAATATGATCGAAACGTTAAAAAGCTATGGGATATACAAGTCCTTTAACATTTATATTACACATATTTCTTTTTTCTTTTCACTCTATTTTGAAACAGTTGTTAATCTTTCAGTATGTTTTTAGAACTAGCCAATATAAATTCCATTTTTATTAAACATTTGTAAAAAAATGACTGGTTAAGTTAAAATTATTGAAGGAAATAAAACTTATGAATATTTGCAAATTCTTACCGATAACAAAATAATTAATGACACTAGTTCTTATAAAAACCTATTTTGCATTAAAATTGAACTTTACAGCAGAAAATTTCACTAAAATACAATAACAAAATAACTCAAATAGCAACCAAAATACAGGACCGCTGAACTCAATAGACGAACTTTTAACCTTCATTACTAACATACCACTTGAATATATTCATACACTAAGATATTATAACATGTTTTACCTTCTTCTGCATCGTTAATTAAAAATAGTATATTGCGACAATGTATATGATATAAGCATCAATTAATGACGCACTGGCAATCTTTCAGCCGAAAACGGTAAGCAGATGCGCAAGTGATTAAGTTAACAGTGATCAAATTATGAAATTAAACTCAAAGAGATTTACCACCAAACACCAAATCACTTTTTATAACTTCTGGACGCACGTTTCGCTAACCATGTTAGCATCATTAGGAGATGATTTAATCTAATTCTAAAATTAAACTATGTTTTATTTATATGAAAACCCTACCTAATGAAGCGTGTAAAAACCATGAACCGTGAAGTTTACTGAGCCTTACATTAATAATTGAAAAAGTTTACTGAACGGAATAGGTCCTTTTTCTCTGTTCATGATTTTCTTACATGTTACGATTTGAATGCTTTCATATGCATCCAAAGCCCTATTGTTATTAACATTTTTAACTAATCTTAAATTACTAATATCTATATTATGGTCATGTTCGATTGCATGTTGGGCAACACAAGGTTTTTCATTTCTCCCACATCTAAAGTGAGCAATATGTTCTTTATATCTCGTTAATATGGATCTTTTTGTTTATCCAATATGCCTTCAATGTCTTGATAACTAATTTCGTAAATTTCCGACTTTTCATATTGATCTACTTTATCCTTTGAATTACCCAAGACTTAATTTATTATATGGTTTGTACACAGCCTTAATGTACACTTTTTTCAACATTTTGTCTAGCTCTCTTGTGCAATCATGTGCACTTGTGCATCACTTGTGCAATTGTGCAATTGTGCATCAAATGGTATTACCATTTGAGCTGAAAAGATCTATTCAAATACTTATTACTTATTCCGATGGTCATATTAATGCAAATTAAGCTAATTTTGCATAAGGACGTTTAAATAGATATAATATTTATCATACTTTTTTTCTTAAAACAAAAGTTTTTGTAACCAACAACCTATCTACAAAAGAAAAAAGAATACATTCAGGCTGTACCAGGTGATAGATTGATCTAGGATGGAACACAAAATAAATGTCCGTCACTGGAATACTAAAATTGATACACTTTTTGCATGTTTGCCCCTATGTGATTGCAAAAAATGTGGCAAAGTAAACACTATAATAAAATTTGTTTTATCACGTGGTGGGATCTGTTTCGGGTTCTATTGAACTAGGCGGTATTCTTGTGGTTTTATTTTAAACTACAAGGTGTCCCATAAGAAAGTTTCTATTTTACTGGCTGGCTGCGCGATAGCCCCGCGTTTAGGAATTTAGTCGGTATGGAGCGTATCTATGTGTGCGAATGTGTGCATTAGTGCATTATGTGTGCGAAAATTTCCCAAATACAATAATTTGAGACTCATTTTCATATATTCATATTCATATATATATATATATATATATATATATATATATATATATATATATATATATATATATATATATATATATATATATATATATAGAACTAGAATAGATCTTCAAAAAATAAGTCATAGCACAAAATAATGACTAGTTAGTTCAAAAGAAATAACTCAGAAAGATTCAAGAAAAATAACACATTTCGCTCCAATTTCAAAACAAATAGTTCGCTCTTTAAGGAAAAATAATTTACATATAGTGTTTAAAATCCCCTAGTCACCTAGTAAATTAATTTTTAATGCCAAAGATAGAACGCTACAAAATTAAAAATCAAGAGTTTATGACTTAAGTTGCAACCAGTGGAGTAATTTCTATGTGGGACAAACAGGCCGAAAATGTCAGACCAGATTCAAGGAACGCAAATTTGCGCACCTTTTAAAGAATCAAAATTCTAATTTTGCGAACCATTTCATAGATACCGAACATATATTTCCAGGGATAATAACAATCAAATAAATAATTATTTATTTTATTGTAATATTTATTTATTATAATAAAAAATAAAACATTTTTTATACAGCCCCAAAAAGGAAAAAACTATGTTCAGGCTCGTCAGGATACCGACACATGCTCTTCCGTCAAGAATAGGGAGACTCCATCCACAGTCAACAACCTCTACTACAACCTAAATTTAATTAACTCCGGGAATTACGGTATCGGGAAATATGAAATCAAGGTACTCCGGTAAGGTTTAAATGCAACCCGTTAAATAGTCGAAATATTGCAATATTCAGCAAGATGGCGACAGATCGCATACACCTCGCCAAACAGTGTAATTTTAGAAGAGCCTGTGAAAGAGATGCTCCACTGGCTAATGAGATCCCCCAACTATATATATATATATATATATATATATATATATATATATATATATATATATATATATATATATATATATAATCATAAATAAAATCATTTGTAACGGACTGGAATTCTGCAATGGACCTACCTTATTATCATGCATCCATGCTATATGGTATATGCAAACGTTACAAAATGAATACAATAAAATATTATTTTTATAGTGTTTTAGTTGTTCTCTAGTATAGCATACTTATAAAAACACATTCGCTAATAAAAATATATATTTTTTTATAATGTTTTAAATATTTTCTTTATTTTAAATACCTAATCAACATATATTCCATTTTTAACTTATTAAACTCTGTTTCTGCTCAGATTGACTCTGATAAAAACTGATTCTCCATTCTTAATATTTTTCACGAAAACATAAAGTAACTTAACATACATTCATTTTAAGTAAGCAAAGCCCTTGTTGGGTTTCCTATTTTTATGATTTCGCATTACTTATACAACGGACTGATAAAAGCACCATAAAAGCAAAACGTCGTAAACCTAAAAGTCGAATATTGATGCGACGGTATATCAATACGTAATCAACGTGCAGAATGTGCTATCTACAAAAATTTACATGAAGTTTATGCTTTCTAAATATAAATGCTTTTACCAGAATATTCTACTGCAATTCCAGAGGCTATAAACTCGATTATAAAAACATCAAATTTAAACATTTCTGTTATTAATTGACAAAATATTTTACCTATTTTATGTTTATTAGAAACCTCACTTGTAATATTTCAAATACACATTCAATCAATTCAAAAGTGAATGCACACATAGGTTTATTTTTTATATAGTTCGAGTTGAGAAAGTAAAATCGGGCTGAATAACTGACTGATTTATTTTATTTGAGTCACTTCAACCTGGTATTATTTAATGACTTGCCAAAGGGATAAGGGATGGCTTAATGTTCCATGTGATATAACTGATGTACACAGAAAATTGAAAATTGTATTGTAACGATCTAATAATCAAAACAATATATAAATAAAACGATTATGTATTATTGATGAATGCCCTGAAAGAGTAAAGATAACATAAAAACAAGGGCGATATGAAGTCTGTTAATATTTGATAGAGATACTATTGGGTATTTTAATAAATATAGTTCTTTAAAGGGATTTTACAAACCATGCCTATTAAGGTTATTATACATCTATTATTATACATTATATACATTCTATACATTGTATATATTGTATACATTGTATTCATTGTATACATTGTAAGCATTGTATACATTGTATGTATTGTATATACTGTGTATATTATATACTTTGTATACATTGTAAACATTGAATACATTGTATACATTGTATACATTTTATACATTGTATAAATTGTACACAATGTATACATGCATACATTGTATAAATTGTATACATTGTATACATTGTATACATTGTATAATTGTATACATTGTATACACTGTATACATTGTATACATTATATAGATACATTGTACAGTAAAGCAAAATGAAATATTTCAGTGACAATAGAATGTAGAAGTAAATAAAATGCTTATTGAAGCAGAGTTCGCGCGAAATATCACTCGCGGTGATAGATTATCACGTAGATGTATTCAAGGATTTGAGATTGAAAGATGGACAGAGATAGAAGATTGAGTTGAGAGTCAGAGGAGGAAAATAGATTTTTAGTCATCTTGTGGCTCTGTTTTATGCTTCGCTTTGTGCTCACATTTTTTTTGGTTAAATATACCGCAATATTTTTTTTTCGATTAATTATCTTCTATGCTTCACCGATTTATATACGCAACTTTAAATCACCAGATATAATAAAACTATATGTAGAGTAGTTAACAACGTGGAATTAAGTGATTTATACATTTGTTTAATTTTAACTGTTGCTTTTAGTGATGAACATTAGATACTATTATAATTCCGATGTAACGAAATGATAAATGAAACTTTGTAGTTGAATTAGACTCTGAAGAATTAGCTCTGGACGATAAATTGTTCTAATAGAGTAATGCTACATTAGACATAGATGTTGAAATGAATATTTTGCTGTGCATGAAATTTCCTGAATATGTTTCTTCTTAAATGAGGCTAATGAAGATTAGTAATCAAAATCCTGTTTTTTGAAACATTAAGCCAGTTTTATTGGGACTGCTATGTTCATGCTAAAGAAGGGATCTATTAGAAGATAGAGCTATAAATATTTCAAACCATGGTTGAAAATTTTAACAAAAAAGTTGTAATATTATTTTGAGAAAACAGGTAGATAGTCATTTTTCGAATCAAACTATTTAATTCTCTTGGCGCTCTCCTCTAAAGATTTATTATTTTTGAAATCTTGACTGACCCACTTTTCTAGGTTTTAACTCTTTGACTTTGACTCTTTGTTGTTGGATATATTTACCGATCCTTTAATCATCTAATTCTGAATTATCTTTGGTCATAATTTTCTCATAAGATTACTGGAAGTTGACCTTGATAGCTATAGATTGGAGGGTTTTTATTTACTGTTTTGAAGAACTCTGCGTGAATGACTATATCGTCTGTGAAGTCCAAACAAATTATTTTACTATTTATTTTGAATTTGCTGTCCATGTCTCCAAGGTCTGCAGGTGGTAAAATTCTAATAAATTATCGATCTATCATAAACTTGATTTGGATGGGTGAGAGCCCATATCTGACTACAGTGTTAATTTCACAAAGTTCTGAAATGTTTTCCCTAAAACAGATTTCGGAGAGGGTTTCAGTTAGGGTAACATTGATGGTATTTAGTGTATTCCAAGTTTGTCAGGTTGCTCTATCAATGGACTCATAAGGCTCTTATAGTGGACAAATGTAACTAGAGAGTTATTATACTGCTTTCGGAGTATGTGATAACATCTCTGAGGTTATGGGTCTCTTCTTTGTATGATCAATTATTCTGAAAATATCGATGCTTTTCATTTCTTTAATTATCTAATTGCAGCAGGAGATAAACTGTTTAAGGAAGTGTGGAGAAAATAATTTAAGTTATTAAGGGTCAACAAATGCATAAGGGTTACTTAAGTCATCAATTTATTAAGAGTTACAAAATTTAAAAACATTTTTTGTTGGATAAATTTGAAAACAGACCTTTTGTTGAATTTTGTTTCTTTTTGATATTCTCGACCACTGCGTTGAGTAGAACTCGCAAAGTCAATTTAGCAAAAATCATTTCTATAAAAGTTGCAGAATGACAAAAACAAAATTGTTACATGTTACAAAAATCGTTTGAATTGAAACCATTTATTCGGTTAGTACAAAATCTTGCTCTGTGTACCCATGCGCCACTACACGCATGAAAAATAACATCTCGGTGTCCACGAATAACAACATAAGCGATTTCGATGAGCTGTTGTAGTTCTTCCCCTGTATTTATTTCTTCGTCGTGATAAACCAATTTTTTAAATAGCTCCACAGAGAAAAATTGCAGGGCGTTAAATCCGGGGAGCATGCAAGCCAAGAAATGAGTCTATTGCGACCTATCCATCTATTAGGAAATTCATTATTTAAATGTTCGTGAACTTCACGTCTAAAATGTGGCGGAGTTCCATCATGTAGAAATAACTTATTCTGTCTAACATTTAAAGGAACATCTTGTAATAATTGTAGCAGATTGTTTTGAAGAAAGTCTAAATAATTTTTACCTGCCAGTCGACCTGGAAGAAAGAAAAGCCTAATAAGTATACCATTTACTACGCCAGCCCAAACATTTACTGAAAGTATATGTTGGAAATGGGTTCTTTTCAAAGCATCTGGATTTCCTACTGCCCAAAACATGGTTGTTGTGAAAATTATTTCCTCCATTTCATGTAAATGTAACCTCGTCGACAGCCAATATAATTTTCGCAAAATTTTCATTTCTGTTGTACTGATGTAAAAGCCACTGACAAAATAATTCAACTCTTCATGTGATGGAGCTATAGCGACAATTCACCTTGATAATCTTGAAGAGGGAATTAATGTAGGATGAGGTGTACGGCAGGGTGACGCAATATCGCCTATTCTTTTCTCGGCTTGCCTTGAAGAAGTATTCCGTAAACTAGATTGGGAACAGGATGGTGTAAAGATCAATGGTTCAAACTTAAACCATCTTAGATTTGCAGATGATATCGTTCTCCTTTCACAAGATCCAGAAGAGCTGCAAAGACGCATGCAACAGTTATATGGCTGGCGAACCATTTGGCTTAAAAATAAACCTAAAAGAGTCAGTGTATGTTCAATAAATGTGCGCTGGACAGAAGAATTTCAGTTTTAGGAAGTGATTTGGAGATTGTGGACCACTTTATATATCTTGGGCAGAGGATTTCAATGGAGCCCCCTCCATTGAAATAACGGGCCGTAACGCCCGTGGAGGCGGAATGGCGTGCTAAATATGGCTGGTGGGCATTTGGCAGGCTTAATATAGTTTTTAAGAGCAGACTCTCCCTTTGCCTAAAAAGCAAAGTCTTCGAGCAGTGCGCCCTACCCGTTCTGACATACGGAAATGAAACCTGGACAATCACATCGCAATCAATTCAAAAACTTCGGGTAGCACGGAGAGGAATGGACATATGTATGCTTGGCATTACAAGACGACGAGACAGAAAGCCCTGCTCATGGATCAGGGAACAAACGAAAGTGTGTGACATCATTAGAAGAGTTAAGCAAATAAAATGAAGATGGCAGCCATATAGCGAGGCGATGGGACGACAGATGGGCCAATCCAATCCTGGAGTGGATACCGCTTGATCGCAAACGTCCGCGAAGAAGACCGAAAGCACGATGGACTGATGACATCATTAAGTATATGGGACCCGAGTAGTAAATGAAAGCCCAGGACCATGAATGTTGGAAGCATCCTGAAGAGGCCTTCATCCATATATATAGATCAATTCAAATCTCTTTTTTCAGCAATATAATGTCAGATCGCATTACACCAGCTCAATTAAAGAATGCATATTTTAGAAGAAGTTATGTTAAAGACACTCCACTCGCCGCCAGATTTATAACCTATAATGCTTCAGATTTAATATTTATTATAAAGCTTCAAATTCTGAAAATAACTTTAGAATTTGACCAATGTTATCTGCGCTGCTTTCAGTAACTTTAAATAAACTCGAAGCATATCTCGCAGAGATATAGCGTGTTAAAAATTTAATTATCATTAATAATTTTTTATATGAAATGTTAATGGAATTTCTTGAAACAAAAATTTCAAAAGTAATTCAGTAAAATATATTTTTCATAGAGTTGCATTTTTAATGTTTGAGTATCTATCTAATAGTTAGTATCAAAATTAGTATTTAACATCTTAATGATCAAATTGTTTTTATTTTTAGTGTACATTCAATATATTTGTGTCATATTTATATTTAGAAAAAGTTTGGACCTAATTATTTACTGAGCTTTTAATTAATTTTAATTACTTAACTTAATAGATATTGTTAATTGGATATAACAGTTTGTTTTATTTTTTTTTTGTTTCAGGTAAGGAACATGCAGCAACTAAAGTCAGGTAATATTAATTAGTTATTATCTTTAATATAGATATACCCAAGAGTTAACACGGGACAATTTACCCTTTCATAAAGATATTTTTTTATTTTTAAATATTGAACTCAATCTTAGTAATAAGTTATGAATATGTTAACCATATATACGAGAGTAGAATGAAAAGTCTGATACTTTTTAAATAAGCTATTGTTTTCGATCGAAAATGGATTTATATATATATAAATATATTTATTTTATATATGGATTAAGTTCACCCAATAATTTTTCAAAATTTTTATTTAAAAAAAACGACATTTTTACAACCTCTTTCTTTGATGTGATTGTGAATTTCCAGCAAGTCATTTCTTCACGTGTGGAAGGCCGTAGTGGTAACAGTGGATTGTCAGGGCAGAGAGAATGAGGGCATTTTTGATGAGTCACCTAAAAAAGACATGCCACTTTTTTAAGTTCAATAAATTTCCCGAGGACAAAAGAATTTCAGTTTTAGGAAGGGATTTAGAGGTTGTGTACCACTATATATATATTGGGCAGAGAATTTGATGAAGATACCACCCAGGAGGTGGAACGACATGTTAACTGTGGTTGGCATATATTTGCCAACCACAGTTAACATGGCCGGTCCAACATAGTGTTTAGGAACAAACTTTGCAAAGAAAGAATTCTTGCAAAGAAAATCCTTTGATCAGGGCATCCTGCCCATTATGACATATGGAAGTGACACCTGACCACTAACATTGGAATCAATTTAAACACTTCCGTTAGCACAGAGGAGAATGGAAACATGTCTGCTTGGCATTACATTACGTGGCAGAAAGGAATTAAAATAGAGTTGGGCTGGCTATATAGCGAGGTGATGGGATGAGTGATGGACCAAGGTAATATTTTATTAATATCGAAATTCAAAAAATATCAACAAAGACCTTATTCAAATAAGTATCTAAATATAAAACAAATTTAAAATCTAACTAAATGAATGTGTAACAAATTCTACTAATTGAACTAATTAACACATTTCTGTAGTTTAATATTGATTGCAATTTTAATAATGTGCCGGTAATATACATCGTTAATAATACAAACCCTTTATTATATAATGATGTAGTTATTGACTCCTGTTAAAACACGAACCAATTAGTGAAAAACTTCAAAATAATTATTTCATGAAAACTGGATAAAAGGGCTCAGTGGACAAATATATAATAATTTCAACATAAATTCTATATAGATTTAAAATTAATGTTGGTGTATACTTGCTGTTAAATATAATACATTAAACAAAAAAAATCTCACAATATAACAGGTAATAAATATAGATTAAAGAACATGTAATAATCTCTTCATGAAGCTACAATGGTTAACAAAATCATGACAGAATGCAAACAAGGTATTTGGTTTTTGATGCACTCCCGTTTTTATAGGTAGTTTCGAGCATTACCATCAGCTCCTTCTGGGAATTATGTTTTATTGTAATTTGAGTTCATATCTGCTGAATATGGTGTTTGGTCGATTATATTCGTTGAATTTTTGCGGGGAAATTCTCGTAGAAATATCGACGTGTGATACTTATGGTTGTGTAAAATCAATGAATAGTTTTTCCACAAGTATTCCACAGATAGTATTGTTTGTTCAATATTTGCCACTTAAAAGGAATTTCAAGTACACAATATAACCAGAAAACAATCAAGTTGACATTGCCCTTCCAGCGATGTTGATGTGATGTTTCCTGTCTCAACTCGCTATCGAATGGGCATTCCAAAACGGACTGTAACATGCAATTTTGTTACCTATTGTTAACTAAACTCAAAGAGATTTACCACTAAACACCACATCGCTTTTTTTTAAATCTCTCCACGCACGTTTCGCTAACCATTAGCATCATCAGGAGATGATTTAATCTAATTTTAAAACTAAACTTTGTTCCATTTATATGATATGAGAAACAGAAAAAAAGGAAAGAAAAAAAAATTAACCGTAAAGTTTACTGAACATTACATTAATAATTGAAAAAGCTGACTGATTCATGATTTTCTAACATTTTTCTATTTGAATGCTTTCATATGCATCCAAACCCTATAACAATAGGGGTAAAAAAAAGTAAACTTAACAGTTACACTTTTAATCAGTCTTAAATTACTAATATCTGTATTGTGGTCATGTTCGATTGCATGCTTGGCCACACAAGATTATTCGTTTCTCCTATATCTAATGTGGGCAATGTGTTCTTTATATCTCGTTAATATGGATCTTTTTGTTTGCCCAATATATTTTCGATAACAATCTTGACAGCTAATTTAGTAAATCCCGACTTTTCATGTTGATCTACTTTATCCTTTGGATTACCCAGGACTTCTCTTAATTTATTATATGCTTTGTACACAACCTTAATGTCCACCATTTTGGAACACTTAGGAACTTTTGGAATACATATGTCCATATAGGAACTTCGAGATGCATTCCTAACGATTCGAATCATAGTTTCCAACATAAAATGGCTAGTTTAAATTTTATGGTAAATAGATTAATCAATTTTCCTTTAACAAAGAATTAAAATTAATTAGGGAAGTATCCGAAATGAACAGTTATAATAAGAACATTCTAGATAAATTTTTTAGAAAACAAAAGTTTAGAAAATTATTGAAACAAGCTTCGACTTTTCAAAAGGATCAGAACAAAAGTAAATTCATGGTAATACCGTTTGATACTCAATTAACACGAGAGCTAGATACAATTTTGAAAAAAGTGGACATTACGGTTGTGTATAAACCATATAATAATTTAAGAGAAGTCCTGGGTAAACCAAAGGATAAAGTAGATCAGCATGAAAAGTCGGGGATTTTCGAAATTAACTGTCAAGAGTTGAACGAAGCTATATTGGGCAAAGTTCCCGGACAGAGAGATTCCTGACAGATGTTCCTTCTACAACATTTTTTTTTCTATAATCAATATGGCAAAATGTAAGAAAATCATGAACCGGGATAAAGGACCTATTTCGCTCAGTGAACTTTTTCAATTATTAATGTAAGGCTCAGTAAACTTTACGATTCATTGTTTTTGTTTTTATGTTTTGTCTTTTTTCTTTTATCCTTGTTTTACACGCTTCATTAGGTAGGTTAGACGCTTCCTAGGTAGTAGGTTAGTAATTAGGGTTATCATATAAATAGAACATAGTTTAGTTTTAGAATTAGATTAAATCATCTCCTGATGATGCTAATGGTTAGCGAAACGTGCGTCGAGAGCTTTAAAAAAAAGGGATTTGGGGTTTAGTGGTAAATCTTTTTGAGTTCAGTGTTTCACACCGAAGGTTCCAATAGAAGAATTGACCTATTGTCAAATTTCTTATTTATTTGTAGACTTTCGTGTGGAATGTTTATCAATGTTCTTTTTGTTGTTTTCAATGTTCTTTGCATTTTTTAAGTACGTAGAATCGTAATCCAATATCTGTTAGTATTTCAGTCTCCTAACCGTTTTGCATACTCTTCTTCCAACGAAGTGTTGTAAGCATCTGCAAAGATTTATCAGCTTTTACTTTGAGGAATTGTATGTGGGGAACTCATATTTGAATATTCATCCAATGTGTCGGATCATGAGCATTAACAAACCATCGAGGTTCCGACAAACCTATTCTAGCAACTTTTCAGGCATCTGATGTAAAGGATGCCCCAATAAGTATTTCGAGATTTTCTTTTTAAATAAAACCAATACTTTTAGAAAAATAACACACATGTTTATTTTTTTTCAATCCATAATTTTCAATGTAGAATTTTGTTATAAAAATGTTTTCCGACGAAGCTCATGTTTACCTTACAGGTTCTGTGAATAAGCAAAATTGTACGCTTTGGGAGTGATAGCAGAATAACCTTTAAATCATGAAAAATGACGAAGGCGAAACGATTAATGTTATTTTCCAATTCTACCGTAATATGTTAAGAAACTTTTTATGTCCTGCGTTAGATAATATGAACTTTAACAATATGCTATTTCAACAAAATGGCTCCACGTGCAAGGGAAACTTTGGATTTGTTACGGACACGTTTTCATGGTCGCTTCGTTTCTCGAAGTGGTGATATTGGGTAGCCTGCAAGATAATACGATCTAACCCCCTCGATTTTTTTATATGGGGCTTGATCAAGGACAAAGACTATTCTAACAATCCGCAGCCGATTAATGACCTGAAGCAAAACATCGGTTAAGTTATTGGCGGAATTGAACCGCAATTGTTCTAAATTCTGATTGCCAATTTTACGCAAAATAGAAAGTATAAAGAGTAAAGTAAATAAAATAGTATCTGTAGAAACCGCAGAGGGGAACATTTGGAGAATATTATTTTTAAAACATAACTGCCATGTCTCTACTTTGTGATAAAATAAACAAAAGTATTTCTACCATATGCTGCATTAATCTTGCTAATATCATTTCTATCATTTAATCCCTATTCCCCGGTTGTTATTTTAGTAGATAAATGAATAAACATCTTTTTAAACAGTTATTTTAGTTTGGGCGTAGTCGATAATTTCGTTAGTAATAAATAAGTGTCGATCAGTTTCATACTGTATATCGTGAATTCCGGTTTGTCCATTTTATGCACCAATCCATCAGGCCGAACTGTCTAAAATCCATACAAAATTTATGGTAATGGTAGATGTACCATGTCTTCTATGGTGCCCTTCAGCAGTCATTTCTGTAATTCAAAACAGCCGTTGCTTCGTCAAGTGATTTTTCAGGAATCACATCTCCTTGTTGAGCCTTTTCAGACCTCGTTCTGTCATCTTGGGGATAAATGACAGCATCGATGGTCTATGGAATGGTAATTTTACGGGAATGTTAGACCCTTTTCACACTTTGGCGGCATTCCATCTATTACGAATTTGCGTCTATGGGGAAAGTGTGCTTATCACATGATCGCGTTTATTAAGGCTATGATTTCTGTTATGGTTTTACTTGGGAGAAACATAATGCCACCCAGTTGTTTATTCCGCTCCAATCCGTTTATTATCCGTAAATATTTATATGCAATGTGATAGATATATTCTTTTTGCTGATTTGATTTTGTAGCTTTAGTTTTTGTAAATATACGGCTTAGTGATCTTCAACCGTTGAAGGTTGTTTTGAAGTGAACGATTTTTAGATTTCTGATGTTACTTTTCTGATGTTACGTTTGTATTGGCTATTGGAAAAAGAAATAATATATTTGGTTTGCTAGTGATTGCTGTGATTGTTATGGTTTGTTCTGCCTTTTAATGGAATAATTAACTTAAGTGTGTCTATCACTTTTTTTAATAATACAACAATACTGGCTATAGAAAACATTGTTGTAGAAGGAACATCTGTCCGGAATCGCCCTGTCCTGGAACTTTTTATATTTTGAAGATGCTTAGTGCTTCTCGTGATGTCATTAATTCCAGGAAGGTTCAGGTACCTAACGGAAGAAAAGGAACACTTACTGCTAAGCTTTTTGTAACTGAGTATAGAAATGTAAAACAATGTTGGAGTCAAACCAACTAAACCAAAAAAAATGTCTTTAACTAATATCACACGATCGCAATTTGAAGTAATTTCAAAGATACTAAAGGCTGCTTCTGAATTATTATGAATAGTAATTAGTTAGGAAAACCAGAAAAAACCTTGAACCTGACTGAAGACCTAATGTTTAAAACAATAGGATTGAATATGTGTATGTGTATGGGTGTTAGTGTGTACGGGTGTGTATGTGTGCGTGTATGCTATTGCATTATACAATATGCTAAGCCATTGAATTGCCACTAAGCAAATAATATGCCAAACGTTTAATACAATTTGATATTTAAATTAATTTAATGGTTAATTTTACCAAGAATAATCGACACAAATGATCGCATGTATTGTAAAAATTCAATGTTCTATAAAATAAAAAAATCTTTCATTGTGCATATGACCTCGAATTTATGACCGCATCCATTTTCTTATCATAAGATATAGACATTGTGGAAATCTCATGTCATGTGACATATATATATATATATATATATATATATATATATATATATATATATATATATATATATATATATATATATATATATATATATATATATATATATATATATATATATATATATATATATATATATATATATATATATATATATATATATATATCACGCGAGGTGTGACTATTAAATGACGAGACTGACGCTGTAAAACATTTTATTTTGATTTAATTTACTTATTATCACCTTTAATATACACCCCTCCTCTATCCCTACAACGCTCCATGCGAATTTTCCATTGTTCCAAACAGTGCTGGAACTCTTCTTCGTTAGCTCCTTCAGAACGCGTGCCGCTTTCTCTTTCACAGTTTCAACGGACTTAAATCTTAATTCCTTTAATGCAGATTTTACCTTAGGAAACAGAAAGAAGTCGCACGGCGCAAGATCCGACGAATAAGGCGGATGATACCAACACTAGGATGCTGTATTTGGCTAGAAACCTCTTGACAAAAATCATGTGGAATGAGCCGGCGCATTGTCTTGGTGGAAAACCCATAACTTGTCTTTCCACAATTAGGGTCGTTTTTTCCTTATTCTTTCACGAAGTTTAGCAAGAAGGTGAAGTTAGTAATTTTCATTAATAGTTTTACCTTCAGAAACCCAGTGAAGATATATAATCCCATGAATATCGAAAAAAGCAATCATGATTGCTTTGAATTTTAATTTGTTCATTCGAAATTTTTTAGCTCTCGCTGAATTTGGGCTCTTCCGATGCATGGATTGGCGCTTCGTTTCAGAATCATAAGTAAAAAACCACGATTCATCACATGTTATTATCCTTTCCAATAAGTGTGGGTCATTTTCAATGGCATTCAAAGCGCCAGTACAAACATTTTTGCGAGCTTCTTATTCAAACGTGAGAATTTTAGGCACCATATTGGCACACACTCCTTGCATGTTAAAATTGTTATGTAAAATTTGCCGTACGCATTCTTTTTCAATTCCTACAGTTTCAGCAGTCGTTCACGAATACTTAACTGACGATCAGATCGAACCATATTACCGATTTTTTCGATATTGTCATCCGTTTTTGACGTGGATGGGCGATCCGGGCATGGATCATTTTCAACGTCTTCTCGGCCATCTTGAAAACTCTTAAACCACTCAAAAACACGGATACGTGATACACATTCATTGCCATACACTTCTTTCAATAAATTATAAGTTTCAGTAGAGGTTTTTCCAGGTTTCAAGTGAAAATTCACAACAATTCGTTGCTCTATTGTTACACTTAATATGTTTGCGGCGAAACAAAAAAACAACTCTAATACGAACGAAGGCTATGATTATACGGGTTGGTTTACAGAAGCCAGAGGTACTGCATTCGGAGACTATTGGCGTTTGGCTCGAGCCTTCTTCTTCTGTAGCAGCGTCGGTCTCATTACTTAATAGCCACACCTCGTATATATATATATATATATATATATATATATATATATATATATATATATATATATATATATATATATATATACAGTCCAATCAGAGCACTCGTACAGTACAGACGTGTTTTTCAAGAGCTCCCATTGGTTATCTACACTGAACTACACCAGGCTGCTTGGTGGCGTGATAGTGACGTCATCAATGGTTTTTTCACAGTGATATTGATTGTTTTTATTAAAACAATTAATATTACACGGTTTTTAATATTTTTTTTGCATTTCGCGAACTTTTTTTGAAGATTTCGTGGCAATCCTACAGCAGGAATGGTCTCGGGGTACAACAAGGCATACTTTTCGGACCTTTGGGTCGCTATGTAGGAACTTTTGGGTGTCTATTTAGAAATTCAAGGTGTTCGGAAGAGTGCAGGTGATATTAGCATACCATCATAGCTTCACGGTTATCGGCTCCGGACTCCGGGTCCAACCAGATAATTGCAAGGCTCCAGGAGGAGCTCGAACAGGCGCTCCGCGACAATCACGGTCTTAATGGGACGATTTTTGAGCTCAAAGAGCTAATCAAAGACCTGAAAAGGCAACTAGCCGATTTAGGGATTAAATTCGACAGGAACGAACAGGAGACCGCCCGCACCAACGCGCCGGCCGAAATAAATATCGATTTAGACACGGGTAGGTTGATCGACAGCGACTTCCCGCCTCTCAAACCCCCAAAAAGAACTCCTTCCTCGGTTAAAACTGATACCGTTACCGGAAGCCGAAGAAAGCTCCGGCTAAATGTGCCAACTGTGCAGGTCCACACCCGGCCAACTCCAAAGCCTGTCCCCAAAGACCCCCGAATAAGGGTGATGGAAAGAAAAGTCAATCGACTACCCCATCCAAACCTCCGCCAAAAATTCCACCCCCAACTTTCGTTTGGGGGACTCAAAATAATAATAAAGCGCCGGCTTCCGCGCCGGCTGCACCCCCTAAGTCCACTCCTAGGATGGAGGCTCCAAAAATTCAGTTACCGAACTTCATGGTAATGATGGAGCAAATGATGACGCAAATGGCTACGATGGTCCAAGAGCAGCTAAATGCTGCACTAGCCATGTTCCAAAATAGCAATGAATAATAAAAATTCGTTGCGGGTTGTAACATGAAACTCCATTTCTCTGAACGGGAAAAAATTGGAACTCACGGTGTTTCTCGAAGGTCACAGCATAGACGTGGCTCTGATTCAGGAGACTTTCCTTAAATCGAGCGAACAGTTCGCTGTGAGGAACTTCTTCTGTTACAGGGAGGACAGGCTCGGCGGAGCGGGGGTTGGTTTGATGATTCTCGTCAAGAGAGGAATCAGACATAACCTGCTGCCTCCGACGGGTCTTGCTTCCTCGGAAGTCATGTCTGTGCAGGTGGCTTTGGAAGGTAATCTTGTCAACCTATCCTCATGGTACTAGAGAGCTTGTCACGACTTCGATTCAGGTGAAGTTGGCAGGTTCCTGAATAACAACGCTCCATTCATCATTGAAGGAGATTATAACGCCCATAATCGATCGTGGAGTTCGGATCTGACAAACAGGAGAGCTATCTTTGGCGGAAAGATACGGGCTGAACCTCCTTGTTCCAGACGAACCATCCCGCTTCCGCAGCTTCTTAGATTTCTTTATCATAAAGAATCTAACGAATCAGTGCGAAGTCCAGGTTGTCCATGAGCTTCCCTCGGATCACTACCCGGTAGTGTTAACAATCGGCACCAAGGTGGATACCTTCCCGCCGAGAAAGAAGACTAATATCTATTGGAGCATTTTTCAGCAGCATTTGCAGGACAGCGGGCCAAACCCGCGTATTGGTAACGTTCAGCAGCTTGAGGATGCGGTCGAAAAATCAACCCATAACAAAATAGAAGCCACGCAAGCGGCTACTAAAACCTCTCCTGAATCAACTCGGACTACCTTGGACATCCCGTTCAAGATAAAAGAGAAGATTCGAATAAAAAACCGGGTTAACAGACGCTATCACCTGACTGGCGACCCTGAACTTCGGCTTCGTGCAAACGAAGCCAAGAGAGAGTCCCAACAGGCTCTTCAGGAGTTTAGAGACGACAGGTGGGATGATTTCCTGGCATCAATCGACACGGCTGATCGATCGTTATGGAAAACAGCCAAATTCATGGTGGGTACCTTACCCACCATGAATTTGGGAATTGAGAGCGCCGAACGACTACCCAACAAGTAAGTTGCGCAGTTGACTAACATAGTCAACGCAATTTTCAGACTCCAGCATTTTCCATCTCTATGGAAACATGCCCAAATCATCGTAATTCTTAAAAAAGAAAAAACCAACAGCAGCCAAGTAGCTACAGGCCGATCAGCTTGGTTAGCGCACTTGACAAGATTGCCGAAAGAGGTATTTTACATGCCCTGAAGGATGTTCTTGCCGACAAGAACATTCTGCCGGACGAGCAGTTTGGTCTCCGGAGGGGGCACGCAGCCGTCCATCAGGCAACGCGTCCCTCGACGGAGATCAGACAGGGTTTCGACAGAAGACGTCATACGGGAGCCGTCTTTCTAGACCACTCGCAAGCATTCGACCGAGTCTGGCATCTCGGACTCATAGACAAGATGCTCAGACTCGGCATACCAACCGACTTAGTCAAGCTATTGGCATCATTTCTGACTGGACACACTTTCCAAGTGCTCGTCGATGGTGCACTTTCATCAGTCCAGCGAATCGAAGCGGGAGTACCGCAAGGTTCCCCTCTTGCTCCCGTAATCTTCAATGTCTACATGGCGGACTTTCCAAAGATTCCGCACGTGCAGACTGCATTTTATGCTGATGATACGGCTTTCTTTACGTCGGCCCATGCGCTCTGGGTGATTACATCCAGGTTGCAAAAACAGACGTTGAAAGCCTCGAGATGGCTAGTCGAATAGCGACTAGCCATCAATCGCAGCAAAACCCAGACTGTCTTTTTCACTCGAAGGCGGCCGATAATTTGCCAGAATATTCTTATTCATGGTGTCCCGATCAAGTGGGCCAAAACGGCTCACTATCTGGGACTTGGGTTCGACAAGGCCCTTACGTGGTCTTCACACCTCAAGAAAGCCATCGGAAAAGCATACGGAATGCTCCGTATGCTGTACCCCTTAATCAATCGGAAAAGTAAGCTCACGCTTGACAACCAACTAGCCCTGTATAAGTCCATGGTCAGATCAGTCCTTATTTACGGACATCCGGCCTAGTACCCGTTCCTCCCAACTTCATTGATTAAACGACTTCAGTCTTTTCAATCACGTGCACTTCGCACAATAGTAACCGCTCCCTGGTTTGTTAGGAACGCGCAAATCCACCGGGAGACAGATATTCCAGAGCTTCAGACGTTCCTGTCCAGACTACTGGACAAATTCCTAGCGACGGCGTCCCTTTCGGACAATCCGCTAATCAGAGCCACGGCAGCTTCATTGCCGGCCGTTGCCCCAGAGTGACCACTCACGTCGGTCATCACAATCTTGCCTAGAGAACGGCAAATAAACCCTCCGGATAAACGACATTGTCGCGACATCCAGAAAAAACCAGAGAATACAAGTCAGGGCCTTCGGGTCAACTTACCATCCAGGAAGAATAAGAATATATATATATATATATATATATATATATATATATATATATATATATATATATATATATATATATATATATATATATATATATTTATTATTTTCGCGTATGGTAGATAATGTTTCTAAATGATTCCGATTGAGGTTGAGAGTTGGAATCTTTACTCGAAGCTGACAACACTTGAAAATGCCAAATGAGATTTTGGCGAAACATCGTGACTCTTCACAGAATGAACGAAACGTTACCCGGAATGATTTAAAAATATGAATAGAAACAAAAGATCTTACTTCCGCCAGAAGATTGACAAAACTCGAAAAGAACCTAAAAGCTCTGACTTAAGTGCGCCGGATAAGAAAAAAACTCTAGTTATAAAACAAGATATAAAAAAAGGCAAATAATTGGAATGAACCTAAGGACAGAAAATGATTAGTACAATGTTGAACAATTTAATAAAAAAGATTTAGAGAAGCAGCTCGGACTGGGATGTCACAGTCACTAGAGAAGGGAAATTGACAAGCAAGTAATATAATTGTGAAATTGTGAATATATGTATAATATAACTACAGAACCTGTTACAAAACTGAATAAATTTTGTTGGAAATATGTATGGTAAATATATTTTTTACATCAGCAAGATGCAAAATATTACAGAATATAACAGGTAAACACCGTATATATTATTGTTAACAGCACTAATTTGTTTCATACCGCCTCGGTAATTTCTTGGGTCAGGGGGTTACGGGAATTTTCTTGGCCGATGAAATGTGCAGGATCCCATTATCCTGCAGTTTTATACCAATGAGATACATTGTTAACGGGTTCAGTTCGTGACCAAGTTTCTTAAAGGTCGTAATATATCCGTCACGAAAACCCTATTGTAAATTAACGAGTTGAAAAGAATCGAATTTTCAGGTGTAGAATTCAATAGATCCTGTACTTTTAGTTTGAGTTAACTGGCGGTAAGTAAGATTGCATTTATAACAGAGAATAAAATAGAAATAATATTTATACTTTTAAATATAATTCGGAACTTGTAATTTTACGGTACCTTGGAAAAGACTAACAGATATATTTTTAATATTTTGAGTTGTGGATTGTAATATATTCAATATGGATAATGAACCGATTAATAATTCCTAATTTGGCAAACAACTTGCACTGCGATCATGGTGCATTTAAGCTCAAGAATAAAAAAGGAATATAAATAAGGAAAGGGTATATAATGGGCATATTATGGAACAAAAATAGTTCAAAAGTTCAAAAGCTCAACAAGCAAGCCCTATTCCTAACGTCCCCGCGGACAAAATTGTCGCGTGACTAATTGAAATGCATGCTAATCAATGTGTGCTTATTATGCAGCTAATGTGAAAGGGTGAAAGATGAATCTAAGGGAAGAAACCCCAACAGAAAATCGTGATCCTCCAACTTTGGTGATAGAGGCATAGAATTAGCAGCCCTACACCCGTAAAAATACTTGAAAACTGGCAAAACCCTCGATAAGCCTCGAACTAAAATGGAAAATTAAAGACGATTTCTGGCAAAAAAGCGACTTCTTGCGATGTCTAGTGGTATGAATCTGATTACTTGCAACGCAGAAGGAATAGCGAATAAGACTGAAATAAGACAAGCACTTAATCATCAAAAACCAGATCTAGCGATACTGACTGTACATATGTTCAGGATTTGACAAATTCAAAAGAGCAGGAGCCGATGTAGTCATCATAAAACAAAAAAACACAACAAATATATTTAAAAAAATTAAGGAGAGCACGTATCATAACTATAACTTTACGGATATACAACAACAATTATTGAAGTTTATGTTCCAAATGATAATTCTTCAGCACTGTACAAGCAAGATGTCTATGAAGAACTTATAGAGATAATAGATATTATTCACCAACATTAAGAAATTATAGGGGCAGGAGACCAAGCATGATGCTGAGGTAGTGGGCCAGTACGGCGAACTAACTTTGTATAATTCTAGAGAGATGTTAATCGACCTTTGTAAACAATATCGCCTAAACATTACAAACGGATCTTTGCCCATAAAAATATCAATAAATTTGTGGGCGAGACCCTCGATTCAAAAAATATCTGTAATTGACTATTTCATCCCTATACAAAATTCTAGGCCAAGATACGATGACTGTCAAGTTAAAAGAGTAATGAACTGTAGCTCGGTCTATTACATGTTAGTATTCAACCTGGTATGCCCTATGGAAAAACATTACTAAAATAAGAGAAAGGACATAAAGCAAAAGGAAAATACTAAACAAAAATGTAAGTATAAGTTACATTTGCTACAACAAAATGGAATTATACAACGTCAAAAAAGTATAACACTGAAAAAATTAAACCAAGCAAAGCAAAAACCCATTTGGCTTTCGAAGAAAAACAAAAATTATACAGGAGAAAACAGGTTCTATAAGTAATGGTTAACCAAAGGACCACCTGAGGGAAGAACATACGTAAGACTTTGCTTAGAGAATATAAAGTGGGGATAAACAGTTAACTTGAAAAAAAGAGAAAATGAGAAACATGCTTAACGATTCGAATCATAGCTTTCATAATAAGATGCTTAGTTCAAATTTTATGGTAGATAAGTAAATCGAGTTTCCTTTAAACAAAGATAATTATAACAAACAATTAAAATTAATCATGGAGGTGTCCGAAATGAATCGTTATAATAAAAATATTATAGATAGATCAACTAGAAAACATACATCTAGACAATTATTAAAACAATCTTCGACTTAAAAGAAGATCTGGGCAATCCAAATGAGAAAGTAGATCGGCATGAAACATAGAGAATTTATGAAATTTGTTGACAAGATTGTGATCGAAAGCAGATTGACTAAATTAAAAGTTTCGTATTAACTAGATATTAAGAAAACATTGCCCACATTAGATATGGGAGAAATAAAAATCATGTGTTGCCCAACATGTTCTCGAATATGACCATAATATAGATATTATTAATTTATGAATCAATAAGCAAAGATTAATATCTAAAAATTTCCACTAGAATCCGCTTCCGCTTTAAAATTGTATGTATGACAATTGTTTCGACACACAGTGCCTTTTTGAAATACAAACCATACTAAACTAACAGTGAGAAAAGTAATTACAACCTAAAGTGTTCATCGACCTAATAATACTATAAAACATGATAGTGGGAAAAACCATTTTTTTTCAACGTCTAGGAGGACAAAATAAGTTTAATAACGGTGAACCATTCAAGTCTAGCTGGTCATTTAACAAAATATACAAATGTTTCCTTTTATATATTCGAGGCTCTCTGAAAGATTTAATTTTTTGGATTTATTCTCATTATGTAACATTATAAAATTATCATTGAAAGTATACTTTCTAACATTAAGTTGTTAGCATGAGAACTATTTTGTTGTTTAGTATAATTTCTTTTATGTTCGTTGAGCCTATTAGAGAAAGATCTTCCTGTTTGTCCAACATAGACTTTTGGACACGACCCAAACCCAATTAAATAAACTCCTGATTTATACAGTTTATTTGTTTGATTTTTATTGTTTTTAATTAGGCGTCCTAGACTATTGTTTGACTTAAAAGCAATATTTATATTTTTTGTTTTGGCTAAATGTCTCGATGTAATTTGGTAATTTTTTCCATATATGTAACAGTTTTGAACGCTGCATTTTTGATATTGATATTAAATTAATTACTTCATTTTAACTTTTTTTATTAATTATTTTATTTATAATATTGGGGTCGTATCCGTTATATACTGCGATCTATTTGATGACATTCAATTCTTCATTAAAATTATCTATTAATATGGGGATATTTAATAAACTATGTTTAAAAGAGTTAAATACTTAAAATGCTTAAAGATTTATTGTGTATAACTAAATCTGTATGTGACGGTTTGTGAAAAATTGCAAAATTATGTTTGATGTCTTTTCTAGTAATAGTTAAGTCTAAAAAGTTAATACTAGGCATAAAAAAGGCACTGTGTATCGAAACAATTGTTATACATACAATTTTAAATATACTGGAAATTTTTAGATATTAATCTTTGCTTATTTATTTAAAATGGATTTCCATCAAGTATCGGCTACCTCAGTTAAATTTATTAATTTAAGACTTACTAAAGATGTAAATAATAATAGAGCTGCATATGAAAGCATTCAAATAGAAAAACATAAGAAAACCATGAACCGGGTTAAAGGACATATTCCATTCAGTCAGCTCTTTCAGTTACACAGGTTAACAAATTTAAACTTTTTTGAGGTAACATTGATGAAAATAGGTGTATATGAAGTATTTTGTAATCATAAATCCGAAAATGATAAGCTAATTACTGTAGGGCGTACAGTTATGTTGTTAAAGACGGTCGTTGGTGGGGAAAAAAGAGTAATATTTATTTAATATAAACTTTTAAAACGTGTTAAATCTATACAAAGATATTACTGAGAATTATATAAAAAAAATATAAGGTCATAGGATATCATACAGCGACAAAAAATTTCACTTTTTCCTCTTGTGTTCTATAGCATCATCTCTATTTAAAAACCAGCTGTAGTCGCCCAACATAGATGGTTTCCAGCGTCCCTGGTAGCTTGCTTCCATCATCCTGATATCCTGGTTGAACCCCTCTTCTTATTCGTCGCTTACTCCAGCCAATTTTTCCGAAAAAAAGTATAAATGGGAGTGTAAAAAATGCATTTTTATGACATCCCGGTATTTCATAGGCTTTCAAGAGTTTATCTATGAGGTGTTTTTAGTTTTCATCTTTTTTGTTATCCAGAATTCCTTTCACTACACTTACAAAACATGTCGATTCCTGCCAATTCCATTTCATTTAATTTTTCTTGAAAACAGAAATCATCTAGAAGTTTCCTTATTTGAAGTCCAATAAATATGCCTTCTTTTAGTTTTGCAACACTTAATTGAGAGAATCTTTCTTTTATGTACTTGAAACCATTACCTTCTTTGTCTATTGCTTTGGCAATTTTTTTCATTTGTCCGAGCTTAATAGGAGATATGAGGCCCATTTTTCTGTAATGTTCTTTTGTTACCATACTGTCCCATTGACACAAAAAACAGCAATAATTTGTACCAAACTACCCCTTGTATTTGTACTCCAAAGTCAGGTACAAATAATTTCAAATATCCCATGACATAAAAGAGAAACATCTACTTGAACATGGGGCGTACTAAGGCATTTCTGTGAAAAGGTGTGTTAATAATTAATTACCTAAATGAAACGCAAAATGAGCATTCTCATCAATGTTACAAAAATCATGTCGACCTGTGTTATTAATGTAACGCTTTTACGATACATGATTTTTACCCCCTTCATTAGGTAGGGTTATAATATAAATATAATATAGTTTAGTTTAGATTAAATTTAGTTTAGAGACTAAATCATCTCCCGATGATGCTAACATGGTTCGTGAAACGCGCGTAAAAGCGATTTGGTGTCTAGTGGTTGATCTCTTCGAGTTTAGCCCCTTTTGCTTGTTTATGTTTTGGTTTCTGTTTGCGATTGCCACGCGTCTATACACCAAGCCGTTTTATGCAACTATCCCAGTTTGAACGGTGAGAAGCTATTGTTATGAAAGTCATGAAAATGGCCATGAAGATATCCGGCAAGTGCCTTATACTTTTGTTGCAGCTACAAATAGGAGTGTTTGTTAATCGGCAATTTCTTGCCATGGAAATGCGTATTTATCATAGTTATTAGATGTTCCTTATTAAGGTACATTAAAAGAGCGTTACTAGAATGCGACTAAAATTAAATGTCTTGTTGCATAATATCGTAATGGTGTATAATTATTAGATCCTCAACTGAATTCTCAGTCACTGTGTTCGACTACAGAAACGATCGACTGCAAAAAGTTGAATCGGAATTTTTTCCCATTAGAAATTTGTTTTAAAACGCTATCTTTCAGCTTCAAAGGGTGGTATGATATTCAAGTTTACTGTGAATATAACCTGAAAAATCAGGTGTAGATGCAATAAAGACGTTCAAAAATCAACATGAGGCACTATCTTCTTTTCGCCTTTCAATTGAAAAAACTGCTGCAGAAAGTCAGAGCATTGTCAACGCCATTTTAAGCTATAATGATGTTTCGTACGATACTAGTAAGATGTGGTTACAGCAATTTAGACCTGAAAATGTTGACTAAAATTATGTACAATATCTGTGACAGGTAGAGCATGCAGGACTACTGGAAGAAAATCGTTATCTTAACACTGCTTAAGTTAATTATTACTGCAAGCCATTTCCAAACATTTACACAAAATAGGAAGAATTGAAAAAGTAGAATCGTAGAAAATAGACCACCCCACTGTTGAAAATAAAAATATACGCTTAAAAGTTGTTGTATCATTGCTCTCCAGATTCAATAAAAGATTGTGACCTGTAATGGAAAATGTATCCAATTCGATAGCCATTAATCAGTACTGCAAAACCAAATATCCGCTCCAAAAAGGTATTGCCGTATAAAGGGTGGCATCAGCTGGGCCTCACGCATTATGAGCTGATTCAATCTGATCAAATGGTTACTGCTGACAGCAACAGATTCGTATGTAGGAAAAAGGCTTTATTCTAGCAAGGGGAAATGAGAAGATATTTTGCTTCAGGACAGATTATGGCCACACACTGCAAAAGATACTCTGAATAGAATCATGAAGTTGCACTGGGAGATTTTGTCATCCGGCATATTTGTCAGATTGACTTAGACCGTTCGGAATTTCATTCCTTGCAACATCACCTAGTTGATTAGCTGCTTCACATCTCTTAAGTTAATCAACAAAAAAACCTCAAGAACTTTATCTCATCAAAATCTCCAAGTTTTTTTTATGTGGGATTTGACTATTGACTTGAGAGGTGGCCAAAATATATAGAAATTGGGGGAGATTATTTCGAAAATTATGTTTGTGTAACTTTTTAATATATCTTTAAAGGTATCTCATTTGCTTTCTCCATATATATATATATATATATATATATATATATATATATATATATATATATATATATATATATATATATATATATATATATATATATATATATATATATATATACAATATATATATATATATATATATATATATATATATATATATATATATTGTATATATATATATATTGTATATATATATATATATGTATATATATATATATATATATATATATATATATATATATATATATATATATATATATATTGTATATAATATATATATATATATATATATATATATATATATATATATATATATGGAGAAAGCGATATATATAGGAAAATCCGTGGATACACACCACAAAATCTGCTGCACAAGAAGGGAGACAGAACAGATCTGAACAACTGCAGAGGAATCTCCTTACTGCAAGTCACTTACAAAATCCTCTCAGCACGCCTTCTCCAGAGAACACAAGAACAATTAGAACACAAAATTGGCGAGTACCAGGCAGGCTTTCGCCCTGGTCGCTTCTGCACTGAACAAATATTTAATCTAAAAACTATACTGAAAAACAAAGCTATCAGGAACGTCCCAATCATCTGCACGTTCGTAAACTTCAAGAAAGCATACGACTGCATCGACCGAAAATCTTTATTCAACATCCTAGGAGAACAAAAACTCAGACACTGAGTGACACAACCTCTAAAGAAAAATTTATGGGAGAAATGTCCGAACCCTTCGTGATTAAAACCGGAGTACGCCAAGGAGATGGGTTATCCACATTCCTCTTCTACCTGGTCCTGGACAAAGTCATAAGGGAATGGGAAAAAGAACTGAAAAATCAAGAACACTGGGAACCAATACGACTCGGACGACCTAAAAACAACATAGAAATATCATGCCTAGCCTTCGCAGACGACCTAGCCATACTCGCAGACAATTAAAAAAGGGCAATCAAACAGATCGAAGTCCTCAAGGAATGTGCAGAGAAAGTTGGCCTACAAATCTCCTTTCAAAAAACCGAATTCTTCTGCTTAAAATTAGATGTCCAAAATTAGAACACCAAATGCGGCAAAATAAATAGGGTCACTCACATCGAATACCTGGGCGAGATCCTTGAACCTACAGGAGGAGAGAAGATAGCACAGAAAACTCGATTACAGAAGATGAAGAGGGCATACAACAAGACACACAATATCTACAATAAGAAATGCCTATCCACACACGCAAAAATAAGACACTACAACACAGTAATCAAACCAGAAGTACTATACGCAAGCGAGACACTTACACTTCATACAAAAAGCGGCGTAGAAAACATACTAAAAGAAAAACGCAAAATTATGAGGAAAATTCTCGGCCCAAAACTGACAGACGAAGGATACAGACAACATTCTCGAAAGACCACAGAGAGAATGTCAAACGTAGAGGCGGGTATAAGAAAAAGAAGGTTAAAATTCTATGGACATATCAGTAGACTCCCACCGACAAGACTCACCAACAGAATTCTTACATACATACAAGGAGTCAAGTCAACAGTACCATCGATCACACAAGTAAGAGCTGATCTGGGAAAGGCACAAATGGGTCCGACAGAGATTGAGGATAGAAGAACGTACAGAAACAAAATACATATGTGGAACGGTGCATCATAGAGCGAAGTTTCGAGGAGATCGGAAACAAAGTGGACGGAGGAGAGAAAGAGAATCCACGGAGAAAGGATGAGAGAGGTGTGGAGGATCAGAAAGAACACTCGAAAATGAGTCAGAATGCTTTGCGTGATCCAACCGGGTCTATATATATATATATATATATATATATATATATATATATATATATATATATATATATATATATATATATAGATATATATATATATATATATATATATATATATATATATATATATATATATATATATATATATATATATATATATATATATATATATTATATATATATATAGGGTATATATATATATATATATATATATATATATATATATATATATATATATATATATATATATATATATATATATATATATATATATATATATATATATATATATATATTATATATATATAGGGTATATATATATATATATATATATATATATATATATATATATATATATATATATATATATATATATATATATATATATATATATATTATTTTTAATATAATTTATTGAATTATTATATAATCTAATATATATTAGATCTGGAAATGTTTCCGCCCAATTCCAAAAAATCCATCATTCAGTTTTCATTAAAAAAATTATCCCTGTCAGAGCATTTTATGGTCAGCGGACAGACAATAATCGAATAATGTAAGGTCGAGTTGGTAGGGTGAATTGGATGGGACATGCTTGCAAAATTTTTCCGGTGTTGGTTCAGATTTATACTTTTTTGTGTTGCTAGGACAGAGAAGGGTGTTTTTTTTTGGTATAGTACGTTAAGTTATAGTGTAATCACTGTAAAATATTTTCAAGGGAGCAATATTGAATGACATAAAGGGTGATATAGAATTATATTTCCTCGATAAAACGTTGAGAGCCTTATTGTGATTTTTAATACAAGTAAATGCATACATACCAATGGCAATAGATTATCTGTACTTAAAAATATATACATAAAAATTAATTCTGCCTAATATAAGCGCTCTAATAATTTCGAGTGAATAGTACATGTCTCTTCTGCATTGTTCGCGATTTATAATGTCGAGTAAAAGCAAGGTAAAATTAGTTCCTACACGGAAAAAGTCGTGTTGCCGCTTAAGGTAAAAATACTATTGTTTCACCTTGGAGAATCATTTGCATCCATTTTACGTTTTCTTAATGTTAATGAATGAACTGTACAATCCATCAAAAAATGAAAAAACAAAATAAGGAATTCTACAGCTTCAACCTCAATATCACCAAAAATTGTTTGTGATCCAGCGGTTGAAAGAAATGAAGCTGCATTAATTATGAGTGAAGATTGTGTCCAGAAAAAAGTATATCTAAGTGGTGCTGTAATCCTTGAGAAAGCTAAGCGCCTTTACGTAGATTTTAAAGAACATAGTGATAAACAGACGGATTTCACAGGAGGATTTCAAGTATCGAAAGTTTGTTTTAATAAGTTCAAAGTGCAACAATCACATCATAATATAAAAATTGTTGGAGAAACTGCATGTATAAACACTTCAGCAGCAGCAACATATCCAGAAGAATTTTCAAAGTTAATTGCTGAATGGTGAATATAAACTTATACGAAGTGTTTAATGCAAACGAAACTGTCCTGTTTTGGAAAAAGAATGCCAAATAAAACGCTTATATCCAAAAGTCCGCCTCTGGTTTTAAGATTATTTAATTATGCTTTACCGATACCGCTAAATCCTCTTGCTTAGAAAAATTCAAAACAAGGACAACCTGCCAGTGTTTTGCCATTCAAACAAGAAAGCGTGGGTTACAAGTGCCATTTTTTGTGAGCTGTTTCGGGACTGTTTTGTTCCTGAAGTTGAATTTTATTTAAAGAAAAATAATTTAGATTTCAAGGCAGTTCTAGTTTTGAACAATACTCCAGGTTACTGTCATGAGGTCAAAGCTATACATCCAAATATAAAGGTGATATTTTTGCCTTCTAACATGACGGCCTTACTCAAACTTATGAACCAATGAATAAAATATGCTTAAGAGGTGCTTTTAAAATATTTTTTGTTGCTCAGGAGGCATAGAAACGCATAAAACTATTAAAGAGAAAAACCAATAAATTGAAAACAAACGGCGAACAAATCTTGATGACAGATTAGCCGAAATTTTGTAATATTTTTGGTGACAAATAATATCACATTTAAATAATTCAACATAAAAAATGCACGTTCTTAAGTTTAAATAATCACTAATCATGTGGGTTACTGGATTAAATAAAGGCTATGTATAATATCCCTTTATTTCTAAAAACTCCCATGATCCTTGTATGAGGGTTGATCAATAAGTACTCGTGTTTGAAATAAAGACGTATTTTTTTTCACAAATTTATTTTTTATTTTTTAACGTAGTCTCCTTTTAGGTCTATACACTTTTCCAAACGTTTCTCCAACTTTTTTAAGCCGTCTAAAAAATACGATTTTTGAACTTTCCAAAATACGCTTCTTTCTTGGCGATAACCTCTTTATTTGAGCTGAATTGTTTTTCTAAGAACCATGTTTTCAAGTTAAGGAACAGAAAAAAGTCGCTGGGCGCCATGTCGGGTGAGTAAGGTGGGTGCGGAAGTAATTCGTAGCGCAGTTCGGGCAATTTGGCCGCGACAATTAACGATGAAGAGCACATTTTAGCCAAATGGGGCCGTGTGTTCTTCAATTTCTTATCGAATCTGTCCAACAACTCACTGTAGTATTGCTCTGAGGTATCCATGAGCATTATTCCTTTGGAATTCCAAAAAATCGTGGCCATAACCTTTCCGGCTGATGGAACCGTTTTTGCCTTCTTCGGAGCAGATTCACCAGGAAAAATCCATTGTTTTGACGGTCTCTCGGTCTCTGCCGTATAATAATGTATTTAATCAACGATGATGACTCGACGTAAAAAGTGCTGCGGATATCGCTTAAAGCTGCTTTGACATTGTTAGTCGTACACGCTTGTTGTCCAACGAAGCAATCGCGGTACCCATCGGGGCGACACTTTTTTCACACCTGTCTTATCACTTAAAATCTTGATTTGCCGTTCCGTACGAGACATCTATGGTCTCAGTTACTAGGCACACTTTCGTTCGGCGATCAGCGATAATCATATCATGGACATTTTCGACGATTTCCTCGGTAACCACGTCTGACGGGCATCCTGGCCGTTCTTCACCGAAAACAGTTCTACGAGCGGGCTTAAATTCCACGTTGAACCAATATCTCACGGTTGTCATAGATGGGTCATAGATGGTTTTTTTCCATTTTATCGAGAAATACAAAACATGAATGATACAACTGACTGTCAAAAAAACTAACCTATGAATTTATCGGAAATTCAGCATGAGGTCGTCAATGCCATCTATTATCAAACACGGGTACTTATTTATCAACCCTCGTATTTGGGTAGTAGACAATAAACATTCTATAAAAGCTTATAAAATTAGAAACGTATTTGTTTCTTTCATTTTTATTTTCAAAATTACACCAAATATATTTTCTTTATTTTGGCAACTGAATATTACTCGCATTAATCATCATTATTGACCGTCTAGCCAACAACTACGTTCTTAAGTGGTTTATAGGTGCATTCAACGATCTATTGGCCGAGACCGACAAAGACGCATCCAGCGACCTCAATTTATTATCATCAAGGAACTACGAAAAATGAAATATGGTGCTTAAAATTCCCATTTGCGCGCCGAATAGCGAGCTTTTGATATATTTTGGAGAAAGTACAGTTCACTGAAGTGTACAAACTACAACTGTTGTAAAATGGCATTCGAACTACAGGTTATTATTTCTACTGTTATTTTGTTGTTGATTTGTAATAGTTTTTTCCTTTTTCGATCTTCCCATTGCTCTTCCCAAAAGGCTCAGAATTAGTCGTAGAAACATGTTCAGCTTGACAATTTTTGGAGAAAAGTTTCTCATCGTTCAATTTGACTCTATCATTAAAAGTTCCATAACAAGTACCGCCAAAAAGTATACCAAGGGTCTACCATAAAGAATACATTCTTGACCAAGCCAGTGAGGAGATATACAAAAATTTTCTTGAAACTAGCGATCAAGAAATAACAAACGAACTGCTCCACAGCCTGTATGCGGCGAGACGACAATAGTGGACAGAAACTGTTGAAATCTTGAACTTTCAAACCTCGAGCAGACAAACGTGGACACTATTCAGGAAATTAGGAAGCGGAGCTCCCACACAAAAACAAAGGGCGACTATGAGCCCAAATGCCCCCGCTTCATACATAGTAGTGACATCCAGAGTATTTAAAAATTAAACACATACATTTGAAACGCGAACAAAGGTGAAGCGAGAACGTAAAACTTTAAAAACTGTAGCCACAAAAACCGAATACTACGGCCCCTCCTGTGAAGAGGTTTTGAATTCCCTTAAAAATTTTAAACCAGGAAAAGCTCCAGGGTTTGACAATATTCATCCCGAATTTACAACAAACTTTAGTACCCAAAAATTTGGTTAATTCATTTCTTCACAAATTTCGAACATTTCACAAGAAATTAAAAGCTTGAAGATAGTTGCTATATTGAATCAGGGCAAACCAGCTGATAATCATAAGAGCTATAGGCCGATAGCCCTTTTGTTCGTGACACATAAACTACTGGAACGGCTTATTTACGAAGGTGAATCAAATATAAACCGGAATTTTACAATTACTTTCCTCAGTCAATCACGAGCAAGCTGTCAGTGTGGGTCGTTACAGTGCAATGTATTAGGAGTGGGGGAAAATGCTCGGTGAGTAGGCATGAGTGAGCAACAGGTGCCACCGTCCCTTGCGCAACGGGTTATAATACAGTTTTTAACCAAGGAAGGCGTTAAACCGTCCGAAAAATGAACTCGGTTGAAGATTCAGTATGGGGACGATACGCTGTCTAAGACCCAAGTGTTTGGTTGGGTCAAGAAAGTGAAGTAAATGTAAGTCATAATCGACATCCCAGGTCAAGTGTCACTGCTGACAACATTGGTGCAGTTCGCTATCTTATCGAAGGTAACCGGCGGATCACTATTCATGAAATCGCCTTAAAGATGGGTATTAGCTTTGGAAGTGCTCAAACAATCATCAGAAATCATCTCAGCTTCAATAAAATCTGTGCCCGATCGATTCCGACGTTATCGACCGAAGATCAAAAAAACATCCGACTACAAATCAGTAGACCTATGAATTGATTTCGGCGGGAAGGGGAGATTTTTTGAAGCCTATCGTAACATATGATAAAACATGGGTGTAGGCCATGGGTGTAGCCTATATAGGCCAAAGCTCGTCTCTCAGCTGGTAAGAGTTCTCGCGACCGTTTTTTTTTTTCGACTGGAAGGGAGTTTTACTGATTGATTTTCTACATGATCGATGTACGGTTAATGCTGCTTACTACTGCCAGCTCTTGGAGGCAACGAAATCCGCTTACAAGAGCAAAAAATGCGGTGTCTCCATCAGAGATGTCCTCCTTCTCCAAGACACCGCCAGGCCACACACAGATGTTTTGACAAAGTAAAAACAGGAGAATATGCATTGGGACACCCTTGCACACCCTTCATACAGCCCAGATTTGTCACTCTGTGATTATTTTTTGTTTGCGTCCTTAAAAGATGCACTTCGATGTGTACGATACGACAACGATCAAGATGTTGAGGACACCGGTGCTTTAATTGGCTGATGACCCAAACTCAAAGTGTCTACGAGCAAGGAATTCACAAGCTTCCAAACCCCTGGGAAAAATATGTAGAGCGCGGAGGAGACTATGTTGAATAATATTATCAATATTTTTTTTGTATTATTTTATATATAATAAATATGTATAAAATAATTCAGAAAAAATATATATTTGAGTTAGTCTCGTATAACAAAATTAATACAAGGCTGTTCGAAGCACTTCCGATCAACCAGACGGGCTTTCGACGTGGTGCAGATCAAGTCTTATCACTCACCACTGACTGATATACTAAAGAGGTTTTTCAAAGATAACTTAAAATTTCAGCTGCATTTTTCGATCCATGAGTGACTTACGACATAGTGTGGAGAGAGCGTAAGATATATATGTTTCTTCCTATGATTATCTGTAAGCTGACTGCCAGACTGATCGACAACATGCTGAAGACCGAGTGTCTCAGGTAGCCATGGGATCTGATAGCAGCTCCTCAAAGAAACTACAAACGAACTTGCCCACATCCTCTCTAGCTTGTACATTGTAGACACACTAGAAACAAGACTAAAAAAGTTTGGTTACGCTGATGATTGGGCCTTTACTGCAAGATGCAGTTTAATTGAACAGTCGGAAAATATTTTAACGGCTGACTTGGACCAATAGGAAAGTATTTTCAAAAATTGAGACTCCAACATGAAAATACCTAAGAGTAACTCTTGATAAAACAACACTAAGGGAGCACTTAAAAAAACTGCAGAAAAACTAAAAACAAGAAACAAAATTATTCAAAAACTATGTGGCATACCCTGAGGAGCCTCGGCGTCAACTGTGCGTTCTTCCGCTCTGGGTCAATTTTTTTATTGCTGAGTTGCTGTGTTCCAGTCTGGCTAAATAGTCCACATTTACAAAAAATAAATGCTTAGCCGAACAATACTATGAGGATGATTGCTTTCAAACCAAGCCCCAGCTAGCTAATTATAAGTAACAAATGTTCTTATAACCGAGTATAAAAAGATCGTGGACAATACAAATCTACTAGTCCACCAAGATATGGAAGATGTCAACCATAATCAAATCCGCTCTAGACGACCACTGATGGCAACCCAAAAAAGGTCGTGACGGCTACGAAAGATGAGTTTAACCTCACAAACTTGCCTTTTTAGGAGTTCCCCCCACACCTTACAGAACTCGCAAACAGATTATTCAAACAAACAGAAAGCGCCCTCATTTTTGCACTATTTTCTGTCATCGGTAACCTCTTCTGGACATAATTGGAAATGAAAGCCCTAAGAAACTATGAATTAATTTGGTTATTGGACATTTTCATGTATCACATTTGTACACTGAACACACAAACTAGATAAATTTCTTAATGTCCAATCTTTTTTGTGACTTTCCAGAGGGAGTGCTTGGTTATCTTGTAGGTAATTCTAAATTCTGTTGTTTTTATGGTAAAGTAACAGAAATTTGGGAGCGAAAGTCATAATAGTTCCTAACCTTGGAAAACTCCTTAAGGATCTTCTATTTGACTTTGAGGGTAGTCTGAATAGTTTCCAGCCTCAGCAAGAAGATGGCGTTACTCATCTAAAATATTCTGGTAATATAATTGGCCATGCGTTGAAAGAAAACCTTGAAACTTTTAGCTATATTATATGCTCAGTTGCTGTTTAACAGTCATTTATATCAGTGGATGTTAGTGTTTCTGTAAAGATGGAAAGAGTCGAATATCGATCCGTCATTAAATTCATGGATTTGAAAGGCAATACACCTGCTCAGATTAAAGCTGAGATAGATGCTGTTGCCTTTCAAATGCAAAAATTTAATAGCAGCTCGATATTCGATTTTTTCCATCTTTATAGCAACACTAACATCGACTAACAAATGAGTGTTAAACAACAACTGAGCATCTAATATGGCAGAAATTTTCAAGGTAATCTTTCAACACATTATATTACCCGAAACGCAATTATATTAACCGAACATTTCGGTTAATAATAATAATATAATATTATAATTATATTAACCGAACATTAGTAACACCATTTCATGTTGAGGAAGAAAACTTTTCAGACCGCCCTCGTGTATGATAAACTCCTTTTGAAGGGAGTGCAGCCTGTTATTGATTGAAAAGAATGTTATTCTGCACCATCACTAATATGAAAAACTACGCAATTTTAAATCGGCTTAATCGAATCATCGACAGCATTTGAAAGGTGTTTAAAAAAGTGACAGGTGTTTTACCATTTAGGTATTTGACAACGAACTGCACAGCTTTTAAAGTAAATTGAAACCGCATAAATAGCTGCCTCTAAACTATAATTTAATACTAGAATCTTAAAATAAGATTAAATATGTTCGTATTCCACAAGAAGGTGCATTTCTAAACTTAAAATTTACCAGTGCTGGTGTACCATAGGGCAAGGTGTTTCTTGGAATTAGTTACCTTAACCCTTAGAAACATTTTTCTGGTATTTTGAATTCGACAAAATATCTGTGTTTTAAAGACATAACATTGGTATAAATCTATACTGTCAAACATATAAACTATAACGTAAATTTATATGAAAACTTGAAAGTGGTTCCACGGAGAATATTACATATATTTAAAAACAAGCTAAATTTATCCGTGCTTCACGAAAATATAGCCTATTCCTTTAACCGCCACTAAAAAGTCAGTAAGTATCAAAGGCACGATCATATACATCGGCGTTGTCGAATGTAGGCTCTGGTGACTATCGCATAGGATTGTACCCTTTATCATTTCGTTCTCTGCTCGTTGACCTCAAGGCCGGCTGATGATGGCTTAAAGCCGGAAATCGATCTCGGGAGACACTAATGTTTTAATAGCGGTTAAAGGAATGAACAATATTTTCGTAGAGCATGGATAATTTTTCTCTGTTTCTGAATATTTTTATACCGACTAACACCATTTGCAAATTCATTTGATTTTGCACTACCTGCATATGTGAGATATATCGATAGTAAAATCCGAGCTTATATATGTGCACATATCTTGGAAAACAATATAAAATATGGCACTATTATATGTTTTTATTTTTAACTGTGACAGCTAATACTTGATGGGAAATAATTTTAAATAAATAAACAAAGATTAAGATCTTAAATTTCCACAATATTTAAAATGTATGAATGACAATTACTTCGACATAGAGTGCCTTTTTCAAATAGGAACATATATAGTTCATATAACTTTATTGAAATTATTGGATTTTGAATTATTTTATTGGTTTGATTTTATAATGTTTCCGAAAACCATGATCGTATTACGAAATAATAAAATAATAAGTGTTTCGGTTAATAATGTCCATTTTTTCGCAAAATTTCAGTGTTTATTAAAATAAATTACCTTAATAATCAAAGTATTGGCTTTCATTAGCTATTACTTTTTCCCATCTTTCTGTCAAAGAATGACATGTGCGCCAAAAGAAATTTTGATTTTTTGAGGCCAACCATTAATAAAGTCAAATTTTCACTTCTTCGTAAGAATGTAAGTGTTGTTCTGAAAGTCCATACTGTCCATCTATTGAAACAAGTTGTAGTTCGAAGGGGCTAAGTCCGGTGGAAACGGCGGATGGGGTAGGACGTCCCATTTAAAGTATTCCAAACAGATTTTGCAACGTGGGGCCGAGCATTATCATGGAGAAAAATGACTTTATCGTTTTCCTTCAATGCTCGGTTCAATTTTACCATTTGTTGTCACTATCAATCGTCAGTAATCGTTTCACCAGGTTTCAGCAGTTCGTAATACACAGCATCCCTACTATCTCACGAAATATACAGCAAAACCTTCTTTCCACGTATATTGCGGGTTGGTTGTGATGCTGAAACCTGCCGTAGGTCTACCCATGATTTTTTACGCTTTAGCTTGTTAAAATAGATCCCCGTTTCATCACCTGTCACAACTCGATACAAAATTCCTTTTCTTTTCGGTGTGTTGTTTTTCGCCTTTCCATGTTTCCGTTCTTCAGTTCATATGGAACCTATTTTCCTTCTTTCTGAATCTTTCCCAATGCATATAGATATTCGGATATTTTAGATTAGGCAACAGTCAATGCTTCTGTCAATTCTTTCAATGCATGAGGTGAGTCTTCATCCAATAATGCATGCAAATCGGTATATTCAAACTTTTTCGGCTGTCCTAATAGCTCCTAGTATTTTATATCAAAATCATCATTTTTAAAGTGCTTGAACCACAAGTTCCAAGTTTCCACATCGTTCACAAGTTTTTGGGTTAAAGAATATCCACCATAAGCTTCAACCAAAAATCGAAAACTTACAGCATCCGTTTTCTTTAAATAAAAAAATGTTATTAAACATCCCCTCAAAACGTTTTTTTTTTTGGTACATAATTCGACATATTCAAAGCTATAAAAAACTATTGTTTTGCACAATGACAATTAATATCGAACTGACTTTTGATGGCGTATATTTACCCTCGAAAAGACCATAGATCGCATTAGTTTATACAAACAAATATATCAGTATCGCAATATGTTAGCAAAATCGACTAAGTTAACCGAAACGCAGAAATTCCATAGCCATTAGATATAAAAAAACAACGGGCATGCATTGACTGGATTGGATGATCTATGTCTTCTTGCTGCCAGATTTGCCAGGCGCATATACACATGCTTAGTCATTAGTCTAAACGTCTAATGTCTTAGTCATTAGTCGAAATGCAGAAATTCCCTCGCCATTAGATATAAAATACAACAGGCATGCATTGACTGGATTAGATGATCTATGTCTTGTTGCTGCCAGAGTTGCTAGGCTTGCTTAGTCATTAGTCTATAAAAGCAAATGAATTAGTATCGCAATATCTTAGCAAAATCGACTAAGTTAACCGAACCGCAGAAATTCCAGTGGCATTAGATATAAAAAACAACGGGCATGCATTGACTGGATTGGATGATCTATGTCTTCTTGCTGCCAGAGTTGCCAGGCGCATATACATATCTTTAGTCATTAGTCTATACAAACAAATGTATTAGTATCGCAATATCTTAACAAAATCGACTAAGTTAACCGAAACGCAGAACTTACTTATTCTTCCTGAATGGTAGGTTAACCCGAAGGCCCTGACTTGTATTCTCTGATTTTTTCCGGATGTCGCGACAATGTCGTTTATCCGGAGGGTTTATTTGCCGTTCTTTAGGCAGGACTGTGGTGACCGACGTGAGTGATCACACTGGGGCAACGGCCGGCAATGGGGCTGCCGTGGCTCTGATTAACGCATTGTCTGAAAGGGACGCCGTCGCTGGGAATTTGTCCAGTAGTCTGGACAGGAACGTCTGAAGCTCTGGAACATCTATCTCTCGGTGGATTTGCGCATTCCTTACAAACCAGGGAGCGTTTACTATAGTGCGAAGCGCACGTGATTGAAAAGACTGAAGTCTTTTAATCGATGAGGTTGGGAGGAACGGGTACCAGGCCGGATGTCCATAAATAAGGACTGATCTGACCATGGACTTGTACAGGGTTAGTTGGTTGTCGAGCATGAGCTTACTTCTTCTGTTGATTAAGGGGCACAGCATATGGAGCATTCCGTATGCTTTCCCGGTCGCTTTCTTGAGATGCGACATCCACGTAAGGGCTTGGTCGAACTCGAGTCCCAGATAGTGAGCCGATTTGGCCCACTTGATAGGGGTTCCTTGTATAAGGATATTCTGGCGAAATATCGGCTTTCTTCGGGTAAAAGAGACAGCCTGGGTTTTTCTGCCATTAATTGTTAATCGCCATTCGACCAGCCATCTCGAGGCTTTCAACGTCTGCCTTTGGAGCCTGGATGTAATCACACAGGGAGCGTGGGCCGACGTATAAAAAGCTGTATCATCCGCATAAAATGCAGTCTGTACGTGCGGAATCTTTGGAAAGTCGGCTGTGTAGACATTGAAGATAACGAGGGCAAGAGGTGAACCTTGCGGTACTCCCGCTTCGATTCGCTGGACGGATGAAAGAGCACCATCGACGAGCACTTGGAAAGTCAGAAATGATGCCAAAAGCTTGACTAGGAAGGTTGGTATACTGAGTCTGAGCATCTTGACTATGAGTCCGAGATGCCAGACTCTGTCGAATGCTTGCGAGAGGTCTAGAAAGACAGCTCCCGTGTGTCGCCTTCTGTCGAACCCCTGCCTGATCTCCATCGAGAGACGAGCCGCCTGATGGACGGCAGCGTACCCCCTCCGGAAACCAAACTGTTCGTCCGGCAGAATATTCTTATCGGCAAGAACACCATTCAGAGCCCGTAAAATTGCTATTTCGGCGATCTTACCGAGGGCGCTAGACAAGCTAATCGGCCTGTAGCTACTTGGGTCTTGTGGGCTTTTTCCTTTTTTGAGGATTACGATGATTCGGGCATGTTTCCATAGAGATGGAAAATGGTGGAGTCTGAAAATTGCGTTGACAATGTTAGTCAACTGCGCAATGTGCTTGTTAGGTAGCCGTTTCCGCTGCATCGGTGAGATGCGGTCGCGACCAGGAACTTTTCAGACTTTCAAACCTCGGATAATATCGTGTATTATCTTCGGCGAGACAATTTGGCTGATCAAGTAGCCGGGGTTAGGAGTTCCATTGTAAGAAAGAATTTCTTGCTTGAACTTGTCAGCTTTATTCCTCTTCTCGACTGATGGTCGAGGAGAGGTCATCTGCTTTTGGTACGTTACGGAAAAGAGCTCTGCCTTCTCCGCCCCGGTGACGGCGTGAGAATCACCCGTCCTCAGGGGGGAAACCGGCGCTCTCACCTTACCCACCATGAATTTGGCTGTTTTCCAAAGTGATCGGTCAGCCGTGTCGATTGACGCCAGGAATTCATCCCGCCTGTCGGCCCTAAACTCCTGGAGAGCCCGTTGGGACTCTCTCTTGGTTTCGTTTGCACGAAGCCGGAGTTCAGGGTCGCCAGTCAGGTGAAAGCGTCTGTAGAGCCGGTTTTTTATACGAATCTTCTCTTTTACCTCGAGAAAAATGCTCCAACAGATATTAGTTTTCTTTCTCGGCAGGAAGGTATCCACCTTGGTGCCGATTGTTAGTACTACCGGGAAGTGATCCGAGGTAAGCTCATGGACAACCTGGACTTCGCATTGATTCGTTATATTCTTTAGGATAAAGAAATCTAAGAAGCTGCGGTAGCGGTAGGTTCGTCTGGAACACAAGGAGGTTCAGCCCGTATCTTTCCGCCAAAGATAAAAGGTCAGCTCCTCTCCGGTCCCGAACCCCAGGATCGGTTATGGGCATTGTAATCTCCTCCAATGATAAATGGAGCGTTGTTATTCAGGAGCCTGCGAACTTCACCTGAATCGAAGTCATGGCAGGCTCTCTGGTACCATGAAGATAGGTTGACCAGATTACCTTCCAGAATCACCTGCACAGACATGCCTTCTGAGGAAGTGAGGCCCAGGTTATATCTGATTCCTCTCTTGAAGAGAATCATCAGACCACCCCCCGCTCCGCCGAGCCTGTCCTCCCTGTAACAGAAGAAATTCCTCACACCAACCGTTCGCTCGGTTTAAGGAAGGTCTCCTGAATCAGAGCCACGTCTATGCTGTGATCTTCCAGAAACACCGTGAGTTCTAATTTTTTCCCGTTCAGAGAATTGGAATTTCATGTTACAACCCGCAATGAATTTTTATTATTTATTACTGGATTAGAACATGACTAGTGCAGCATTTAGCTGCTCTTGGACCATAGCAGCCATCTGCTGCATCATTTGCTCCATTATTACCGTGAAGTTCGGTAATTGGATTCTTGGAGCCTCCATCCTAGGAGCGGGCTTTGGGGGAGTGACCGGCGCGGAAGCCGGTGCTTTGCTATTGTTTTGGGTACTCCAAACGAAAGTTGGGGGTGGAATTTTCGGCGGAGGTTCAGATGGAGAATTCGATTGATTTTTCTTTCCCTCACCTTTATTTGGCAGTCTTTGGGGACAGGCTTTAGAGTTGGCCGGGTGCGGGCCAGCACAGTTGGCACATTTAGCCGGAGCGTTCTTCGACTTTTTGCAATCTTTTGAAGCGTGGTTGGCCGCACACTTCATACATTTGAGGGGCACATGGCACTTCTTTGCCGTGTGCCCGAAAACTTGGCAGTTGTAACACTGGCGATAAAGGTCATTACCTTCATATAATGATTCTTGGAGCGATGTACCACCGGAGGTACTTTTTAAGCCTTTGCGACCGTCTCTTTACCTTCCGTAGTCACGTTGGCTGCTGGCGTAGCTATTGGGGCACCGCTTGGTGTCTGTTCTTGATTATTTTCCTCTTCGGAGGATCGTCTGGATCGTTTTGTGCGTCGCCTTTTCTTAGCCGCGCGCGTTTCGAAGTCGGAGTCGGACGATTCTCCACCGATGGAGAGAATTTCGCCTTCGCTCACTTCATGACTCAATTTGGGGGTAACGGTATCCGTTTTGACCGGGGAGAGAGTCCCTTTTGGAGGTTTGACTGGTGGGAAGTCGCAGTCGATCAACATTCCCGTGTCCAAATCGATATTTAATTTAAACGGCGCATTGGTGCGGGCGGTCTCTTGTTCGTTTTTGTCGATCTTAGCCGCCAAAACGGCTATTTGATTTTGTCTTTAATTAGCTATTTAATTAGATTAAGTCTTTAATTAGCTCCTTGAGCTCAAAAATCGTCTCATTGAGACCCTGATTATCGCGAAGCGACTTTTCAAGCTCCTCCTGGAGCCTTACAATAACCTCATCGGACCCGGGGGCCGAAACCGATAACCGTGAAGCCATGTTAGTATGCCAAAGTCACCTGCAATCTTCCAAACACCTTGAATTTCTTCTAGATAGACACCCGAAAAGTGCCCAAATAGCGACCCAAAGGTCCGAAAAATATACCTTATTACGCCCAAAGGCTAATCCTGCTGCAGGATGGCCGCGAGATCTTCAAAAATAATTCGCAAAATGCGGAAAAATCGTTAAAAACTGTGAAATATTAATTGTTTTTAGAAAAACAATCAATACCACTGTAAAAAACCGTTGGTGGCGTCACAATCACGCCACCAAGCAGCTTGGTGTAGTTTGGAGAAGCTAGCCAATGGGAGCTCTTGAAAACACGTCCGTTTAGTTCGAGTGCTCTGATTGGAATCTGAAACGCACAAATTCCATCGCCATTAGATATAAAAAAAAAACAACGGGGATGCATTAACTAGATTGGATCATATATGACCTCTTGCTGCCAGATTTGCCATGTGCATATACACATGCTAAGTCATTAGTCTATACAAACAATGTATTAGTATCGCAATATCTTAGCAAAATCGATTAAGTTAACCGAAACGCAGAAATTCCAGCGGCATTAGATATAAAAACACAACGGGCATGTATTGACTGAATTGGATGATCTATGTCGTCTTGCTGCCAGATTTGCCAGGCACATATATACATGCTAAGTCATTAGTCTATACAAACAAATGTATTAGTATCGCAATAACTTAGCAAAATCGACTAAGTTAACCGAAACGCAGAAATTCAATCGCCATTAGATTTAAAAAAACAACGGCATGCATTGACTGAATTGGATGATCTATGTCTTCTTGCTATCAGATTTGCCAGGCGCATATACACATGCTTAGTCAGTAGTTTATTCAAACAAATGTATTAGCATCGCAATATCTTAGCAAAATCGACTAAATTAACCGAAACGCAGAAATTCCATCGCCATTAGATATAAAAAAACAACGGGCATGCATTGACTGGATTGGATGATCTATGTCTTCTTGCTGCTAAAGTTGCTAGGCGCATATACACAAGCTTCAAGTTGGTTTAAAATTGCTTCTAGCCGAAACCATCACTTATGAGTACGACCAGTGCTATACTACATATATCATATCCGCGGTAAATCCAAGAACTTTATAGGTCAGTCCCAAGACCAGACCTCATGGAAAATTTTGCACTATTACAAAAAATTGCACTACTTAAAGAGCTGTTTGCTATAGGGGCTGGCATTTATTTGCTAAAATGATCTAACGATGGACTGCAGTGATTTTGTTATATATTGAACTGCATTTTAGGCAAGTCTGCTTTCCAAACCTATAGCAACCTACTATAACTTCTGGTAAGATGGTTGTAAAGGGTTTTCAAAATAGGACTACATAATTTTATAAATCATCATAGCAGCCATTTCTTTCTTATTCCCGCCAAAATTGACATTTGTGTTTACTATTGTTTGGAAAATCATCATAAAAAGATATACAGTTACGCAGCGTAGACAAATTGTTCAAATATATTACAAATATAATGAATTTATTTAGGATATGATTCGCGCCTTACGTGAAATATATGGTCAATATAATCGAACTACAGAGTTTATTATTCGTAATTTAATTTAAACATTCAGATGAAATGACAATATTTGTGTTACTAAGAATCCAACCCGTCAAAACTTGGTGCATTGTTAAAAACATCAATTCTGTGAACCAAAATGTCAATTTTGAACAAAATTTGGGCACTTTCGCTTATGACACTACATGGAATATTCTTCATAAATATTTGTATTTCAACGCATATAAAATTCAATTAAACGAAGGACTCAAACCAAATGACCATTTGTTGCGCAGAAATGTTATAGATTGAACTTTAGAGCAACTAAAACATATTATTTCATGAAAAAGATCGTCTTCAGCGCGATGAAGCTCATTTTTGGTTAAATGACTTCATAAATAAGTAAAATTGTTGCATTTAAAGTGAAGTCAACCCAAATGCTATTCTTGAAACACTTTTACATCCACAAAAATTAACAATTTGCTGTGGTTTATGGTCTGGAGGTGTAATTGAGCCGTACTTACTTGAAAACGAAAATGTAAATGGAGTTACTATCAATACAGAACGCTACAGAAACATAATTACTGGATTTTTTCTGACATGAATTGAATGATTTTGGTCCCAACAATACGTGGTTTCAACAAAATGATGCAACAAGCTTTACAACTCGCGACACAATCAATTTATTGATAGAAAAGTTCAATGACCGTATAATCTCAAGAAATACCGAAGGCACCTGACTCATCAAGATCATGCTATATAATTCCATTGGACCTTTTCTCTGAGATTATGTGGAATCATTAGTTTGTCATATAAACCACAAAACTGCTTTCTAAACCACTCAACACTTTATAACCACACAACATTCAATGTTTTAAAAACGCAAATTGATCAATTGGTTTAGTTTGGTCTGGAAAACCAATTTGCCAAAATTGTTTTTCCAAAATAAAATTAAAAAAAAATCCAGAGGTGGTCATGCACATGTAATTATTTAAAAATAATAACACCATGAATCAATATTAAAAATAAAAAAGAAACATGTTCATACTTTATCCCGTTTTGTTTTATTTCTAATTAAAAATGTATAACTCTTATTTTATAACCCTTTATATGGATCGTTCTAATGAAAAGTTAAATTTATTCCAGTTGCATTGGCGGACTATTCTTATAGACCTGGCTTTTCACGTAACCCCAAAGAAAACATGATTTTGGTGCCCATTTAACATCACCGTTTCTTACAATAACTCCAGGAAATTTTTCTCTCAATAAATCAATTAGTTCATCAGAAAATGCGGTGTAGCGCCAACCTGTTGGAACCTCATTTCCTCCAGATCAATATTATTCAATTCAGTCCACAGAAATCTAGTTAACATCTTACTATATCGAACACCGTTCACAGTTACAGCTTCACCAACATCATTCTGAAAGTAATATGGCACAGTTACACCTCCTGACCATAATGCACACCAAACAGTGGTTCATTTAGGATGTAAAGAATGCTCATGAATCAATCGTGGATTTTCCGCACCTCAAACGTGGCAATTTTGTTTATTAACATAGTCACCAATTTAGTCACATAGTCACATAGTCACCAATTTTAAATTTATTATTATGTGCTTCACCTGAAAAAATGATTTTTCTCAAAAAAATATCTTTTTGTTCTTTGATCCAAGTGACAAATGCACAATTGCAGTGGCGGCTCGTGGGTTTTTAAAGTGGGAGGGCGTAGAAGAAAATACTGCTGCCGAAGAATTGTTTTGCTTTCTTCTTCCTCCTTTTACTTTTCGTGCTACTGAAACCCTGTACAAGAGGTGAACTATGAAAATAATGAAATTATAATTATTTAACTATGAAAGTTAAAGGAAAGAAACTGAACGGAAATAAAATATGATGTTTTGCTCTGAAAAATTGTTGACTGCGATAAATTCTGAAGGGGCGGTAACCCAACGCCCTCCCTCACGAGCCGCCACTGTTATTCCATTATCCCGAAAATGCCTAATCCTTCTACTGCAATCATAAGCAGCTACGCAAAATTCAAACTCATCTTAAGAAAATATATCCCATCCCAGTTCCCATTCAATTCTAGCTCGGCACCATTCCAAGCAAAGTGTTTTGTAATGCGGTGAAAGAGAAAGCATCGAAAAAGAAAGATAAGCACACATCTAAATCGTAAGTAAATATCGATTCACATTCATCCAGGAAACACTCCCACCTGTAGCTACAACAAAAACATCCATCACTTGTCGGATATTTTCATATCGATTTCGTTTTACAAACAGCAAAATCAACAATGTTCAGTCGTCGCTGCATCACGAAAATTTAAACCTACTTAGTTCATTCCACAATAGGTTGTCCCTTTTCGAATTCGGATAATTACCTGAACTGACGTAGACATAAACTCGTGGCTTTTTATCACTTTTAACAGAACAGGATTACATTATCATGGTAACATAAGAAAAATTCATCTCGATGTGATAAAATGGGGTAAAAAATTGTACAAAATTTTTGCTTTGAAACAGTTTATTATGCTCTATTTTTAGAATCGCTTGCTACAAAATTATAAACAAGCAATATTTGTATCAGCTTTTGTATTCAAAAGTTTTCAAACCTTTAAAATACATAGCGAATTTAACGTATCTTGTACCTAAAGTGTAAATTGCAGTTCCAAAGCAGTTAAATAGATAAGACACACTGCCAATATGAAACAATTACACACTTTGTCATACATCATTCTATCTAACATATTTCTAAGAATTTTTTGAAATATACATGTTTTCATATAAACTAAAATTTCTGACTTTTTATATTTTTTGCTGCATATCCACTCTTATTTCTATAAAGATGTGAACATTCCACTTCATTTCTAAAACGTTCGTAGAAGGAAAACCCTCCTGAAAAATAGGTACAATTCGTTGCCGGAAAATCGTCACCCTATCAGCCGAGAAAATAATTCTCGCCGGGGAAAATCCCTTATAGAGTAAGAAATATTTGTTACAGTATTTGATAAAATCTATCTTGCGAAATCAAGATGCTTTCAAAATATTGAAATGACACTTTTATCGGTATCTCAAAAACTACTTTTTCTGGGTTTTCCTGGATTTTATATTAATTGACCGGGTTAATATTAACGATCACGCCAATATAATAACCAAAATTGTTAACATTTCCAAATACCCATTAAGATATTCATCGTACAGATGTAATGTTACTAACGCATCGTTTCTCAACTTGGGGGTCGCATTCAGGAATATGGGGGATCGCAATGTTTAAAAAAAAGGACCTGTATCGGAAACATCATTTTATTAAAGTATTTTTAATTTAAAAGCAAGTTCTAGAAAATTAAATATTACTAGGTGATAACAATATAATAAAATAAACTTAAATAAAGTAATAGCCAAAATTGTTGTTAAAAGTATTTCTATACGTGGATGAGCATTCCTAACACACATAAGCAAATTATTTTCCAGTGATCATAGACGATTTCTATATTCAGTTTTTAAAGCCACCATAGACGAGAATCTTTTTTCCGATACGTAAGAAGTAGCGAAGGGGATCAATGTTTTCAATGCTTCCGTTACTAAGCTTCCGTATTCACATCGACGTGCAAACCATAACTTATCTAAATCTTAAGTTAAAAATTCTAGTTATAGGGTTTTGTCGACCGATATTTCAATAAGTTGGTTGTGAATCTCAATAGGTAATTCAGCAGCTGCATCAACAATTTCATCAAACGGAGTGAGAATCCATCTTTTCGACAAATAATCGTTGCTATCTGGAAAATATTCCAGTAACTCAAGTTTCAATTGGCGTAAATGTGTGTTCATGCTCTCCAACATGCGATCAATAACAGAATTTTTCTAAATTCATATTTTTGGTAATATAATCCGAAGTTAAAGTGAATGCAAAAAATTGCATTTCTCAAGGCATATAATCCAAATACCAAGTATTAGCCATTAGTAAAATATTTTTGTTACGGCCTTGTAAACTCCTATTCAAGTCATTCAAATGTGAAAATATATCACTCAAGTAAGCCAACAGTAATAAAGTTTCTTCATCTTGTAAAAACTCTAAAAATGAACTATTTTTATCTATACAAAAGATTTTCAATTCATCTCTCAATTTAAAAAGCATTGTTAGAACTTTTCCCCGGGACAACCACCTCACCTAGTCTGCAATGGTCGGCTTTTAATAAGATTAACAATCTTTACGGCTTCTGGCATAACATTTAGTAAATTATCGGGCATCTGTTTTGTAGCAAGCGTATTGATGCGAGAAATCTGTGCGTCCATTCCGTTTGTGGCATAATGTATTAATTTTACTTTTTATTTTATCACACCACTGTCCTACCCCGTTATCGTTTTACTGGCATCAGTACATACTGAAATGCATTTATTAAAATCCAAGTTTTCGTTCTTTGTTGCATCAATAAAAACTTTATCCCTTCGCCAGTTGCACGACTAGGGATTGATTTGCAAAACAGAATATCTTATCGGACAAAATGTAAAAATTGAGCGAAGTTCGACGCGTCTGTTGACTCGTCGAAGTGAATAGTAAATTCACTTAATTTAATAATTTAATAATATTTTTTTTAATTATCTGATCGTTAACATCATTGGCCATTTCATTAATACGTCTCGATATTGCGCCATTTGAAAGTGGTATAGTTTTCAACTGCTTCTTTCGGACTTATCATCACATTAACCTTATCAGTGACAGAGGGTAAAACAAGCTTTTCCGTAATCGTGTGGGGCTTAAACTATCTGGTCACTCTTAATGTTACTAAATAGGATTTTTTGTTTCCAGATGCCGGACTAATTTTGAAGGCTTCATGCTTTCCTCGGGCAGAACTTGATAACAAAGAACAAATTGCGACTTGTCATCTACGGCAATGAATCCATATTTAAATATGTTTTATTTTACAATCTGGTCTTTTTCTTTACTGTTTCACTGTTTCTGTGACTGTTTTCACGTAGACAGTACATTTTGTTTTTCCACAAAATTGTCCATATATATCTTACGATTTTTGTAGAAAATGTAAAACAAAAGTGCTACTATTATAGTTGGATCGAAATCTAAAGGAATTATAAAGTATTTCCTGTTTTTAACTGTTTTATTATCGAATATATTTATTGTTTTGGGTTGTAATTCAATATTTTCGTCTAATATATCATCAAGTATTTGGTGGTGAAAGTCTTGGAGTTGTGTTTGGTGTTCGATTTTGGAATAATCTATTAGAGATCGGTTGTCATATAGGTTTACGAATCTGTTATATTCATTTGTGATTATTTCATCGATGTCTGTTTCTGATTCATTTTTTGTTTCGATTTCACTATCGTTATCTTCACTTGATATTAAAACTGGAATATTTGTTTTTGAAACAAATTTTGCGCATCTTTTAAAATGATTAACTTTTATTCTGGAAAGTGCGTCAGCATTCTTGTTTATCTTCCCTGATTTGTATATGATTTTATAGCCGTATTCTTCGTATTTCAGACGCCATCGAGCTAATCGTCTGCCTGGGTCTTTTATTGAAAATAACCATGTTATAGGACGATGGTCGGTTATAAGGGTAAACTTTCTTCCGTATAGGTATGGACGGAAGTGTTTTACAGCCCATACTATTGTTAATAATTCCCGTTCTATCGCTGAATATTTTGTTTATGCGCTGCATAATGTTCTTGATGCGAATGCAATAGATAGTTCTTTTCCAATTGATCCTTGTGAAAGGACTGCTCCTATAGCGAATGCGCTAGCGCCTGTTAAGAGAAATGGTTCTTCAAAATTCGGGTATATTAATATTTGACTTGATATTAAATATTCTTTCAATTTTTCAAATGAGTCTTTACAGTCTTGACAGTCTTGAGTCTTATAGTCTTTTTGTAGCAATTTCGTTAATAGTTTAGAAATGTTCCCAAAATCTGGGATAAAACGTTTATAATAACCTGTTAATCGTAAAAATGATTTTATTTCTTTGGGATTTTTCAGTTCAGGAAAATTTTTGATGCAATTAATTTTTTCTGGGTTTGGTTTCACGCCATCAGGAGTTATAATATGTCCGAGATATGCTACTTCTTTTTTCAAGAATTCACACTTGTCTGGTTGAATTTTTAGATCTGCTTTTTGAAGTCTAGAGAAAACGACTTTTAATCTTGAGATATGTTCATGGAAGGTTACTGAATAGATTATAACGTCGTCTATATAGGCAAACGGCATTCGAATGAATTCATAATGATCGTTTTCGACTGAGGTTATCTTTTGAATATCTATCGGATTGATTTCTGAATTGGTGAAAACCTGATGCAAGATCTAATGTAAAAAAATACTCACATTATCCTAATTGATCTAGAATGTCCGATATTTTATCATCTGTGGTTAGCTCATTTAATTTTCTGTAGTTGATGACTACGCGCCATTTTTATTTATTGAATGCGTCTAACTTTTTTGGTACAACCCATACTGGAGATAACTATGGAGAAATGGGTGGTCTGATCTTCTGAATATCTGTCGGATTGATCTCTATTCGGTGAAAACCTGATGCAAAATCTAGTGTAGAAAAATATCCACATTGTCCTAATTGATCTAGAATGTCCGATATGTTTGATAATGGATATTTATCGTCTGTGGTTAGCTCATTTAATTTTCTGTAGTTGATGACTACGCACCATTTTGGAGATGACCATGGATAAATGGATGGTCTGGTTATTTTCTGTTCTTAATATTGCATTAATCCGTTTTTTCACTTCTTCCTTGTGTATTTGGGGATATCTATATGACTTTGTATATGTCGGTCTTGCGTTATTCGTATCGATGATGTGTTTGATCTGGTTTGTAAATGTTAGTTGATTATTTTCCAAATAAAATATATCTTCGAAATCAATACATAGATTTGTAATTAGTTATTTTCCTTCTTCATTTAGATGTTCGGTTCGGAGTTGTGATTTTATCTCTTGTATCCTATCGTATCTTGTATTCTATGTTTATGTCTAAAAATTTTATCGATTTCGGTATGGCATTATAATTTATGATGGAGGTAAGAAATTCGCCGTTTTCATTAACGTGAACTAATGCATTAAGTATATAAACTTTTTCTTTTTCTTGTCTGGATATTATAGCATCAGTATTTGTGAGGTTACATTTTAATTTAAAAATCTATTCCGTTCTAGCATTGATGTTAATTTGATTTTCTAGTTTTTCTTGTTTTTGTAAATTTTAGTGATTTTGTGGGTTTCTAGTGGAATTTATTGAATCGTTGATTTTATATAACGGTAGCATTTTGAAATTCGTTAATAGTTGTTTGTTTTTTTAAATCAACTGTGCATTCATAGTGTTCTAGGAAATCTATATTTAAGATTCCATCAAAGTCTATATCTAGGTTATAAATTAAAACTTTATGTGAATCGTGTTTTGCGAAAGGTATTAAGGTCGATTCTGTAATTAATAAGTTTTGATCGGTTATGCCCTGTATCGAAAGATTTTCTGGAATTCTATTATATTTTTTTACAGTGTTTTCTTTAAATATAGATGTACCTGCCCCCGTATCGATTAATAATTTAAAAGTGTTTGTTGCGTCTTTGATATAATACAAGTCATTTACGTCAACTGTGAGTAAAGGTTTTAGAGAAATATTTGTTCTTGGCGGATTGGTGACTGGGTTTGTTTTTCGAACTTCAAAATTTGTATATGTGCTTGAATTTGGTTGATTTGTTCATTGGCTTTCATGGTTGATTGGTTCTGGAGGATGGTTTTGATCTGGAGATAGTTGAAAATTTACATATTGGTCTAGGTTATCATAATAATCAGTTGGTTGTTGTTCTACATTGTCATATTGATAATATTCTTCATAGTATTCACTATCTTGGTCATAATATTGGTTACCTTGGTCATAGTATGGAATATCTTGGCTGTTTCCTTTGAGTTCAAAATATTCATATGTTTCGTATTCTGGGTAGTATTTAGATGTATAGTTTCGGTTAATAAAATGTGCTCGTTGCTGTTTGAACGTGTTGAAATTTGGGTTTCTTTGGACTTCAAAGGACTTTGCGGATTAGAATGAAGGGAAATTGCGAATTAGTTGTTGATCTCGGTCGTGTATTTGTAAACTGAGTGTTATTTTGTCTTTGAATTTGAGATTCATTTGGCCGATGTGTGAAATATGCTGACGGTCTTTGAGTATTTTGAAAATTTGTTGGATTTTTATTTACGTTTATTCGCGTGCATTTTTGCATTTAATGATTGTACTCTATTTAAGAATATCAATGGAGATTCATTTTGCTGTTGTTTTGTTCATTGTAAGTCTTGAATTAATAATGATAAAGCTCTAGTAACGCTGATATGAGAATTTACAAGTTGTTTAATTTCCGAATATGTTGTTGGGTTACGCGAATTTACTACTTGTGCGGCTCTGCCTCGTAGCTTATTTTTAGTGTGAATTATTAAAGGATGTTTTTGATTTGTAATTGACATATCGTAAGCACAACCACAGTTAAAAATGTTTCGAGGAATATCTGATCACCATCAAAATTTGGGATAATCGAAAATATTTCTGATAGTTTGTATGGTTCTATCGCTGGTTTGTCAGTATATTCGTGTTCGCTCATTTTTAAACATTAATTTTCTTGTTTTTGTTTAGAAATAAGATGTATAGTGTAATACTTTTTGAAAAATAGATGTTAGTTTTCAAATTTAAATTTTATTTTTGTTGTTTTTGTTTAATATAAAATGTTATATTTTTTGAAAAATATGGATGTTAGTTTTTTAAAAATGGTACAAAATAATTAAAATAATTATTTGTTTGAAAAGATGTTCGTTTTTCAAAAATTATTTCAAGTAATGACTAGTTGCTTTTTGCTTGATAGTCGCACAATAAAATTTATAAAAAATAAAAAATATTAATACGACATGTTCGTTATACTTACTGTACTGATGAAATCATGCTTTTGTCTTGTTCTCTTGTCACTGGTGTTCTGCTTACGAGTGGGGACTCTGAATGATTCTGCTTCTTGTTGCTTTGGAGAAACGAAGCCTTATATCGTGTTCTCTGTCAATATTGACTAGCAGGGGCTATACTAGGTATTCCTTCCGTAGTTTGATGACGAGTGAGGAGTGAGGGTGTTTCTGTTTTTGTTTTCTTTGTTTTTTTATTGTTTTCAAGAAACGAAGCCTTGTGTCGTATTCTCTATCAACATTGACTACCAGGGATTTCACCAGGTGCTCCTTCCGTAGTTTAAGGATGAGTGAGGATGTCGGGTGTTTCTGTTCTTTGTTTTCCTTGTTCTCTTCTGTTTGGTTTTAAATTAAGGATTAGAATCCACCATTGTTACAGCGTTCCAATTGTATCCTACTGACTTTTGCATCAGTTCTTACGTTGGGGGTTCGCCAAACGAAGTTGGCGAAATCAGTTTTAGTTTTTTTTTATTATTATATAATATTTTTACTTTGATTACACTTTGTTACTTTTTCATATACAATTCATATTTTTACTTATTTGTTGTGAGTTATAACTGCTTTTATATAATACTGTTTAATTGTTTATCTTTTATAATTGTAGTTCACTGACAATAACTAGTTGATAACTAACTTGGCTTCGCCGGGTCTGTCCTTAAATATGGATAGGAATTGCGAAGTCATCAAAAGTGCAGGTGTTTGCTGGTGGACCGTGGGATAGGCGTTGTTGTTAAGGTTACTGTTAGTGTAGCTTGTAATGGATATGCCAGGTGTTCATCATCTAATGTTGGGTGTTAGAATCTGAGTCAGCAGTTGAGATTTAAATCGATACTTGTTTTAAAACCTGATATGCTTTTCTTATATATATATATATATATATATATATATATATATATATATATATATATATATATATATATATAGTTTTCTAGTTTTTCTTGTCTTTGTAAATTTTGTTGATTTTGTGGGGTTCTAGTGGAATTTATTGAATCGTTGATATTATATAACGGTAGCATTTTGAAATTCGTTAAATTTAATATGGATATTTTTTATTCCGGTATAGTATGTAACTGTTAACTATACAAAACAATAACCATACATAGACAAAATATTTTTTATATTGTCTTGACAAACCCCGAATTCGTAATATTTGTGTGACTTACTAACTGAAGGTCATTGTGAATTTGTTATTGTGATGATCTCATAATATTTGTTTTATTGTCGAAATCAATTATTCGACCCAAACGAACAGTCAACGTTCGGGCAGAACAACGTCTGTCTGTCGGGTCCGCTAGTTTTATATAATATTATTAATTTATTTTATTACCACATCGTTATTAATTAATTTAACACTAAATGAAAGAAGATATAGTAATATTTAACACTGGGCGAGAAAAGAAATCATAGTGCTTGTTTGTCATAAAAACGTATGTAACAAGAACTTGGTCTTCTTCTTTTGTTTTTATTACCAAAGCGCATAGCTTGTACGAACCTGCCCTCGGGATGAATAATCTGTTTCGCATGCATGGGCGGGTGGCGCGTGGTGCGCTGGGGGTCATTTTACAAGTGCATGAAAGTGCAGAACACAGGTTCGAACTGGTGAAAGTAATATAAGAACAAGGGGTTAGACAAGTATTACAGTTCGCTCTGTGTGGTTGTGTAACGGTCCGTTCACTCATATATCCGTCATTTAATACAAGACGATTTCTCATTTAATACAAATACAAATAAATGATTCGTTTTTTTTCATGATTCGTAAGCGTATGAACATACTCGAAAGAGTTTATAAGTCATTTAAAAATACGATTTTTCATAAATCACAATACTGAAAAAAAAAGGTTAACCCGCCGATGTAAAACTTTGATAAACCGCAAATTAACTTATTGTAGTGAGGGGGTCGCAACGTTTTTTACTTACTTTTTGGCTGTTTAGTAGGTTGCGACACTAAATAGGTTGAGAAACGATCTGCTAACGGATAGCTATCTGATTTATTGATTTCGAATGACCCGTACTATATCGCTGAAAATATCTATGTGGTGCTTCCGAATCAATTCTGGATATAAAATAATAATTCCATAAATTTCACTAGCATATGAATATTTAAGAAATTCTTTTGCAAAATATTTATACAGATTTTTAATTAAACTGTTCATTTTCATTTTTACTGTTATTGAACATTAATAAAATGCAGCAGATATACTACTATGATTAAAAAGAAATGTGATTTTTATTTAAAAAATCACACAATTTAGGCATGCCACCTTTGTAATTGAAGTTAATATGAGTGTCCTTGACATCATCCTTCATATCATTTCGATTGTTAAGTAATAATAATAATAATAATAATAATAATAATAATACGTTTATTTCCTGTATCAATAATTACAATACAATAACTAAAATATACAATAATACAATTATAATAATTATAACAAAATATAAATCCATTATTATACACTAACATCTATTAATGATAGGCAAAATGGAACTGAAAGCAATTAAAAAAGATCTAGTCTAGTTCCAGTTTTCTTTTAAATTGAAACATATAAGAAATAACCGAGTATATACAATTTGTCTATAATTTTTATAATTTATTGTTCAAAGGAAAAGGAAAGGATTTACGATTAGAGGCGCATCAGCATCTAAGGCTATCTAGCGACTGGACCTACAGCTTAACGTGCGTTCCGAACCACGGTCATCACCTACCAGCAAACCCAGGCCAACACCCCCACTCAGGCTATCAACCCTTGGTTATGTGCCTGCCTATAAGTCTACCAGGAGGCCTACCGACTGGAGAGTGACAAACCTAGAACATTTCTCAGAAGGTATCCGGCTTTACCCAGCCTTTAACTGGCGTGACTGAGGGGTAATTCCTTGTCGGATTTTACACTTTTGCCTAGAAACAATCAGAGACATTTATGTGTGGATATGGGTGTGAGTGTATATATATATATATATATATATATATATATATATATATATATATATATATACATATATATATATATATATATATATATATATATATATATATATATATATATATATATATATATATATTTATCCCGTCGGATGGCGTATATGTATATATGTAATATTAGATTTCTTTAGACAGCGTCCAATGAGATAACAGTAGTTGAGTGTCAGGTACACTCAACCGCTGGGTTCCACAATCGGCAAGTCGGCGAGAGTATAGGTTGGTAACTGTGGATGTGATTTCCCCATTCTTGACGGGAGAGCATGTGTCGATACCCTGACGAGCCTGAACATCGAGAGGCGAAACATGTGCCCTCCAATTGCAAGGATGGGTGGGGCTCATTACCGGTCAAACACCTAACAAAAATGTTAGAACTGTGTGTTCCACATGAGATTGCGGAACCCAGCGTTTGAATGTACTTGACACTAAACTACTGTTGTCTCATTGGATGCTGCCCAAAGAAATGTAATAATACATATATATATATATATATATATATATATATATATATATATATATATATATATATATATATATATATATATATATATGTGGGGGGGGGGGGGAAGTAAGATGAACAGAAGAATTAACCATCTGCTCACAAACAGAAAAAAGAAACCAAACAATCCACTTCTTCATTTCTAGCCCTTTATACTCTTTAGATTTTGATGCTGGATGTTACATTATCCTATGTTTATTTTATAGTGATATTTAAACGAGTCTGGTGATAATGTCTTTAGTTTGCGCGAAACATTGTTATAAAGTTTATAAATATTATACGTAAACGATCTAAAAAAAATTGCAATCGATGTGAAGGAGGCGATATGAGGCCCCCAAACCTAAGATTCAAATTATGGACATCGGTTCGGTCTGGACATCTGTCAATGAGATATGGAGGGCATTTGTTACAAATTATTTTGTGAAAGAGAACGACGGTGTGCACTCTTCTTCTTTTTGTCATAGATATCCAGTTAGCTTCTTTTAATTTGTGTGTTATCGGAGATAACTTTCTGATACCATATATATACTTAAGACAAGAATTCTGTACTCTCAGTATACGAGCAATATTTCCTTGATCTTGATGTAGTAGCCAAAAAGTATACCATCTTTAAATTAGTATAGGCCTGCTTAACACACTTAACGATCTGTGGCCGAAACCTCACATCTTTGTCAATTAAGCTCAAATCAATAGTGTCACGCAATAGATCAAATGTTACTGTTGCAATCATCCTGATCAGCGAATACGATTATATGATCTGCTTGGAACGAGAATAATCTGTTTTAAGTTAAAGATTTCTAAGCAATCAATTTATTTGTCAGTAAATAAATTTGATTCTAACATATTTATATTCTTATCACATCCACAAATAACGTTCCCACACGCAAGTTCAGAAAACCGATTTTCAAAGAACCTCAAGAAACTTATTGTAATTTGTATAACCTGGAGGTCTGTAGAGGGAACCAAAAAAGTAGGTATAATTTTTTATATATATTTTAATCCATATCCGCTCCAACACATCCTCACAGTTCAGAAATAACTGCTCATATTTTATATCTTTATTTACATATAAACCTATTCCTCCTCCACTCACGCCCAAACGCTCTTTATGCAAGAAATCATATCCGTCAATCTAAAGAACGTCGTCCAATGTATCCTCCCTCATACTTGTCTCAGATATCCCAGTACATCATATTTATACGCAAAAAGAAGCCGCTTAACCTCTGTGAAGTACCCAGATAGCCAAAATTTCCTCATCTTAATAATAAATATAATAACTCTTTATAATATACCCATTAAGTAAAAAAACAAAAATAGCAAACGACTTAATAGTCAAAACATAATCTAAACAAAAAAAAGAAATATATAAACAAGAAAAACAACGAATAACTGATCAATAAAAGAAGGACTTTCCTGATTTCACCTCCGATCCTATTGAACAATGTCCTATATATCCCCTGCAGATTTCAAGTTAACAATTTTTGCATTTATTTTAGTAAAAATATTACCATGCTTTGTCCAAACTTGTTTGTTTCTAAATTTTTCTCTTCCCAACAGCAACAATTCCCACTTGACCTTTGTAAGTTCCTCATTCATTACTATTTTGCTCCTCTTTACCTCCTTGCTAATACTTCATCTCATACAATATCTGGCATATTTCATTTCCTTTGTACGCTTTCCTATTCTATAACAGTTCTGAATATTTATATTTGTTACTTCTACTTTAGAGTGTTAAATATCTTTTATGTTTGCTTCTAAACTACCATCACTTTCTTCTGGAATTCCATGAATTCTTAATTGATTTCATTTTGTATGCTGTTCCAGATTATCAACCCTTCCTTGCAGTTCCTGTTTTTCATCGTATTTTTATTTTTCTATTACAATCATACAGTCGTTCTGTTAATAACGTTCGATTTTTTGACACACTCTATCAGCTACCTTGTTTGCCAGGTAGGGCCAAAAAATCCTCATCAGCAATTCCGATAAAATATTTTTAAACTCCGTATTTTGTCTTGCTGTAAATACTTGTTAATATCGATTTCAATGAATATCAGTGGAATCAAATTTCTTTTTGTACTAAATTTTAAATGTTACGTAAAATATAATGTTTGTTTCTTTATTTTTTCTACTTCACTTTTGTCAGTCTAATAAATGAATATAGAAATTTTATTCTTCTTATTAACATTTTCTTTGCCCTCAGCCTTTCTCTTATTTTCCGGAGCTTTTTTTATCTGCCTCAAGTTTTTTCTTTGCTTCTTTTTCGAGAAGATTAATCTTACTCTGAGGTGGGGTTAAATGCAAGACCGGTTTTGAAGTTTTATGTCTCTTAGAGATGGTTGGCATCTTAAAAGGTGATGGAAGAATTTCTTTAATTATTCCTGCAGTGCTAGTTTATTGGGCTGTATCAAACTGTTTTAAACTTGAGGATGTCAATGGCACCGTATCATCAACCCGTAGTATATTTGAGTATTGGACTTGTTCCTGTATTTGTGACTGTACTTGTTCTATATTTCAGTATTGGACTTTTGGTTGTTCCTGTTGTGTACTCGTAGATTGAACTTGGGGCTCCGCAATGGCCCACTATTGATCATCGATAAACTTTTGGCCAGGTAAGGCATTGGCGTTTAATGGAAATATTCCAGTATTTTCGAAGCCTTGTACAGCATTCCCAACAGTAGCAGCCAAGTTCCAAGCCTGTTTGAAAAGTCCTCCGAAAGCGACTTTTGTGATTCCTTGATTTGTATGTGAATGTTGCCATGATAGCTTGTTGATGATAACATGTTTTGGGCGGTTTGAAAAACGATACATCGATCGGTTATTCGGGCATGTGACGGGTGTGAAAGAAGAAGAACCAACTCAATTTCTAAAGAGTCACATAGGTCTACCACTGAATAGCTTATGTGAGACACGTATCTATACAAAATTAGAATAACTTTTCCTTGGGTGCGGTAGCGATTAAACTGTTGCAACCACAACTGAAAAGCTTCTTCAGTTGCTCAGCCATTTTCTATCATAACAACTTCAATACCAGATGGCATACCTATAAGAAAATCGTCTCGTTTACACACAACTTTAAACCGAACAAATAGAGATATGTACTCCCCTGTTGCATTCATACAGGCTAAGACGGTTACATTTCAACTCGTTCGAGATTCGGCATGCTGGCGACATCTTTTGCCTTTCTTGGCTATAATGTTGGGTGGTCGATTATTAAGCGGTATCCCCGTTTCGTCTACATTATAAATATACTTAGGTCTTCCTCTTAAATTCTTCTTGTCTACTACTGTTTCCAAAGTAATAAAGAATTCACCCACTTTTTCATACCATCAATCCTTGCTCTTGATCGCCCTTCCGGCTTCCAAATACTTAATTTCATATTTCTTTCCGTAAAGCGATAAAACCAGTCCTGACCAGCCATTCCCGCTTTTCTGTTGAATTTGTGTTTTATTTTTTGATGTTCTGTAAATTCAAACGCGTATTTACAAATAGCCTTGGGTGTAATTCCGAAGCCACGACTTGCTGAGTGCAGTAGACGGTCAGCTAACACCTTTTCTGCCTTCTTATGTGAACCTGGCTGTCCACCACGATGCTTAATGACATCCCTAGATAAAGAGACTGTTCTTTCTTAAGTTGTGTATGGTAATTCGTAAATTTCAGCAGCCCGACGTAAAGTTATTTTTTACCTAGGACTTTAATTGCAGCCTTTCTTCATCTTTTCTTGAGACCATTCTCCCGTATCTGTTTTTCTTTTGGACATGCGAACCATCTATAATGAAATAAATATGAACAGATAATCTCAAACATGTAATATTTCAGTTTGAAAGAGCGATCCCGATGACATGATCCTAATAGCCTCATATTAAAGACTTTCGCAATAAAATTTTACTCATTAACCTCTAAGATTATGTTAAAAAACGAATCGGTTTTCTAAAATAGGCCCGTTGCCATACAACATAAGAGATTGAATTCAAAGTTTTATTACATATCCTTAATATGACACAAATAAATCGTAAGTACCTACTTTAGATATGCACCAAAATTGCAACACACATAAACGACCGACTCGCGAAACGCAGCGACTGGCTAGTAGCGCTGACACTAATCTAGGAGCGGGATTGAAAGACTGCCTATATCAGGAGGTGCTGGTTGAGAGGGGGATATAAGGCGCCAGTTGTGTGCGTTCCCTCTCAAGCGATGTTCGAAATATCAACAGATTTCTTATTTTGATTCGATTCGCCCTGTGATCCGATTCGCCTCGGTCTACCCTATGTGCATGAATCACACAACGTTATTCCATATTTGTCAGGTTTTGATGAAATATAAGTTCTAAAAGGGCAATTGCCTCGAGGCCTCAACAATTGTTTGTCAATTGTACAATAACTATGAGAACTATATTTTAGTATTTTGTACAGTGAGATATGAATATCTTCCATATACAATGTATTGGAAAAAAATTATCTACTCGGTTTCTTACGATTTTTTCATCAAATCTCAGGCAATTTACCAGAAATCTAAATTATGTATCAATATAATTGCGTTCCTTGTTTTGAATAATCTCTGTTGTAGTGATCTTCTATCTTTATCTTTTATATATCCTGCTATTTAAAGCAATCCTATGAAAGCCAAAATCTCGAGGACATCTATATCATTAACGAATCCACAATTAGCAACATATTTCTCCTTTTGTCTTTATATTTCCATATTAGTATACAATACAATAATCCTACAATACAATAATCTATAAGATCCGCACTAAAGAATAACTTCCATGCCTCTTACTCGGTTGTAATATTTTTTCCGCATCTTTTGGTCCTAGAATACGTAAAACAATGTTTTGTTTAGGTTTCCGAGTACGACATGGAAGCTCAGTGCTCCAAATATGCCCACTTTTCAATTTTATTACTTTTTCTGAAAGCTGTTGTACTATCTCATCTTCTTCTCCGCTTTCTTCTGTTGAGTAGGTGCTTTCTCTGTCGGACTGGATTGAAACATTGTCTTCGTAGTCAATGTCTCTATTATCCAAATCATGTTCATTACCCAGTTCATTATTCGATCGTAATAGAGTTTCCTTAAAATGTGGATCATTCGCTCATACAGCCATCTCAAAAATTACGTTGTTTCTCATGTTTTAAATAAAATTATATTACAGTTAATGCTTACCTGGGATTACTCGTCACTCCAAATACAAAATAACTAAAACTATTTTACTGAACAAACACGTGTGACCAACAACATGTACACTTTAATCTTAAATAAACATAGCGAAATAGGCGTTGTTGCCAATTCATTCATAAAGTTACTCGTAACCCCACTAAACATACTAGAGATAGTAACAAAATATTATTGCGGATCATGTTCGAAAGCGCATATAAAACCAAGAGGCAGATCTTTCAAGAAAAGAATAAAAGTATATGAAAGAAGTGAAAACTATTTCTCAATCAGAAACATATTATGCTTCACATCTGCTAAATATCGCAAATATTATATTTCTGATGCAGATACAGTACTAATGAAACGCGTTAAACCTTAATAATAAAATGTGGAAAATAGTCTTTCATTACACATCTGGCTAAAGTCATCTAAAATGTACTAGTCATCATAGTGTAGTTATGAAAATATTTTTTAAATCTCGCTCATATTTGGAATATTATCCGTTATTTTCAAAATTATATAAATAAACTATTATTATAGAGAATATTTAACACGTATTTAATTGTATACAATTCCAACACTACCGTCTAATTTTTAATTAAAAAAAAAATATTTCTTAGGGCTATACGTCAACATATCACCATCTTAAAAATGTGTGACGGTTTTCCAAATCAGGATGTAAAATGACCAGAAAAATTTTCTATAATAATTATTTACATTTTACCTGCCACATACATTTTCTGAATTTTCATTAACTCGTCAATATCATCCCTATAGTAATTTTACCTCGAAAACCAACATTCTGCAGTTTTCAGAAAGGCTTTTCCTGAAATAATATAATTCCTAAAATATTACACATCGAATTTTTCTCGACGTGTCTGGCTTACTTCATGCGCAGATTTAGAAGCCATTCAGGCTCGACTTAGAAATTGCATTCCAAAGGAAATCGTCGGGACTGAAATAGGAACTGTTGGATGCTGGCAAATTGTCAACTCATGAACTGCAGAAATAATTTCGTGACTAAAGAGAATTCTGTTGAAATGTGTTGAAAGTTTTATACTTTTCTTATGTATAAAAATAAGAATATTTCTGGTTTTTTCTTATTCTGAATAGAGTACAGATCTTAAATCTGCTATATGTATCAATACAGCGTATGAAGGTTGCTATTTATGTATTCGGAATTGGAAGAACAATTGAGTTGCTAGGTGCCATCTGACATAGACATCGTAAAGTTTGTTGACTGTATACGTACTGAAAACGTTTTGTCATACGGACGCTACTTGTATTCTTAAGTGACTTGAAAATTTCATCTCAATCAAAAAATTGAATTAACTCGTAAGAATTTTTGTTCGATAATTTACTACGACTTTCGATGTGGATTAATTCAACAACAGTGCATCGATCAACTCAGTTCGACATTAGGCGATGAAGTCCCATCTAAAGCCACTGTATATCACTGATTTAGTGAATTCAATCGTGGTCGTCGTTCGGACGAATTTAAAGAAGGCCATCCAAAATCGATTATTGTGCCAGAAATAATTGATACTTTGCGCGAACTAATAAAGCAAAATCGTCAAGGGACATACCGTGAGATTGGGATATATCTGGACACTAGTTCGACAAGCATACACAAAATTTTACATAAACATTTAGCCGTGAAAAAGATATGTGCGCGTTGGATTTCGCATTATTAGGCAATCGCTCAAAACAAAGGTTTATGTCGATTGGTACAAAGAAATGCTCAAAAAATACAATCGTGATGCATCAAAAGCGGTATAACATCTGCAAAGGTGACGAATCTTGGATCTATGCGTATGAATCCGAAAGTAAACAGCAGTCGATTGCATGTGTTTTTCAAAATGAGCCAAAACCAACAAAAGTTGTTCGCGCAAGAAGCACTTCAAAGCAAATTGTCGCCTGCTATTTTGTGGCCATGTGGCTATAGTGTCACTAGAGAATCGTAGAACGTTCTGGTACACAACCATTTATTTGCCCGAAAAAATAACTCTCGAAGCTCTCACACATCGGACCGAACAACTCAATATTTGACCGGTCAAAACATCGAATAGATCGGTCATCCGCCGTGCAGTCCTGATTTGGCTCCCAATGATTTCTTTTGGTTCGAATTAATAATAAACGAATAATAAACTACGTGATTGACGATTTCCAATGCCAGAAGGAGCAGTTTGATACGTTCAAAATCCATGTTTTGGAGATACCTCAGTCGGATTGGAATAAATGTTATAAAAATTGAAGAATTGAGAATATTTTGAAAAACAATAAAATCATTTTCAGTGATAAGTATTTGTTTTAATTTATTATTCGGGATGCATAAATGGCAACCCTCGTACCCTGTAACTCTAGAAGACAGATTGAACTAAAGTCTATTCACTGAAGAGACACTCGATATAAACAATGATCAATGCGAGATCAGCACGTGACCCAGAAACGCTGAACGCCCCTGCTATTGACGGAAATCGGTCGAGCCGATTTACACCACCAATGAAAACCCAGATGGTCAGCAGGTTGCCGACCGACAGAAACACAGGGTTGGCGGCAGTAACTCATACACTGCCGTGAGTTTTTTCATTTATCGAGTTGCATTCGATTTATTCACAATTGTATTTTGTTTCCATAAAATATCTGATACGGACACAGCTGATGAAGTTTTCGATATTAGCTGTACCCCGCCCAAAAAGAGGGCCGTTCTTAGTGCGGTCCTGTAACGATCACGTGCAATATGCGTGAATATGTTTGGGTTTAGTTTCTTCCTTCGATGGATAGATTATAAATAATTTAGATATATCGGCGTTAAGTTAAATCTGAGGATCTCACAGACTAGTGGAGTGTTAGTATCGCAGGCACTTCTAAAAGGTGCACCGCTTGGAGAGTGGTATGTAATCTCGCGTTATCTTGCTAAAGGATATTGAAAGAACAATTGAGTGATGACCTAATTCAAATATTTCCATTGAATGATAGGCTACATTGAAAGATCCTCTGTTAACCAACAGAGGATCAACTAATGATGACCTACTTCTTAAAGATATAAGCCTATTAATATCTGTATTCCATTTAAATGATAAATTTTGCCTTTCACTTAAAAGACGGCTGATCCTTCTACACCCATCATGACTCCGTAAACAATAAATAGACTTAACACTAAAGTCAATGAAATTCCTATCCAGACGCCATTTAATTGAAAATTATATTGTAAACACCATTCTATACGACGCGTCTTATGGTGTAAAATAAAAAGAGAAAGCACTAAAAAGAAAGACAATCACATATTTCAAGTAAACAAGAAATCTAAAATAGCGTTCGTCACATTCTTGTATCATTCTAGGATGACCAGAACCGCGTAGTCTTATCCTCAAATAACAACAGTGTCCAATCGCCTTACTATTTCATGAAAATTTAAATATTTCTCTATAATACCAGTAGCTCCATAGTAGTTAAACAAGTACAAAGCATCTTAGCTTTTGTATTAATGTAATACACAATGTATATTGTAAATATACAGTATATATTGCAAATATACACTGAATAAATGCAAACATACAGTGGGTATATTTTCAGCAGGGACGCATTTGTCCTATCAGTATTTAATATGTCTACCCACTGGTATTGAAAATCAAAGGCAATTCACACATACAAAACATACAAAACAGCGTTTTATTTAAAAAATAGAAACAAAGTACAATCGAAACTAAAGGAAAAAAAAAATAAAAAATGGTCACCCACATTAATCAACAACTTATACGGCAATAAATACGGCTTTAGATGTAACACGATTGTTTTTTTTTGAGCATTTATTTGCACCAATCGACACGAGTCTTTTTTGAAATTCGCCTCGCAGATCCTCTTTTTCGTTACACGGCTATTCTTGACTTTCCTTCGCCACTCAAACTTTCAGCAAGAGGAACAAGAAAATCTATTAGCGCTAGATCCTGATGGCGACGTGCCTATTCATAGGGAACCCAGGCGTTTACAACGGTCATCATTAGCAACTTATAAAACACCGTCCTCCGCCATTTTTATGACTTTCTATCGAAGTCATAAACACCTATATTCTGGTCGGATAAGTCAACACTACCCATGTGTTAATTATAAAATGATATTGCCTTGGGGCACTCTGTGGCAACTTTGGACCCATCCTTTTGTTTTCGGTTTACCAGTTCAAATTCAGGTTTATGGCAGTTGCTCAGTACCATGACTTCTTTACTCTCCATCCATCAATTAACTAATATCCCTTTATCATTTACCATAAACTCAAATTCCCCCTTTCTCAGCTTATTTTGATATTTCAGAAGGTTTTTTCTGTTCCCAATAACGCCTCCAACAGCAGAAAATTGAAACGCATCCATTAGGTTGATCAATGTAAAAAATATCTATCCAATTCAAGCAATACATCTGGTCTTGCTATGCTATTTTTCCCAAGGTTTCTTCTAAAGAACTGTCTTCATTTTTGCTTTAGTAAATGTTCAGATGATAAGCATATCCTATCACTGAGTCACATCGTTGCCATATTTTGATGGCACGCTTTTTTGGCTTCATTGTTAGGTACTGTTTGAGCGATGAAAGACCTTTGCACTTCGTTCGGCCTTCGAACTTCGCATAAATTGATCCATGCTTTGAAAAGGAGAATCCTGGCGGACTATCTGAAATCTGTATTTTAGGCAACTTACAAGTCCATCCACACAATATGTTCTGGAAGTATTTCTGCCTCTTTGGGGATGATTGAAATACATCTGATTTGTTTTGAAACCAATAAAAACCGAAACCGAAAACTTTAACACTAACCAATATTATTTCGTCAGAACCGGTATCAGGTGTAATATTTATATGCTTGCTTTTGGTTGTTTCCCTCTCAATAGCTAAACGAATATTAGTACATTGGGCTATTCACATAAAAAACGTTTGGGGAATACTTTAAAAAAGTCGTCTAAAACAGTCGATGTTTTATTTATTTTGGAATTCACTTCTGGATCCCATGTTTTCGGAATTGTATGTCTTGGTTTTGTCTTTTGGGCATTATAACAACTGACCCAGCTAAAACTGGTAGCAGGTTGTGCAGAAAGTCTATCAGAACTATCATCTGGATTTTCTAGCTCATCTTTAGATTCAGAACCACTACATTACACTACACTTCACATTTACTTATATTTATAACTAAATAAAACAAACTAAAAGTCTAAAACTAAAATACTTCATAAAAACAAACATAAAAACAAAAATTAAAAAGTGTGGTGATGAGGTTTTTGTGAGTCACCATCATTAATTTTACTAGGTATGTGCTGCCATCTGTTATGCAAGGGTCCAACTAAATCAATAAACACCCACTGGGACAGGTTACATGGCGAATCTAATGCATTTATATCGCATTAGAAGGGGATTAGGCTTAGTGGGACATATGTGTCCCACTGGTAGCGGGACAAGGGTTAAACTCCCTCAGGATATCAACCTCAGATTTTTGTTAATGTTTTTATTATTTAGAGAAGCCTAGTGACTGGTAAGTGATCTACGTAGAAAGTTTTTCAGTAAAAACCGGGCCTTACTCGCTCTTGTTCTTGACGCAACTGAGAGGCACGATTTTTTTTTCGGATTTTATACTGTTGTCTTTTGAACCGCAGTACATGTCTGGTCTCTCCTCGAACTGTCACCTTTCCAAGTACTAATAGCAACAAGCAATGCGGAAATTCGATCTCTGTTTTGCCAAATAACAAGAGACCCCACTTCTTAGTCATCACATATCAGAATGTTTTGACATTCACGTTAGAAATATAATACGAAAGTTGCTATTTATTTATCCCGAATATTAAATAAAACCAAATATTTATCATTGAAAATGATTTTATTGTTTTTCCAAATATTCTCCGCGATGATCGATATACTTTTGCATACGTTTGAACCAATTTTCATAGCACTTTTTCCATTCCGAGTGAGGCATTTCCAAAACATGCATTTTGAACGCATTAACAGCTTCTTCTGGTGTCGAAAATTGTTGACCACGTAGTGTGTTCTTCATGGACGAAAACAAAAAGAACTCATTGGGTGCAAAATCACGACTGTACGACGGATAACCCATCAATTCAATGTTTTTACCGGTCTATTATTGAGTTGTTCAATCCAATGTATGAAAGCTCGTGTTGTCATGATGAAAAATGATCGTGAGTCGACAAACTTCTTACAAACAAATGGTTTTGTACCATTCAGAATTGACAGTTCTACGGTTATATAGTGGCACTGTAGCCACTTGCTTATTTATCCCAAAAAAACAGGCGAGCATTTGCGTCTTGCGCGAACAACTTTTGTTGGCTTGGCTCCTTTTGAAAAACCCATGCAGTCGACTTTTCTTTACTTTCGGACTTATACGCATAGAACCAAGATTCTTCATCTGTGTAGATGTTATATACGGCTTTAGATGTACCAGGATTGTTTTTTTTTTGAGCATTTATTTGCATCAATCGACACGAGTCTTTTTTTTGAGCGATTGTCAAATTATGCGAAATTCAACGCGCACAAATCTTTTTCACTGCTAAATGTGCATGTAAAATATTGTGTATATTTGTCGTACTAATGCCCGGGGATGCATTTTGCTTTATCAATTCGCACACAGTATTAATGCTTTCTGGCACAACAACCGATTTTGACGACCTTCTTTAAATTCGTCCGTGATCGAACGACGGACAGATTGAATTCACTAAACCAGTGATATACAGTGTTTTTAGATAGTGCTTCATCACCAAAAGACGAATTGAGTTGATCCATACACTGTTTTTAATATAATCCACGTTGTATGTTGTAGTAAATCATTGCAAGAAAATCCTTAAGAGTTAATTCCATTTTTTGACTAAGATGAAATTTTCAAGTCACTAAACATTACAAATGGCATTCTGAGTACGTATACGTTCGAATACGTATACGTACGTATACGTACGAGTTCATATACAGTTAACAATGTCAAGCTTTATGATGTATATGTCAGATGGCGCCGAACAACACCATTGCTAATTTAAGATTAAATCATCTCCTGATGATGTTAACATGGTTAGCAAAACGTGATTTGGTTTTCAGAGGAAAATCTCTTCAAGTTTAGTGTTTCGCATCAAAGGTCCCAATAGAAGAATTGATCCTATCTGTTTCTTGTCGACCTGTCACAATTCTTGACCTGTCGAATCATGACACCAAAAATGTCGTGCAATTCAATTATTGCACTCTTATTGTAATACCCTTTATAGTCAAATGCATTCAAAATTACAGATTAGTCACATTACCTATCAACCAAGTCAAATTATTCAGTTACTTATCAACCACCATTTTGTATTTCCAATATTGTTGGTACCAAATAATTTATTACTATTTGTATTGTTTCATATATAACCTATTTTCAATGGCAACTTGTTCTGAAATGTATATTTTTGAGGTCCATGCTATTTTAATAAATGCTGTTAATGGAAGTTACGAGGTATGTAAATATAGTAATGGAACTGGTAACGTAAAGTTTGATCTGGCAAGATACTGGCTGAATTTTATACAAAAAATAGGTAATTAATACATCTTTCACTTGTAGATTACAAAATAATGCAGTTATTGCTTTAACTGAAATTGAAATTTTGAGGTTTAGAATTTTTTGTTTATTTAAAATTTAGTCAGAAGGAAACCATATTTCCATCATATTGGACCTATATCGAAATCCTACATTCCGCTGAACTATTTAGATATACTGTGCCGTGATATAATATTATTTGAAACATATTTCCGAACGAATATTTCTCGAGGTGTCTGGTTCAATACATTCAGATTTTAAAGTCAGCCAGCACGTCTTTGAAATTACATTCTGAACGAGAACCGCAAGTCCGAAATTGGAATTGCTGTATGTTGGCACATTGTCAACTCTTGAAATAAGGAAGTCATAAAGAAGTATTTTCATTAGGAAAAATATTGTTATTTAATGCATTAAAACTTAATACCGTATATTTGTCATTAACAATGTCTACAAATCTAGGATCCTTTTAAAAGTTGACTTTATTTGGAATATACAAAACCGCAAATTATAAATTTTTGTTTTATACTTGTACTTGAGAATGTTTTGTACTTTGTACTGTGTAGTACTTGAGAAGATGTCATTTAGAATATATCACTCAACTATACATTTCTTTCTGCTTTTTAAATAGTGGTGAGATGATTTTGAAAAGTTTTATTATAAATATATTTTTAACAAAGCCCCAAAAATTTCATTCAACGGTTTCAAATCGTAGAATCTCGGTAGAACTTCAACCGCCATTTAAGTAGAGAACACGTTTACAAAATTGGGTGTTTTAACATAAATTGCACCATAATCAATTTATACTGTTACTTTATCATCTTAAAACTATTTACCGACCAGATCAATAAAATACAATTTCAGGCACAAAATTATTATATATACTCAGGTTATTGAATAAAAAAAGAATTATCGATTGTTTTACTATATTTTAAAACGCTTTCATAAATAATGTTAATTATCGAGGCGAAAAAACTTTTAAAAAATATTTACAATTAATTATAAATTGATTAAAATTTATAAAATTTTAAATAAAATCACGTGACTACGAAAGCACCACCATTGGCAGCCATCTTTGTGATGTCATTATGTTAAAGTGTTTTCACGTAAGTACTGTCAACGCCTTCTACCGTAGTGTATATATTGTCAAAATTATTGAAGTTTTTTGCAAACAAAAATTATTGTTGGTTACTATTTTAATTGTGTCAGTAATGTTGTGTCACTAATGTGTGACAAAGGGTTCATAAAAACCAATTCTAATAATATTCCTGGTGTGGATATTTTTATGGTCACAGATTTTCTCAAAAATGACATTCAAGTTCGAGGTGCTAAAGCATCAATTTAAGTTTATTTTTTAAATAATAATGTAAATGTAAATGAGAAACAAAAGGGTTTTATTAAATATAATAAAATTATTTGTCACTGTGAAGTGTCACGCGAAAGTTACAGTGACAAGGCTATATGTTATCTTCAAATTAACCTCAAAAATTGTATTTGCACAGTGAAAGGATGTGTATGTCCAGAACATAAAGAACATTCTGGGTAAAGCTTATACAGTTACCATAATTATTAATGAAAAACTAAGAAAAGTTTAAGAACTCAATGTCACGATTGTGTAGTTTCGGCTGAAAATAAATACTCAAACATAAAAAAATTGATATAATATAATAAATAAAAATATTTTGTATATATTTGATTACAGGTGGTTCTAAAAATTTGATGTTGTTTTAGGATTATTATGTCGTGCCGCTTGGAACCAATAATTTCCACGTTTACCATCTTCTGGCACATTTAAACACACTTTTTCGGGAGCTGTTTTTGTAGTATTCGTACAAAATGGTACGAAACAGTTACGATAACTTTTTACATTTTACATTTTCAATAAATTTATCAATACACTGATGATAATAACAAGAAGTCGATTAAAATCTAAAACACTCGTATAGGCTGTCTGTAATGTTGAGGAGAAATAACCATTGCTTGACAACCAATAACATGCTGAAGGAACTATACAAACAAATATCATCAATGTCACTCGAAAACTAAAGTCATATTGATTTTTTTTATCTGTCGTATATAAAGTATCTCAGAAAAAAATGTTAACCAGGAATGAACAGATTTGTGGAAGAATTAATACACCGTTTCACACCGTATTCATCCTTTTATTCGAATGTTCCATCAAAATATCAACGAACGTCAATTCAGATAATCACTGTGTGAATGCCGTTATGAAATCATTCAAGTCAATAAAACAACATTCGCATAAGCTTTAAGAACTAGATAATTCGCTAACACATTAAATGTCAGATTAAATGGGGCGTATTTTGAAGGTGACAAAATAAATTTGAATTACTAACCCAATATTGTATGTCTTATTGAACAAATCGTGGTATTTGTTTGACTACTTAAATCATTAATTTTTTTTAAATGCATATAGTTGTAATTATCTATTTTTTAATTATCCCCAGTGGATTATCAAAAACTTTATATAAATCAATTTTAAATATTAATCAGTATAATATTTTCTGAGATAATGTTTATGTAAGGACTCTTACTATAATGTAAAGTATGAACGGATACATTGTCACAGATAGAATTCTGTATTAGAAATCTAACTAAAACTGAAGAAATAATAATGTACCTACAACTCCTGTCAGATATTCAATAAACACTTCGTCGTAATGTAACTTCAGCTTTTCCAAAAAATGAATAAAAATTTTAGAAGATAATTGTTCCAATTTTTTTTTGTTGATTTTATTTTGATTGGGTTGAGTTGAATTTTTTTTGTTGATTTGACTAACTTAAACTTTAAACCTAGAAAATAAAAATTTCTGTAGTCGAACCTCAGGTAATTATATATATATATATATATATATATATATATATATATATATATATATATATATATATATATATATATATATATATATATATATATATATATAATTTATGTATATGTTATAATTTATTGGTATTTACATATACAATTACATTACAATTAGACAACAATATACCAAGTGTTGTTTATTAATACTTATTTCCTGTTTCTTCAAATATATATATATATATATATATATATATATATATATATATATATATATATATATATATATATATATATATATATAGTTTAGGAACTTAGTAGTATATTTAAATAACATTAGATATAGAAATAGAATACAGAAGTTACTTCATTAATTTGTACCACTCAATAAACAAAATATGAAGATTCAATTCAATATTTTCAAATTTTTTAATACAACTCAAAATTTTACCAACAAACGAACCGAGCCCAGACTGTACCTTGGGATATGGGCGGTAAGTCAGGATATTTTTCCCTAAACAGACGAATAACTTCGGCTTGAGTTCGTGTCCTATCTCCATATCATCATTAAAATAGTTATTTTATGACTCTCTGATAAATACACCATGTTAAAATCAAATGATTCACACACGTCAAAGAAAACTAATTTAAAAGGCACGTTGATTTTTTTGACGTTTCATACAACAAATACCTACCTTTGAAAACCTGATTTTTTATCTTTGCCTATTAGCTGATAATGTTCGAAGAATTACTTAATATTTCCGAAACAGTTGAAGATAAGTCTAGGATATTTTACATGAAATATGTCTAGAATTTCCTGAAGAATCCAAAAATTAAATAATATACAGGGTGTTGTATTTAAAATAAAATGTTCGAGCGTTTTTTCGAACACGCCCCCATTTATTTATTAACGAATTTATTCCATTTGGCTCTGACACACGGTATATGAGCAATGGTTAGTTGCTTGACCGGGAGGAAGCCCCACCCATCCCTTACATTGGATGGCACATGTTTCGTCTGTTGGTAGTGAATCATCAGGGTACCGACATATGCTCTCTCGCCAAGAATAGGGAGTCCCTCTCCACAATCAAACAACCCATATTTTCGCCGACTTCTCGTCAGATGGTTTATAAATGGAATTTCTGGACTTCTTTGGACTGCGTCCAACGAGACAACAGTAGTCAGGAGTTAGACACCCCCGACCGTTGGGGGTGTCTAACTCCAGACTACTGTTGTCTCGTTGGACGCAGTCCAAAAAAGTCAAAAAACATAGTAAAAAAACACAAAAAACAGGAAGCTAGGTTTTGCCAAACATTGTATGGATCAGAACCATTTCAGCACCAATAATGCTAAATTAATACATAGCTGCAATATAAACAGGCTGTTACCTGTTGCAATATAACAGGCTGTTAACTACTTGGAAATGTCCGAAATTAAAAAAGCCACATACAACCTAGAAAACAACCGCAAAAACCTAACAAACACCCAGCTAGAAAATCGGAAATACCCCAATTATTGAAAGTGTCATAAATTTAACGAGACAAAAAAAACCGACCTCCATTAGATAGAACTTTGATACGTTAGTTTAGTTTATACATAACTCTCTTTGAGAATGGTCGCCAGGCCGAATCATGTCAGAGAATATCTTGAATATATTATGAAACAAATACCATAAGTCAAAACAATAGTATAAACTGTTTTAATTATTATCAAAGTAAGAAGAACTACCTACTTATTAGAAACATTGCATTAAGCAAATTTTAAAATAAATATAATCCATTTGTCTAACAATATTCAGTTATTAATATTTTCTTCAAATTATAACTATATAGAAATCTTACATTCCATTCCACGCTTGAAACTGAATTTTCTTTAGAATCATATAATTCCCACAATATTGCACATTACATGTTTCGCGACCTGTCTCGCTCACTGCATGTTTATATTTAGGGACCATTCAAGTTCGAGTTAGAAATTGTATTATAACGAAATCCTTGGATTTAAACTGGAGACTGTTGGCATATATTCAACTCGTGAACAGAAAGAATAATCTTGAACTAGAAAAATTTTATGAAACCCACCGAAAACCTAATATGGAGTTGGTTTACAACTTTCAATGTTCGCAACTTCTTCCTGTTGATTTGCTTTTGTATTTATAATACTACAAATCTATAACATTTGCATTTACAGGTTAATTTCATTCTATATTTAGTTAACGTATATGAAGCTTTATTCAATCGTAGTGTGTGTGCTAAACAGACACATATTTACTACTTTATGTTGTATGTATGGACACTTAGCTTAATTTTATCTATCAATTGATATAGGTATTCGAGGAAAACTCGAAAATTTATTTCGTTTTTAAGTATCTAATTTTTGGTTGAATTTTAATTCAACTATAATGTTTTACTTAATCATTGTTGAGAGCTTGACTGTGTGTAGTTTTGATATTTAACTACAACTTTATTGAGTGGATGTTTGAAAGGTTTTTCTATTTTTTCTTGTTCCGCGTTTGATTTATATTCTTGATCTTCTTCATTAGCTTCTGTGGTTGTTACTATATCTGTTATATTGTTACTATATCTGTTTTATTGGGTTGCTCAGCCAATATTCATTTCATATCGTTTGTTTTTTAATATTCCTTCTTTTTTAGGAATTCTCGATTTCTTTTTGTTGTTATTCACTAATTGTCAGTCAGTTACCTCATTGTTTGAGTTGAGAATAAAATTTCATGATAACGATCATTAACGAAATTTATTGAGGAGGCCTTCATCCTGCAGCCGACGAACTCTGACACAATGATGATTGTGATGAATTGTTATAATGTAACAATTTTGATACACACTTATTTTACTACTAAAGGGCTACAGTCCCTGATTTCTCTCCACATGTTATCTTATGGAAATTCTTGATTCACCTATACAAATTCAACGGTACAAATATTTCCTAAACTGCTTGACATACACGGTTCATACGGTTTTGCATCTACTGAACTAGAATCAACCTAATTGATTAATTATTTATTTAATAATTAATTAATTAAAGTGAATGACGATTTTAGCCGTTTTTTTAATTTAATTTTAATTTTTAATTAAGGATATGTTTTATTTTTTTTTTATGATTCTAGTTCAGATTGTCACTTATATATACAGGAAGGTTTAAAAAAGTCTGTATCTTTTATAGTTTATTTTAAAAATGTACCTAAATTAAAAAAAATCAATAGTGGCAAAAAATAAAATACTCTCTAAAATCATAACTAAGTTTGGTACTCCTGGTCCAATTATTTTTTTTAGACAAGCCTCTTCCTGGCTGCATTTTTCTTTTTTGCAGCACCGTTTTGCATTTATCTTTCAATTTTTTCGCTTTATTTTATCCTTATAATGTCTTTATCTCGGATCCCTTTTGTACTGTTGGCTGAGCAAGTCATTTCAAGTTTCTGTAAAACTTTCTGCCTTTCTATCGCTCTGTCATTGAAAGTAATAATATGATCAGGAACTCTGATTTCCAACGAACATCTACCGATAGTTTGGTAACCTAGTTCAGATCACGTTCTTAAAGCATTCATGTGGATTTTGGGTTCTCCCATGGAGGTATTTGCGAAGTAGTATTTTATTTGAAAGGTCCCGAAAATCTGGTTTTATGACTTAGATAACTGCTTCAGGTAAACTATGTTTGTGTTTATAAGATGCTTTAAATTCTTCTGATCAGTTATACTTACACTAACTATACTCTCCCATGGGGCGTAGTCCATAATTAAGGTTTGTGTTTGTAGATAATCTTTGAAAATATATAGCCCCCATGGCTTTCTGCATTGCATTAATATTATTGACGCTTCCTCCAATGGCATTGCCATAATACGATTGTAATTCGTCAATGACAGCATCAGTTAATCGCCCTTTTTCGACGAATTCCTTTTTTCATCATCCAGTACTCTCCTTTTTAATCTTTACACAATCGCCGCAATCCTGCGCCCAATCGCTTCCGCACATGGCCGACACATTCAAGTTTGCTGATTTCTACTACATTTCCATAAGTTTTCTCATCAGATACAGCATGGTATGCCTTGGAGTCTTCGCCTCCGAAATGCTGAACATACCGTACTCCTCTCAAAAATAAGCTGATTACTCCTCCCAAAACATAACCGGACCTCTCAAAAATTTTTCCAGCTCCAGCTAGCTCCATTCCTCCAGATACAATGATGTAGTTAAGTTTGCATTTATGAGACGCACAGATTTCGCATCACCTTCACAGATATTCCAATACTTGAACATGCAAGCTACATTCAGGACTTTCTGTTTACACTCGTAGCAGTCATAAGCCATTTATGGAGATGTCCTCACTTTTGCCAGCTGCCATCAAAAGCAGCCTTATATTAGAGTTTGCCTCATTTTTTAAAACTGCTTTTTGTGCCGCGATTTTCATGGGTTTTTCTGCTACGTGCTGTACCAGCAACTTTCTGAAAGGGAATATATTTTTAACTGGTGGAGGCAAATCCATTAAAGCGCATCAAGTTCCACCAGCGACTTTTCCAAGTCCTATGGATCGTAGGGCATACACAAAACGACAATTTGTCTATTGCTTACCACATGGAAGATATTTGCCATTTCCAAAAGTTTCCTGGTTTAAACAATCGTCATTCGTACATATCGGTTCAAACTTTATTTCCAAACCTTTTCGTCCACCCACTTCTGTTAATCTAATTTTACCATTACATTTTTTAGACAGCAAACTTAGTCATAATTTCAAAAAGGATTTCCAAATTAATAATTGAATCTCCAAGTATACTGTCACTATCAGCTACTTCATTAAGTCTTATTTTCTTTCATGAAGAAGATTTTCTCTCACCACTAGAGAGATATGAAGTTGGGGTTGAGAACGGTACCGTGTATCTGTTATCATAGAACTTTCTTTTCATCGCTTTCAACCTTAGCATAGTTTATAAATAAAGTTAAGACACAAATTAAAGAAGTCGATGAAAAATTAACTAAATGGAGTAAAAAAATAAAAACTAAGGTAAAGAGCTAACCACAACACTCTACACAATCTTCACACAAATGGCAAAACTTAAATGATATCAAACTTTCACTATCGTTTGGATATAAACCAGTGTAAACCAATAGAAATAATCCGTATTAGCGCTCCAAATGTGTGTGCAGATTGAAAGATTATCTGACACGAACAATAAGAAATAAGAAATAAAGAAAAAACTAAAAGCCAGCGTGCGACCGCTGCTCGGGGCTGCTTTTGGGCTGCTTTGACTTTTTTTTTCTTTATGAAATAATTTTATTTTCATCATATACCGTTCGGTACAGAAAATTGAGCACAATTTACGGCAAAACTTAATTGATATCAAACTTTCACTATCGTTTGGATGTAAACCACTGTAAACCAATAGAAATAATCCGGATTGGCGCTCCAAATATGTGTGCAGATTGAAAGATTATCTGACACGAACAATAAGAAATAAGAAATAAAGAAAAAACTAAAAGCCAGCGTGCGACCGCTGCTCGGTGCTGTCTGCTAGACTTATCAGAAACAAACCTCAATATCTAACTTTGATATATTTTTTTTTCTTTATGAAATAATTTTATTTTCATCATATACCGTTCGATACAGAAAATTGTGCACAATATTAAATGAAATAAAAAAATAAGCAAAAAAAAATTTTTTACGGACTCCTGTGAATCCAAATCACTATACAATATACAATTCGCTCTAAGAAAGAGAACATGTTCTACTCTAACATTGAATAGTGCTCACATATTATAAAGAAAAACAATCAAATATCCTTAGTATTGAAAAATCTTTTTGTATTTCTGACCGTGGACGAAATCTGTCTGACCCAAAATCAAAAATATCAAGTAACTAATAAATAGTAATAGTCTTGGTGGTGCAACTGTAGAACAAGAAAGTTTCTAAAATGTAGGATTTTGGGTTATTTTTCTAGATCATAATGATAATTTTTAAGGACTTCAAGGTTGTTTTTATTAATAATCTTCAACGTGAGTGCATCATAACAAACGTGGATATATTATGTAGATCTTTGAAAATTTTGGAAATAATAATAGTGGAAACATAAAGAATATTCATCAGAGGTGTATTATTCTGCCAAGTTAATCGCAAGTCACACATAAGTTGTATTACAATGTTATCCACAATGCTGGCTTTCAAATTTTTGAACAGTCTCCCGGTTGTTCAGTTTTGCTTCCTGGTGATAGTTTTTCAATCTCTAACCTAACGAGATTTGCTAAACTCAGTTTTCGGATGATAAAATTTATTATCGCTGCTGTGAATGAGTGAGTTATTGCACCAGACAAAAAAGGTTATTTTTTTCATCATCATCAAAGAAAATTTTATTCAGGGACGTCGATTAACCGATTAGACGATTAGGTAAATAATTAAAATTATTTTAAATGTCTCAGATGTTTTCTGTTATATTAATGAAAATAATTCGTGAAGTTTCTGTGTAATTGTAATTAATATAATTTTGGCGTACTCCAGAACATTCAAGTCAAACTTCTTAACAATAATGCATAATTTTTGGTTTTCATCAAAAAGGCAATTGCTGCTTAATGAGTGGCTGGCATGACAAGAAAAGGATTTTTTTCCAGAGATAACGAAACAAGTTGTATGAACCTTTTAGGAGATTATGTTGAAATGTAAGGTTGTCTCAAACATTCCAGATGTTTCGTAAAGTTTCCTCCTATATACATATTATCCATGTGAAAATATTTAGATGGCTATAATTTATATTTCTTTCCAAATAGAAGAATGCTTCTGGTACTGTTTAATCAAAACTTAAAATAGTTGTTTGCATAGGCGTCCTACTGGAGACTGGTTAAATTGTTGCAATCAGTTGTTTATGGATTGGAATATGGTTTATATATTGATAAAACACGAGCTGTACGAATTGTTTGTAGGAAGCTATCGGGTCGTCATATTTTTGAAAATAGTAATGAAATATAGTTGAAAATATAACGATAAGCTACGCAATCTTTTTTTTTTTAATTTGGTTCTTAAAGCGATAACAACAATAAATTTTCTGACGTTTCATCGACGATTTTCAAAGATTGGACGTTTTATAATAAGTGGGACATTTTGTTTAGTTACTGATATTGTGCTTATTTGTGAAAGGTGGATTCTTACTTATCAAGTAAGAAATAAAACAGATCTTACAGGTCATGTTAATGTACCTTGGTTTTTAAGTTGGCCAATGGGAATTTGAGGTTAATGGGCTGAGAGGCTTCTATTTTGACCACGATGTTGCTTTATGTTTTACCCCAATGTATTCTGTACAAGAGAATTCGTACAGTGAATTAATGCAGTGAATTCTGTAGATTAATTAATGAATTTTGGACAACTATTTCAATCATTTTATTACAGTAATCCGAGCTGTTATACTATTTTATGTGTCGTTATAGTAACGATATATAAAATCGTTATAGTCTTTTATGAGCCCTGACCTCTTTGGTTATGCTTTTCCATTATTTTCCTGTATCTACATTCCAGTCTCCAGTCTACCTAGTCATTTTATATACTTTTCTCTTTTTTCCTATATCAGCATTCCATTTTCCAGTCTACAATGCATAGAATTTTATATTTGTCCACCTGAATTAACCATTTTTTTTCCACCGTCTCCATCTCGGCTTTCTTCTTGTTCTTCTCTAAAATGGTCTTTTTCTTGTCTATCTATAATTATAGACAATTAGTTAGATGTTATTTGTTATAATATGTATTTTTAATGCATATTTATTACATTTTTGTTGTTTAATTTAATGTTAATTCATTTTTCCTTTTTGGTACCTCTAGCCTTGTCACGAAAGTCACAATTTTTATAAGACAGGACTGAGCATAACTGAAGAAGTTTAGTGTTTCATTCACACAAGAGACAGTAATGAATTAGAATTTAAAACATTTTGAAAAAAGAGAACATGTTGACGAAAAATTTTAAAATCAATTTAGATTGATTTAGAAGTTGAAATAATTATGAGTGGTAAATATTGAAATTATAGGAGATTATTTTGGACTGCCATAGGAATTTGAGGGATTTCAGTTATATTTTATGATGATAAGTTATGTTTTTTAAGGCACTGCCGTTTACATTGTTTATTTAATTGTTTATTTAAAAAGCCTCTGCAAAATAAATAATATTTTGCTCAAAATTAGTGCTAATAAAGCTATTGTCTATCAATTTGTTTAGAGTTATTGAATAGGTTAGTCAACCTAAACTGTGTTCTGTGATTTTTAAAATAGTAAAAATATCGAATAACTTGTTTTTGTATTGCCAGTGAAATTTCTAATGCTAAATCATCGAAAATCTTGGAGGAAGCCTGCGATTATTCAGCTTCATCGAAAATACAAGCACGTGTTGTACAAAACATTAAGACACTTGCATGGTCCATTCAAAATATTGGCTCCGTTGAATACCTTCAAGGTGTTCCACTGACGAAAACAGCAAAAAAGTAAAGGAAATGATAAATAACATATCTTATAAATCCGTTTGCACCATTTTCATTAATGTTTTCTGCACGAGTCGTTTCGCAGCATGACCTGTTCTAAAGATGGTATATTTACTTCAAAACTTGCTCCGCTCCAAATAACTTGCTAAAAACATGCTTGAATAAATCAATTTGGATACCACCAACACGCTTTGGAATATTTTTTCGATAACGAGCAAATTCGAAAAAGCAACTACGGAATCCTTCGAAATCAGTCGTGTTTACTGTTCTCTTTGGCTATCACTACGACTATAAATATTTGAGGCATTTGAAATAATTTTAATTATTTATCTAAATATAGTCGTAGTGATGGTCAAACTATCACAACGACTATATTTCTATAACTAGCAATTTAGTTTGCATTGTTTTTTTCGGAGGGCCAAATAGTCACCAGACAATGTTATTTGGGCATTATTACGCAATTGGAAGAGAATTGAGAGTTTCAGAGAACAGCAGTTCTTAGAATCTACACCACGTTAATGTACCATTTCAAACATCAATTCTTTTTATGATATTCTGATTCCTCGAAACCAAATTACCACCTCACTGAAGATATTGTTAGTCCACTTTATCTATGAAACAAGATTCTTAGAAGAGCGTACTGGAAATTGGGTTTCTGATTTTTTACATTATTTTAAAAGTTTATCATAAATAAAATTTAAACATTTTTTTACAATTAAATATAAATATATTAAAATTTATAAAATATAAAAAATTACATGACTACGAAAGCGCCACGACTGGCAGCCATGTTTGTGACGTCATTATATTAAAGTCTTTTCACGTAAATACTGTCAACGGCTTTTACTTGTGTATATACTGTCAACATTATTGAAGTTTAGTGCAAAACAAAAAATGTTGGTTACTAATTTAATTCAGTAATATGCGACAAAGGCTTTATAAAGGCCAGTTCTGATAATATACCTGGTGTGGATATTTTTATGGTCACATATTTTCTCAGAAATGACATTCAGTTCAATTCAGTTGAAGTGAGTTGTGAGTTTTTAAAAAATAACAATGTAAATGTAAATAAGAAACAAAATATTTCTATTAATTATAATTGAATTACTTGTAGGGAGTCCCGCGAAAGTTACGGTGACAAGCTATCGGTTATGTTCAACTGAACCTCAAAAATCGCATTTACACTGTATGCCCCTGTTTGCAAGTTGTATGTACAGAACATACAATTTGGAGTAAAGCTTATGCAGTTACCTTGTTATTAATGAAAATCTAAGAAAAGTCAAAGACACTCAATGTCACGATTGTGCAGCTTCAACAGGTAATAAATACTCTAACAAAAAAAATAATATAATGTTATAAATAATAATCTTATAAATACATTACTATGGCATATTAAAATATTTACATCAAAATGATCTTTACAACAGAAAAAATTGATGTTGTTTTAGTATTAATACGTCGTGCTGCTTGGAAACATTGATTTGAACGTTTAACATCCTGTGGCACATTTAAAAACATTTTTTCGGGAGTTGTTTTTAGAGTATTCGTACAAAATGGCAGGAAAAGTCATGACAACTTTTTAGATTTGGCATTTTCAATATATTTATCAATACACTGATGATAACAAGACTAAATTGGTTAAAGCTAAAACACTCGTATCAGCTGTCTGTAATGTTGAGGAGAAAGAAACATTGTGACACCACAAGCGGCCGGGTTTTTTTCGGGAACTGTCTTCAGTACAAACTTTACAAATTTATTTGCAGTTGTATATAATATTTTAATTATAACGAAAAAATTAAAATAAAAGGAGTTTTGTTATAAAACTTATATATGATCTTTCATGATTTGATTCTTGGATTCTTTCATTATTTATATGGCTAGATTATTGGATGATATAAATTTATCGTATCAAATTGGGTCTATTTTGAAGATGACAAAATAACTATGGATGACTAAACCAATATTTTTTGTCTAATTAAAAAACAATTTTCGTTATTTCTTTGAGAAAATGTATATAACGATTAGTGTTGAGTTAGATCAAACACGTGATATATTGGGAGGTAATTAAAGAAGAATTTGTTTAGTTATGTTAATAGACCTGCAAAGTTTGGCTAAAAGAAAATGGATTGTCAAAATGATTATTGAGAATAGTTTTATGTAAAAATTTATCATATTTGACCAGATCGTTTAGAGCGGTTTTAATATTGTAATAAACAATTCCAAACGTAATTTAGGAGAATTTGTAAACTAAATTTCAATGTATTCTGAACTGATAATTAAAGGAGAATGAACCAGTTCCAAATTTGCTATGGTTAAGTCAACGTAAATTATATAGTCGCACACATTTACTATATTAAGATTATGTATATAATCAAACGAAAGTTGTGTTCGCTGAAGTCGGGACTACGCAAAACATCCTTCACAGAGTCTAGGGTTTAGTAATAGATATGCCCAAAAGAGCGCATAACGGGGGTGTAGAGAGAGATATTAAATACAGAAATCTTTTACTCCTACTTCACATGGTATCCTGTTGGTCGTTCCTCAGCCACCACCATTGCGTCCACATGTTTCTCCCGAGACGGGTTTCAATTATATCGGTTCAATTGTATCAACTGATACAATTGATTATTGTGGATTTTCATTTACGTTTTTGCTCACAGCATAGATATTTTTAGCAACACGTTTAAGTTGGATTCTTAGCATCAATTTCAATTTTTTTAATTAAATTACGAATAGTCAGCTGTGTAGGTCGATTATGTTGAACATAAATTTTACGTAAGGCGCGAAACGTAGCCCGAATAGATTCATTATTTTTGTAATAAATTTTAACAATTTGTATACACTGTGCAGCTTTATATCTTTTCATGATGCTTTGCCAAACAATACTAAACACAAATGTCAATTTTTGCGGGAACAATAGAAAAAAATGGCTACTATGACGTTTTATAAAAAATATATAGTACTAGTTTGATAACCGTTTATAATTTAGAAGCTTTCAGACTGAAAAAATCTCTTATATTTCTTAGATAACCCCCAGCCCGATGATACCCCCTCAAAAACTGCACGAAACAGTACCTTTCATAATATATAACCTGCTTTCTTGAAGCACTTGTGGGTTTTTCTCGGCCCAAACATGGCAGTTTTGTTTATACGTATGCATTGTAGTGAAAACAAATCTCATCACCAATGATAATTTTTCTTGAAAAATTATAATCGGTTGAATATAGGTCGAGTCAAAAATAACTTCCGTTTTTTTATCAGACATTTATTTTGCTTTCATTAAATAACAAAATTATATTAGTTTATTATATAGTACTTTCTCCCATTTTCCTGACAGCTTATCAATTATTTCGATGTAAAATGTAGTTGGTTTGGACTGGAAGAAATTTTCGACTTGCTCTTCAGAATTGAAGGTTTTTCCATTCAAACAGTTTTGTTAAGGAACAGAAAAAGTAGTGTGTCGGAACAAGGCCCGGAGACTAAAGTGGGTCTGATAAAAGAGACCATCCAGAATTTTTTCTTGAATCACCCTTGATTAATGCGGTCGCGCATTGTCGTGTAAAAGAATTAGTTTTTGCAGTTTTTGCGAGTGCAGGACGCTTTTCTTATTTTAGTTAGTTTCTCTTTCACTATTTGCCACTGCTGAACCTATGTATAGGCAGTAATAGTTAAATTTGACTTCAACAACCCGTGATGAATTATACCACGACAATATCACCATATACACAATATATCTTTTTTCCTTGAATGTTGCTGGTGGGCCTGGTTGATCCTTATCAAGCCACTGTCTTTTGTCGACGATATTGTCATAGGTAACCCATTTTTCATCGCCTCTTATAATTCTGTCTAAAAATTCTTGATTTTTACCTGTAAGATTTGACAATTGACAATTGTCTTCTTTATTCCGCCCACTGAGACTTTGAGGTACTCATACTCCTAACTTGCTGACTTTCCCTCATTTCTCCAGATGGCGACAAACAGTTGATTGTGTTGTATTCAACCTTTCTACTGCATCTCTTATTGACTGACGTAGATTTTGCTGTAATATTGCCTTTAAAAGGTTGTCGTCAAGGTCGGAAGGATGTCCCACACTCGGTTCGTCTTTTAAGGTCGTATCTACAGAACGAAATTTAACAAACCCATTTTCTAACTGCCCTTTCGGTTTCGTACCTTGCTTCACCGTATACACTGAATATTATTTCAGCTGTTGCTTAGCACTATTGCCACTTTTTTTACTCTCCATTTTAAGACTTAACAGTTTCATATAATGTGCACACATGTGTTTTTTTGAAAAACCACTCACATGAGGATAATTAAAAATAGGTAATTGCAACTATATTAATTAAAAAAAAAGTGATTTGAGTAGTAGTTGAACTAGATTCTAAGTAATGTCTGGATGATTGTGGCGTGTTCATATATATTTTTTCTCCTTTATTTGGGTTTTTCGCCACTGTCTAAAACTCAAAAAATATCAAAAATACCTGTTCTTATTTAAAGAAAGAATCACTGGGTAAAAACAAAAAACCAAACGGAGACAAATTTCTCAGTGATTCTTTTTTGTAAAAAATTTGCCTAATTTTTAAATAAGAACAGGTATTTTTGATATTTTTTGAGTTTTAGACAGTGGCGAAAAACCCAAATAAAGGAGAAAAAATATATGAACTACATTCTGTCAAATAAAAACCGCGATTTCTTAAGTAAGACATACATTATTGGTTTAGTTATTCAAATTTATTTTGTCACCTTTAATATATACATATATATATATATATATATATATATATATATATATATATATATATATATATATGTATATATATATATATATATATATATATATATAGTATATATATATATATATATATATATATATATATATATATATATATATATATATATATATATATATATATATATAATATACTATATATATACTATATATATAGTATATATACAGTATACCTCGCCTAAGGCACTGGACGGGTCACGGGTGGTGGATAGTGAAAGTTCCATTAGATATTAATGGACAGCTGCGAATATCCCAAAATAAGCAGTCCCGAACCAAGGCAAAAAGAAAGCTAAATCCACTTAGCGTCTGACTTGTATCAAGCGGCTGAGTGGTCAGCGTCTGTTCACCAGTGGTGCGGCTGATATTTAAATTCTGGAACTAACCCCTCCAGTCTTAACCTCTGAACCGTCATGGTTCAAACCTTTAATTCAAAGTACAAGATGAAGCGTTCTAGTAATTACAAAATTACCCCAGGAGGTAGACAATCCTCTGCCAGCTTTGCTGGTACAACCGGACTTTCGGATTCTGGGGCGTCCGGGCTTAAACGCAAAATCTTTCAGAGGGAGTCGGAGATCTTTGGCCAACGTCTGAAACCGAAAATAAAAACTTTCTTTGGAACGGTAAATATCAATTCTCTCCTGCGTCCAGGAATACTACACGAATTGGGGCGAACATTAAATCAGCAAAAAATCCAAATTTTAGCTTTGCAAAAAACCAGATTGATAGATGATAACACCTTGGAATTCGGCAACTACAGACTTTTTAAAATTAAAACAGACAAAAGAATACTCAAAAATACACCACATCTCGGTGTTGCTTTCGCTGTCTCAAGAAACATTCTTGGTTCTATAACAAATGTCCAGCCAGTAAATAATCGACTTATGACACTATCCCGCAAGTGTGCTAACAAAAACTATACATTAATCAATGCACACCTCCCAGTTAACGAAGAAAATAAATCTAATCCTGAAAAAGTAAATAAGTCCTGGGAAATTCTGGAAAAGACTATCTCTAAAATTCCCTCTAACAAAAAAAACTCTAAAATCCTATTGGGTGATTTCAACGTCCAACTAGGGAATGAAAAAAAGTACAGGAAAACAGTCGGCAGTTTTCCCGTTCATAAATAGACTAACCATAATGGTAGAAGATTGGTTGAACTATGTTCGCAGTTTAATCTAAAAATAATGTCAACCCATTTTAAGAAGAAAATAACAAAACAAAAGACCTGGAGGTGCCCAAACACGTACATGGGTAAATTTCAAATTGACCATGTTGCCATTTCGTACCCCAATTATAAAGAGATTTTGAATGTTCAAGTCAGGAAAGGAGCAAATATAGACACGGATCACTACTTGACTAGAATCAAACTTAGCTTAAAACCTCGAAAACTTATTCAAAAGGGGCTGCTAATACCAAAGTTTGACCCAACGAAAATAAAACCAGCCCTAACAGAAGAGCTTGATAAACAATCTGCACAGAACTGGCAAGAATTGAAACAAAAAATTATTAAAACAGCCTTAAAGTTGGTCCCTTTACAAAAACGTAGAAAACATCCGTGGTGGGATGAAGTTTGCGAGCAAGCAGTATTAAGCCGAAGTAAAGCATTCAAAGATTGGAACAGTAAAAAAACAGCAATAAACTATAACATCTTCTTGGAAGTAAGAAAAGAAACATCGAAGCTAATTAGACAAACTAAAAGAAAATATGAAAACAATCGACTTAATGAAATAGAAAAAGATTTCCAAAAAAATAGCACCCGAAACTTTTACAAAACATTTAAAACTAAATTAACAGGCTATCAACCGCAGAGCCTATGCTTTCAAAAAGAAAACGGACAACTAGCTCTAAATAACCAAGACAATTGCAAAGAACTTGCGAAATATTTTGAACAAATACTAAACTGTCCTGAGCCCTTAAGCAAATTACCAACACTAAACCCTAAACAAACAAACCCAGATTCATTACCACCGAATGAAGAGGAAATACTTAGGCAAATCAAGCGGCTTAAAAATAACAAAACTTCTGGTGAAGATGGAATCACTGCTGAACTTTTGAAATCCGCTGGTCCAGGTACAATCAAGGAAATAACCAAAATTCTACAAGAAGTTTGGCGAACCGAACGGATTCCGGAAGACTGGAAAGATGCTCTAATCCATCCACTACATAAGAAAGGAGATAGAACGGATGTAAACAACTATATAGACAGTTAAAACCGAACATTGGTGAATATCAGGCAGGTTTTCGATCGGGCAGATCCTGCCCTGAACAGATCCTGAATCTAAAGTTGATTCTAAGACATCAAAAACTGTACAATAATAATCTCGTCTGAACATTTGTGGATTTCAAAAAAGCATATGATTCTATTGACCGCGAATCTTTATTCCGAATCTTAAAAGAACAAGGACTAGATCTGAAAACGCTGGCAATTATTAAAGCAACGCTAACTAACACGAGGTCAAAAGTTAAATTCATGGGTGACATCTCAGAACCCTTCGAAATTAAAACTGGTGTGAGACAAGGGGATGGACTCTTGCCACTCTTATTTAACTGTGTTCTAGAAAAAGTAATACAGGAGTGGCGTGAAAAAAAGTCGGCACTGAATATTGACCAGCCCATTATACTGGGGAGAACCAACATCAAAATTGATTGTCTGGCATTTGCTGATGATCTAGCAATTTTAGCTCATGATGTATTAACGGCTCAAAAACAGATTGAAATCCTAAAAGAAATAGCAGAAAAGGTAGGATTCCAAATATCCTTTGAAAAGACAGTATACATGACCTGCAACAGACTAAGAAAACCATTTCTTAAAACTAAATATGGTAACATCAGACGAGTCTCTCAATTCAAATATTTGGGTGAAATAATCATGGAAAATGGGTTGGAAAAAGCGGCCAATAAGGGTAGATGTCAAAAAATGGAAACGGCATTGAGACTTACACAAAATATTTACAACAAAAAATGCCTATCTAAAAACACAAAACTGAGACATTACAACACGGTTATTAAGCCAGAATGTCTATATGCTGCAGAAACGCTCATTTTGAATAGAAAGAGGGACATCGAGGACATTGAAAAAAAGGAAAGAAAAATCATAAGAAAAATCCTAGGCCCCAAACAAATAAATAGCACAACATACCGACTTCGTGAAAACCAAGAAATCAAACAATACACAGATATACATAGCGATATGAGAAAAAGAAGACTTAAGTTTTACGGACACATAAAACGGATAAATCCGAGTAGGCTAACTAGACAAATAGTCGAATTTTATGAAAATAGGAGTAGAGCTAAAGTAGAAATAATTAAATGGATTGCGGCAATTAAAGAGGACCTAAGATCAGCAAATATTACACAAAGTGAAATTCAGGATAGAGGTTGTTTCAGACATAAGGTTAACGTTTGGAAGGTTGGCCAGAAAGAAAAATGTAGGAAGACTGGAACAACTTGGTCTGATGAAAGGAAAAAAGCTCATAGCGAAAGAATGAAATTAGTATGGGCTCAAACGAAGGCTAACAACAACAAACGCCTCTAATTGTACTTCGCGTGGTCCACCAGGGCCCATACGTGAATAATAATAATATAATATATATATATATATATATATATATATATATATATATATATATATATATATATATATATATATATATATATATATACATGTTACATCTAATATTTTCACGGATGGTAGATAATGTTTCTAAATCATTCCGGGTGTCGATCCGTTGATACTGTGAAGAGTCACGACGTTTCGCCAAAATCGCATTGGGCATTTTCAAGTGAGTATTATCCACTTCGACTAAAGAGTCCAACTGACGTGCACGGGTCATGCTGGCTTTTATAGCCGGCCGGCGACTGCGCTAATGATATCGGGGTAGTTCGGGACTATTTGCGGCGCCCGACAACGCTGTCGGGGGTCCGTTTATTGATTTTTCTACCTCAGCCCCACGTTGCCGTGTTTCTTCTTCTTTCAGAAGGAATTTCCATACTTTTGGAATGTTGCGAGTGTCGTTTCGCGTATTTAGCTCACCTCTATCTTCTATTTCAAGGGCTTCTCTGATTATTCGGGCCTTGTAGTTTTTAATATTCGCTATTTCTTTGGCTCCTTCAAAATTGATTTTATGTCCTGTTTGTTGATGGTGCTGGAACAGAGCGGAAGTTGTTTGTTTTTTGTTTTTTAAGTCGTTTTTATGTTCTTGTATTCTGGCCGATATTCGTCTGTTTGTTTGTCCTATGTATGTTCTGATGCAGTCGTAACAAGATATACTATATACCCCATGATTTTCCAGTCTAACTTTGTCCTTGGGGTTTTTTAGGATGTTTGCGACAGTTTTGTGCAGCTTGTAGGCTGTTCTAATCTTATGTTTCCTTAGTAGTCTGCCTATTCTATCTGTGATTCCTTTTACGTATGGTAGCAGGACCTTGGTGTATTTGGTCCATGATCCTCTATTGTTCTTCGTGTTTATAATTCCTGACGGCGAATGGCCTTCCTGGTACAATTTTCTGAATATCCATTTTGTCTAAGGGCTGTGGACATTTTTGGTAGTTCCTCGCTTCGTGTATCTGGTAGTGTCAGTCGGAAGGATCTGGAAATCAAGGTGTTCGCTACTCCTTGGATTTGAGAAGGATGATGATGGGATTTATCGGTGTGAGTTGATTTCCTATACACTGTGTATTCGAGTGTTCCAGGAAGTTTCCTTGTGATAAGGAGATCTAAAAATAGCAGTATTCTATCCTGTTCGACTTCCAGAATACACTGAAAAAGAAGAAACGGGTCAACGTGGCGGCAAGGTAGAAAAATTAATAAACGGACGCCCGACAGCGTTGCCGAGCGCCGCAAATAGTCCCGAACTACCCTAATATAATTTGCGCAGTCGCTGGCCGGCTATAAAAGCCAGCACTATGACCCGTGCACGTCAGTGTGACTCTTCAGTCGAGGCGGACAATACCTGAAAATGCCAAATGCGATTTTGGCGAAACGTCGTGACTACACAGAATCAACGCATCGACACCCGGAATAGAAACATAGGAATATAGGAGGAATATTAATAAGGAAAAAATTACCCATATTTCACATGTGTGCTTTATCCTTTCTTACGGCCGCCACCATAAGTTCAGCAAGGGTGAGGGAATGGGTAAAAGAGCCACGTATAGTATGGAAAAATTATTTATACTATTCTTTACTGGAGCAGGATGCATAAACTGTATATAATTACAACTGCATTCAACATAGCGCTTTTCATTCGTTCTGGCGCTTTCTATGCGTTTAGCTCGAATCAATTGTTGGCGGCTATAAGGTCAGGAACAGGTTTCAGGAGATACTTGCTGGCGACTGTAGAATAGGGCAAAACGCCCACGTACAATACGGGTAACAAATATATATGACATGTAAACATATATGGATAGGATACATATATGAGAAATATACTCTAAGAATAATTTTGTTAATATATTTTATTGTTTAAACAGAGTGATACTGAACATATATGCGCTATATCACGCATATGTATTTGGAGATTGCGCGCAATTGTTTGTGTTTAATAGAAGTGAAAGTGGAGAATGATGCGCGGTATATGAATAAAAGACAGAGTGATTTTGAACATGGCCGGGAACAGTCGATAGCAGGTTGCTCTAGGTAGAGTGCTCTTATTTATTCTCAATATTTATCTGTGATTGTTCTAGTTATCGTGTTTTTTGTCCTAGCTACGCGTAATAGGGTAAGACGATTTTTTTATTGTGATGTTAGACATATGCATGCAGAGACAACTGCTTTATAATATTTATTAGGTTATCATAGCGCTACAATCTAACTGCATATAGGTGCATATATTCACAATCGTTTTCTACAGATACGTAGATTTGCCCACAGTCGAATAGTTGGATGCATGATTACGATAATTTTCTGCGTATACTAAGATGGATGGTTCAATTATTCCACTACAAGGGACAAGAATATTTGAAACTGGCACTCATGTACAATTTCCTACTTCAGAGTGACTTGTATCCAATGTTAAGGTTGTAAGATATATAATAAGGATTTGTTTTGATTTGGTTTTTTTGAAGCCGCCCTACTTCTGATTATTGGTCATAGAAGTATAGTTGTATTATGGATTATTGGTAAGATCTAATGATACAGTTGTTTATTTTTTTATGGTGTGAGAATGGCCCATCTCGTATTACGAATATTGCCCACACACTTCTTATTTGTATGATTTAGATTACGTTTTCGCTCAACAATTAACATACGACATTAAATCGATAGTAAATCGCTTATAAACGTTTCGCGTGCAACACAATAAAGCTTGATATTTGTAACATAGCAATAATAAGTGTGCCATGATTGCAATGTTTCGAAGAATAAGACTTTAGTATGTCATATCAAAATGCCATTATTTACATTATATTGCATTATATTGTTATAGTTTGGCTTTTTATTTTTCTTTTCCATAGTATTCTTCTTCTCTCCATGATATTCCTCTCTTTCTCTCTCAGTACTTCTGACTTCTCTCCATGATATTCCTCTCTTTCCCGCTACTTTCCTTGTTTGCTTTTTCCATCTTACTCGGGTCTACTACTTTGATTTTTTCCAGGTGTTGTTGCCTCGCATATATCCTTATTTAACCGATCTATCTTCATTCGATATAGGTGTCCTAACCAGTCAAATTTGCTCTTTTCGATTACTTCTTCTACTGATCTTATCTTTATTTTTTCTATTACTGGGTTATTTCTAATTCGTTCTCTTCTTGTGATTCCCTCAATCTTTCTAACGAATCTCATTTCTAGTGCAGTGATTTTTTCTTAGTTTTATTCAACACTCACTGCCGTAAAGCATCGAAGCCCTTATAATCTTTTCATATACTGAAATATATACCTTTTATGGTACTTAAAAAAAAAAAATCTATTTTTTTGTAATTGTTCTTCCGTGTCTGCTACTGGTACCATATCGTCTGCAAATAGTAGCTCCCTCACTGTTATCGGTCTCATGTTCCAGTGTCCTACTATTATTTCTGCACATTTTGTCCTACAGGTTTTTATTACGTCATCTAGCACGACTGCAAATAATAGGGGGCTTAGCTCACACACTTGTTTCAGACCATTCTTTGCATAAAACTCAGTGTTTTAATTATTTTTAACATTCCTTTTTCTACGCTCCCTCTTTTTATATTTATTTAGATATCATTTCATTTTGCTTTTTTAAAGGCTATCCGTAATTTATTTTGAGTTTAATTTAATACTTTTTTGTCTTCAGGCGATCGTGTTATTGGCCATTTTTTTCTAATTTTCATTATTACTGTTATTCCTAACTTCTTTATTCCTGTCATGCAGCTTTTATAGAATCTCTAAGTTGGTTTACAGTTTTATCTGGGTGAGATGTAGATTTTAGTGGTGAGTATAAATTGATGTAGGCATATACATTTTTGCGAAAAAGTTCTTTATTATTTTTCAGAATTGAAATCCACATTCGATTCCATTTTTATTTGATTTTTGTTCAAACCCTTTGCAATGTAGAAGTCTAGTTGATCTGGTATCTTTCTAGTCCTTCGGCCAGTTGTTTTCCTTTTATTATAGTTGCCACTAATCAGTATGTTTAAATTTAGGTTACCACCTGCTATACATTTGTTTCCTACTGTGTTAAAACGTTATTTAAAATGTACTTTTATGAAATTATATTTGGGTGCGCAGTTTACTGCAGATATTGTTGTTTCAATTATAGTGTTGATGGCTTGTTACCAGCCATTGTTTTATGTTACTGCGAGTTATAATTATCCTGTAATAATTATTGTACTGCTCGACCACCATTTACCGACAGGGGGATTTGTGTAATATGAGATACTTAGAAATGTTTGATTGATTTTTAAAATGTAAAAATTATGACGCTGTATATTAAAATGCCATTTTACTATAAATCGCTTTCTCAGTTTATGTTTCTTTAGTAGCAAAACACATTCTTCTGGCAGGAATTTTGTGAACCTTAGACATTTTTGGTTTGAATAACACTACAAAGAATGTTATAAATTATTGCTCTTACTATAATCTAAACAACATTCTCCTACATTAATATTTATAGTCGATAGCTCTTCATTAATATAAAATGCATTTTTAAGGACATGCGACACCCTAGCATGTCATAGGCTTTCAAGAGTTCATCTATGAGGTTTTTATAGTATTCATCTTTCTTATTACCCAAAAATAATTTCGCTATACTTACAAAACACTTTCAAGCTGCCAATTCCTTTGCTTTTAATTTTTCTTGAAAACGGAAATCATCTATAAGCTTGCTTATTGAGGTCCAATAAATATGTCTTCTTTTAGTTTTGTATCACTTAATTGAGGAAATATTTCTTTTAGATACTTGAAACCATTACCATCTTTGTCTATGGCTTTGGCAAACTTTTTCATTAGTCCAAGATTAATATGGAAAGAGGCGGAAGAAACACCTTTTTTGTTTTAACAAAGGGGGCATAATTTATGTTTGAAGTATCAAGCTCAAAAGAAGTTCTATGAGGCCAATCTTTCTTACTGTAATGTTCTTTTGTTACCCTGCTGACCCATAGATACAAAAATTAGCAATATTTTGTAAAACCGCCTTGAAGTCCTAGCAGTATCACTTTAAAAATCCCCACAAATATCCTACTAATACTGTTCATATTTAACGCGATTTAGTGTGGTTGCTAAGTTCTCATAGGCTTAGAATAGGGAATAGATGGGTTTTTGTTTCCATTATGAAGCAAGACTGCTTTTAGGCTATATTTCGGCGAATCTATGAAAATAAGCCACTTGGAAGGTACGTGTTCCATATTAAGCTCGTTCATTAAATATCACGACAGACACACAGCGATCTTTCCGTTTAATAAAACTTGAAATTTTTTCATTCCGTTTTCGGTAAAGTGAAACACTTGCATTATTATTTAACACATTCCACTGTTGAAGTCTGGAACCAAGAAGTTACAATTTTTATCCCATTTTTATCCCCAATCCCAGATCACCTACCACATAATTTAATTCATTCTAAATTATTAAGTGAGGTTTACGGGTAGTTCTTAAAAGTGTTGGATCATAACTGGTGTTCTTTGGAAGTTGTGGATCACATTCTGATGAAGAATTAGAATCACCGGAAAAGATGTTGTTCAGGTTTAAAGGCGTAATCGGTACAGGTAGTTTCTGACTATGACGAACTGGCCTAAGTGCTGAAGACAAATTTGCTTACTGAATTTTGTCTCTTTACTTTTTTGAAATCCCTTCTGTTTTAGTGATACAAAAGTAGAAACTCAAGAAAACTCTATGCAAACGGCATAGAGCTTTTTTTGGGATGCATCCACTGTACTGAATTTACGTGACAACTCACACAGCAAACATGAGGAGCCCAACTTTTATCTTGATTTCCAATTTGGCACTTAAAAATTTAAAAAATAGGCTTTTTTGACTTCCTCGGATATAGATCTAGCTTGTGCGTTTAAACTAAATCGTCGGCATATATAATAAAACTTATGTTTAATAAACTAGATGTTTGCAAAACCGACGACTAGAACATACCATTTTATATAAAATCGACTTAAACTCTTGACGAGAAAACGAAACAAACTAAACTATACAAAACAATAAAACGCCCCTTAAAGATTCGTAGAATACTGTGGAAATATACCTTCTACGGTCTTGTGGTAATTCCTACGTTGTCCAGTTCAAAGTCAAGTACAAATAATTTGAACGAGCCCAAAATATATTATTATCAAATCTCAATATTTACTCGAGCCCCTTTAAAGTCGAGTAAACAACAAACACAAACATCCAATCCGAAATAGCAGAATTCGAATCCGCTGCCGCACCAACTGACTGTTTCATCGGCCTGCCGCTTTAGACATCGCGGCCAACTTAGCCGTCCGGCAACTTATAAATAATCAATTAAATATATGATCAATTTACTCCTGCAATCGGGAAAGGAAGTATTGGCAGATGTTTAATTTAGTAAAACTGTTTTCGGGGTAGGTTGTTTTCTTTTATTACGATTCACAAAATATTGCCTTGAACTATCTTAAATTCTGTTGGGCGGAGGTCGCTAAATTAAGGTTCAAAATATAGCATTTTATCCGTTATAACTGGCCTAAAAACTTTCATAAATTGACATTCCTCCGTAGTATTCTATAATATGAACTTTGAATAAAAGGAGAAAACAATAATACTAATAATTGTTTTTCGTAATTTAATGGAGGGTAAATTCTTTAATAAAATACATTTTTGTCAAAAATTTTCACTTTATTATTAATGTTTAACATATTATTTTTAACACGCTTTTATTAGCTTCACCTGTATGTAACGGAATCTTTGAACATACTTTTCACCACTTCAAAACGTCAGATTAAATTGAAACTTTGCACACTTACCTAGGACCGATGACAATACAATAATTTAATAAGTTTGTGCCATTATCCTGAATAGGATCGTCAGAATCAAGGATTTGCTTTCGGAGAGGGAACCTGAGACACGGTTACAACGCCCAAAGAAGGAAGAAAAATAAATAATAGTTTAAAAACCTAAAAAAAACACTCTTTTATAACAGATCGGACTAAAAAATTTAAAATAAATTATATATATTTTAAACAATAATTTATTTTTCATTTTTCAGTTCAATCTGCTAAAAAAACGTGTCTTTTTAATTTTTTAATCTATTATTTTTACAATGACACATTAATTTTCTCGTTCATCACTTCATTCTTATACTAAAAATTATTTTTTACTTTTTAGTTCGGTTTCCCATTAAAGCGTCTTTTTTAGTTTTTTTTAACTAAAATTTATTTAACGTGCTCTCTGTAACGTGTTTAACGTGTTTTTTTTTATCAGAAATAAATATTTTCGATCTTGGAATGGGTATAAATACTAAAGGTTTCTACCATTAAATATATATTTTTAGGAAATCCACTCAGATACTACTTCCTAGCTGTACAAATTCAATAATAGCAATTTGGTCAGGTCTACTTGGTCATACAGAAGAGTTTTCGCTTGTTTTAGATGGATTATTTCTAAATTCTTCAGATGACTTAGTTTTCTTTTTGCTTTTGTTTTCTAGATGTAGAATTTTGAAATCGACTTTCGTTTAATAGACGTGAGGCATAATTAGAATTATGTTTCTAATTGAGAAAGCTCTTTTCATATTCTAGCCCTTTCAAAGGTTATCATATCATAGCCTTATATACAGACTGACCAGTACTCCTTTATCAGAAGAAGATTTTAATAAGGAACTAAACACCATGAAAATAATTGCGCTAAACAAGAGTTCAGAAAGAGTGGTAATTTGAATTATTGATTCGCGTTGAAAAATTCACATCAAATGAATAGATCAGACTACTATTTTGCACAATTGGACAAGCTGTTCTAGATGGAAGGCTTGTAAAATTATTAGGCGAAGTGTACTGGAGTGAAGTGTGCTATTACACAGTTGTCACAGTTTTCAATCACAATAACACACACATTACACAGTTTTCGATCAAAATAACTATATTTCATTTAAAATGTATCTGACTTTTCACTTTACCCTCGTATATGTTATTACACTTTCAAACGGGAAGAGTAACGAAATTGTATTGTACCAGTACTTAATGAAATTGAACCAAATGTTACTTTCAAAGTACGAGGGTCGTTCAATAAGTCCTTAGAAAATCCAAGAGATGGCGCTCGTAGCATCGGAAACAGATAGCTGTCAAAGTCTCAGTTATATTCATCCCGTGGTATCATTTTTACTGACGATTGAAGCAAGAAACTTTTGTTTATTTAGAAAAATGGAAAAAAGTGAGTTTGGAGTGGTGATTAAACACTTATATTTACAGGCTTAACACGAAAGAGATCAAAGCTGAGTTGGATTAAGTTGCTTAAGTTGTTGTATTACGTCTGCTCCTGTGTTTGCAACTGTTTATAATTGGGTAAATGGATTTAAACGTGGTCGTACATCCACAAAAAATGAACATCGTTCGGAACGTCCAGTGGAAGTGACTACTCCCGAAATGATTAACAAAATCCGCGATATGGTTTTAAGTGATCGACGAATCAAAATTCGCGAAATAGTTGAGGCCACAGGCTTATTGCAAGGTACAGTGTTTTCAATTTTGCACGAAAAATTGGGTGTAAAAATATGTTGGCAAGATGGGTGCCGCGTTTGCTCTCAGTAGAGAATAAACGCAAATATTGTGGTCGAATATGAGGCTGTTTTGGCGCTTTTTCACCGTAACCCTAATGAGTTTCTGCATCGATACATAATTGTGGACGAAACATGGATGCACTACTTTACTCCAGAGATAAAGGAACAATCAGAACAGTGGGTTTTTGAAGGCGAACGGGCTTCGAAGAAGGCGAAGGCGGTAAAATTGGTCGACAAGGTTATGGCCACAGTTTTTTGCGATACACGAGGAATGGCCTACACCGATTACTTGGAAAAAAAAACAATAACTGGAGGACTTATGCGTCGTTATTGCACTGGTTGAGCGAAGAAATCAAGAAAAATCGTCCTCATTTGATAATGCAAAGATAATGCTCGGGTGCACACCTGTACAGTTTCAATGGCCAAAATTATGGAATTAAAGTTCGAATTATTAGAACATCTATAGTGTTCACCGAATTTGGCCCCCATTAACTTTTTTTATTTCCGAACTTAAAAAATGGCTCAGCGGACAACGGTTCACATCGAACGAGGAGGTCATCGCTCAAACAGATGCCTATTTTGAGGACCTTCCGAAATCTTACTTTTAGACGGCTTGAAAAAGTTGGAGAAACGCTTGGAAAAGTGAACGTAAGTAGAGCTAAAAGGAGATTATGTTTAAAAATAAAAAAAGTCACTTAAAATAATTTGTTTTTCTATCTTTTTTTAGTTACTTACTGAACGTTTATCTTTGTGTTGTAGGATAATAATTTTAAAAACTTATTAGAAAAATAAGTTTCATTTTAGATTTATCAATTTTATTCAATTTCGAATGCAACACTAAGATAAAATATAAAAAGTAAAATACAACATAGAATAAAACTGACCCTTGGTTAAGCCGGAAAAGGCCGGTTCGTATAAGGCCCCGAAGTTCATCACACGTCAGTCGATAGGCTTCTTGGGGGGCTTAGCACAAATCAAGGTAGATAGCCCGAAGGGATGCTCACCCAAGTTAATCGTTCGACGAATATTGCTTAGAGAGCACATAGAGCAGAAAGTTTAGTCGCAAAATATTATTAAAATTCCATAAATTATTAAATCCATTGTTTTCATGCCATTTTTTTCGATAATGTTGGAAAACAACAGACTACTTTTTTAAACGTTAATTTTTCATGGCATTTTTAATGAAAACATCTTTTTTTTGTTTTAATTATTCTTTGAAATATATTTAACTTTGAATTATTTTCAATTATATTTTTCTATTTAAAGAGGCACAAATAACGGTTCTTTTAAATTGAACGATATTTTTAATTTTTGAATAAAATACAGATGGTGTTGTGAATTTGTCTTGGTCTAGTCCCATTTCAGAAGTGTAATGTATGACATTTATAAAAATGGAGTCATACACAATACAACAATGCTTTTAAAATTGTGGATATGGGCGTTCAGTGAAAAATGTTTTTAGAAAATTACGTGATTTTTTTTATATACGGTTTGCACAATCGTCCATCTGAAAACACTATCAATTGAATTGTTAAAAAATTTCAAAAAATTGGTTCAGTGGAAGATAAAAGAAGAGCAATGTATAGCCGTAATGGTCATTCACAAGAGTATATTGATCTGGTACGAGAAAGTATTGCTGAAGACTCAGAAATTTCCATTAGTCGACGTTCACAACAATTTGGACTCAGTTAATTCACAACATGGCGTATTTTACGAAAGGATTTAGCTTTGAAGGTATATAAGGTTCAAATTACACAGAATCTAAAGCTACTGGATCATTCAAAATGTCGTGCATTTGTCAATTGAATCAAAGAACAAACAGATTATTTTTTTCAAAAATCTTCTTTTCAGATGAAGCAGATTTTGAAATTGGTGGCTATGTTAATAAACAAAATTGCCACATTTGCGGTGAGGGAAATCCACGATTGATTCATGAGAAATCTTTGCATCCTAAACGGGTCACTGTTTGATGTGCATTATGTCCAAGAGGTGTAATTGGGACGTATTTCTTTTAGAATACTACTGGTAAAGTTATAACTATAAATAATTCAATATCGGATTTTTGTGAGCCGAATTAAATAATATTGATCTAGAGGAAATATGGTTCCAACAGGATGGTGCTACACCTCACTGTGCTAATGAAACTATTGATTTATTGAGAGTAAAATTTCCAGGACGAGTTATTGCAAAAAACGGTGATGTTAATTGGTCACAAAGATCATGTGATTTGACACCGTTGGACTATGTTCTTTGTTGGAAGGCAAGGTCTATAAGAATAATCTACAATCGATTGCTGAACTAAACGATGAAATTATTCGAGTCATTGGTGAGATAGAGCCACGGTTATGCCAAAATATCATCTACATTTTTAACAAAAGAGTGGACGTCTGTGAAGGTGCAAGAGGTGGTCATTTGGCAGATATTGTCTTTCGTGTTTAAATGTCACACTATGCTTCAATTATTAAAAATTAAAAAACCGCTTAATTTGAAAAACTATTTATTTTCGTGATTTATTTCAATGGGTTATTTGGAGATACCTTTATAACGTCTGGTTACTTAATTAATCAAGATGTAATCCAGCCAGAATGTTAAAGACATTATTTTCTGACCATAAAAAAAATAAATTAAAAAACTTGAAAATAAACGGCCACATTTTTTTCAAACGGAAGTAATTTCAGAATCATTATGAGCGGCTTTAGTGAAAACATCCCTAACAGAGTAAACATTGGGCTTTATACATCACATGAGAAAATTGAAAAGCCAATCAACTACCTACAACAAGAAAAGTTATACTGAGTATACAAGTTCTTCAAAAAACCAGAAGGTAAAAATAGACATGGAGGAGCGCAGGAGCTAAAAATAAGAAAAAATAAAGGAACCATTAGTCATAGAACAATAGCATCAATAGACACCTCGTTTAATATCGGAAACCATCACAGATTAGCATGGATGGAAATAAATATTAATATAAAAGTAGCAATACTGCAATATTAAGAAAAAATATTAAAATTTCCTGCTCAAAATGAATATAAATGATTCTAGGATCCGAATACTTACCCGAAATAAAAACGGGTTTAACTCTCGGGGACGTTGGTGATGACGATACAATTACCATGGAAGCAATAAGAATCCTTATAAACAAATGTATTCATAGAGGTACTTTTCTAGAGTCTTCGCAAAATACTCAAGAAATTTTGGTTTACAAAAAGGAAGATCATCTTAATCTAGATAATTTTCGAAATATAAGCCTGCTGATGCACCCTACAAGCAACTGACTAAAATCATTACAAATAAATTAACAACATATCTTGATAATTAGCGGCCAACTAGACAGGCAGGTTTCCATTAAGGTTTTAGTATAATAGGTACAGTTAATATGTATCATCAAAGAGAAATGTAATCCTACAGCTGGAATTTAACGACTATACTGAAGCGTTCGCTTCTATGAACCATTCTATGCTATGAATAATAGCAGGCAATCACTCTAGATATAAAGACCTTGCGAAACATGGTGTATGAAGTAAATATTTATCGAAAAATTTGACGTGGATCTGTTTACTCTTGCTTTGGAGATCACTTCAAAATGCCAAATATGAAAAAAAACGTGATATGTATGTGCATGCTGATAGTCGGTACAAGAATCACCTAAAGTTTGCTTTGATATATTATATGACAATATTTTCAATGATCATAAGAAAAAGTGCTTAAGAACTTCGAGAAATGCTAAAGATCTAAAAGTATAATCATCATATATAGTCAGGCTACAAATGAACCAGGACAAAACCAAGGTGATGACAGACGAAGAGGGGATAATACGTATGAATGGATCCCTATATTTGAGATGTTCAATTCCGCTAAGAAAACAAAATCAAATAACATAAAAACTAGAAGAAGTCAAATGACTTGAGCGATTATTGGTAAACTGAACATACTTCTGAGAAACCCTGATAGAGCAATAAATCCAAACGGAAAAGTATTCAACATATTTCTTTTCGTTGTTATAAAATACGGAAATGAAAACCACGATGTCTGCCATTAAATTAGCAAATAAATTAACACCACGGCAAAAAGTTACTTAACGAATTATCCACTCACCGTTCTTAGCCAACTTATTTATGAGTAAATTTAAAACCGAGACAAAAGATGAATTCGGTTACTTTTCGAAGGTATGGTTAAGATATGTGAATGACATTTTTGCTATTTTCGATTCGAAAAATGAAAATTTAGATGATTTTATTTAGAACTTAAATAAATCCCAAAATATAATATTCACACATGAACTCGAAAACAACGATAGTTTACCATTTCTGGATGTTTTAGTCAGTAGAAATAATAAAAATAGGTTAGATTTTGATATTTTCAGAAAAAAACACCACCACTTCGAAATACATTCCTAACGATTCAAATCATATCTTCCAAAATAAGATGGCCAGTTTAAATTTTATGCATTAATATTATATTTCCTTTATTTTCCTTTAAATAATTATAATTATAACAAAGAATTAAAATTAATTAGGGAGGTATCTGAAGTGAATAGTTATAATAAGAACATTGTAGATAAATTAATTAGAAAACATAAGTTCAGAAAATTATTGAAAGAATCTTTGGCTTTTCAAAAGGATCAGAACACAAAGAAATTCATGGTAATACCATTTGATGCCCAATTAACAAAAGGGCTAGACAAAATTTTGAAAAAAGTGGACATTAAGGTTGTGTACAAACCATATAATAAATTAAGAGAAATTCTGGGTAATCTAAAGGATAAAGTAGAGCAACATGAAAAGTCGGGGATTTACGAAATTAGTTGTCAAGACTGTGATCGAATGTATATTGGGCAAACAAAAAGATCCGTATTGACAAGATAATAAAGAACATATTACCCACATTAGATATGGGAGAAATGAAAAATCTTGTGTTGCCCAACATGCAATCGAACACTACCACAGTATAGAAATTAGTAATTTAAGACTAATTAAAAGTGTTAATAATAATAGGGCTTGGATGCATATGAAAGCATTCAAATAGAAAAATGTAAGAAATTCATGAACCGAGATAAAGGGCCTATCCCGTTCAGTCAACTTTTTCAATTATTAATATAAGGCTTAGTAAACTTCACGGTTCATGATTTTTTCACGCTTCGTTAGGTAGGGTTTTCCACTCAAAAACGAAAATGCTACAACAAACGACTCCAGAAAGACGGCTGATGTTGTTGTGAATGATCAACCAGTGGAAGAGGTAGCATTTGGGAAGTCAAATTTCCTGCTTTGCTGATCTGCAAGAATTTGCTTTGCTGATCTGCAAGGTTATATATAGAACAAAGTGTGCTGGTGCTAATTTTGGACGTCTAATAAGAATAATCTGCACTAACCGAAATTTAAGAAGTCAATATAAGGAGATACAAAGACGTAATACAGTAATCTCTAAAGAAACAATATTAAGTGTTCCCGAATGGGAAAAGGCAGCAAATAACAGACACAAATGGTGGGATAATACATACAATACTGTATAACTCTATGAGAAATAACAAATTCGTTATAATTGTCAAAAAGCAGGCGCGAAAAGCCAGTCTTAATGGATCACGTGTACCAATTATGTATCCTCCTGACCTTAAATGCCTAGCATTCCGAAAAACATGTAGATCTAAGCTGGGCCATCCGAGCCACTATAAAACCCATAATTATTCAACAATGGGTCAATAAAACTAATATCTATATTAGCTATAATAAATAAATAAACTAATACTCGTATCGGGTTGATAGCCATCATCACTATCCTAGACAATTCGTCTTTAACTACGCTCTGCAAATAAGTTGTTTTCAAAATAATTCGATTTGTGAATGTTATAATTTTGCCCTTATCTGCTTTTAAATAAAAACAACCCTGGAAATATTTGCTATGCCACTCCGCTATGCCAGTCACAAGCCTGGGGCCTTACCGTTGCCATCTGCCATGCAAAAGGTAAGGTAAGGAAGGAGGAGTGATCAAGGAGTAACACCTCGCTAAAAAATCAGGGTTCATCTGGCCCGGATGATAGTACCCTGTGAGGGCCCCTGCCTAGGGTACAGGCGAAGATGAAGCCAATGGTCGGAAGGCGGAAGAGGATAACAAAATCCCAACGGTGGAAGAGCAAATGAGCTGAATCAAAAGGGCAGACGGAGCTCTATAGTCATGGCCGACAATCAGCCTAGGGGAAGAACACCCCGAAAACAAAATACCTGGCCCTCCAGGTTGGGGGTTGAGGCATCGGGCTAACTCCCTGATACTCGGAAAAATTTAACTGTTAAAAAACCTAATCTATGCCTCGGATTAAAAGACCGGATTAAAGGACAACGAACACTGCAACGAAAAAGGACTATGATATGTGGTACATGGAATGTACAGGGATGTGGAAATAAAATGGAAGACGTTCTACAGGAAATGGAAGAACATAGGGTAGACTTTGTAGTTATCTCGGAAACAAAGAAAAAAGGACAAGGAACACAGGCCTGCGGAAATTATATTCATATATATAGCGGCGTAAAAAAGGAAGAGCGAGCAAAGAGAGGAGTATCTTTACTTATTAACAAAAGGTACAAAAAGAATATCTCCGAGTGGGAAGCGGAGCGAAGTCGGAAACGAGAGAATATTAAGAGTAAATGTATGCCTGAGGGGAATAAAATTGTCGATAATTGGGGTATATGGCCCGAATGAGGACGCGAGAGTTGAAGAAAAGGAAAATTTCTATAAACAACTGGAGGACGTAATATCAAATATAGGACCCTCTAGAGAGATGTTAATACTCGGAGACATAAATGCCAGAACAAGAAAGAAAACACAGAATTTAGTGGTTGGACCTCATGGAGAAGAGACACTGAATGATAATGGGGTAAGATTGATTGAACTATGTCAGCATCAATCATTGACAATAACGAATGGCTTTTATGCACATAAAAATATCCACAAATATACTTGGATCCAAAGGACCAGAAACCTAAAGTCGATAATTGACTATCTAATTATCAAGCAAAAATCAAGTATTAAAATACATGACGTCCGGGTATGCAGAGGAGCTGAATGCGGAAGTGATCACTATCTCCTAAAAGGAAAAATAATTTTACCAATATATAAGCAAACCAAAGGAAACAGCCATCGACAACCTAAAAATGAAAATCTGGAAAGCAATACAGATCCTCGATACAATCTATCAAGCCTGGAAAATGAAAGTACGAGAACCTTATATAAGAATAGACTAGATGGAAGATTAATAAAGGTTCCCGAGAATAGTTCAACTGAATCTCTACTTAAAAATGTAACAGAAAGAATACACCAAGCAGCCAAAAAATCCCTAGGAATTAAACAAACATATCCCAAAGCTAGGAAGTACTGGTGGAACGATCAACTACAACAAATGAAGAACAAAAAACAAAAGCTCCATGAAAAATGGATGAGTTCAAAGAGGCAAGAAGACAGACAGAAATACAAAGAAGCTACATCGATATTCAAACAGGCTGTGGTTCAAGCAAAGAATCAAATTTGGGAAAATAAATGCCAAGAATTAGATGGATATATAGGTGGGCGTAAATCTAGTGAATCATGGAGATTTATAAAGAATCTAAGGTCACAAACGAGAAATGAAATAAATATAAACCCAATTACAGCCCAACAATGGGAGGAGCACAATAAATCACTTCTGACAGAGCAAAGAACAGAATATATGAGCAAGTCTCCCAAGAAAATCCGAATTGTTGGAGAACCCATAGCTCTTGATCTGGACAGGACAAAGAAAGCCATATACTTATTAAAAAATGGTCGGGCCGCAGGCCCGGAAGGTATCCCTGCAGAACTAATAAAAAATGGAACGGAACAACTTTTTAAGACCCTGACAGAAATTTTCAACCGATGTTTAAATGGGGAACCAGTTCCACAATGCTGGAAAGAAGGCTGGTTTACATCTATACATAAAAAGGGCAACAAAAAGAACTGCAACAACTATGGAGGTATAACGGTGACGAGTACATTAAGTCGACTTTATGGAAAAATATTAAAGGATCTCATATGTGAAGAATATAATCCCTACGAATCTGAAGAACAAAACGGCTTTAGGGCAGGTAGATCAACAATAGACAATATTTTCTGCCTAACACAAATTATTGAAAAGAAGACAATGCGGTCACAAGATGTACACCTACTTCTAGTAGATCTAACAAAAGCATACGATACGGTCCCTATTGTGAAACTATGGGAAGTCCTAGAGAAATCTAATATTAATGTGACTATTACAAATGCCATTAAGGAATTCTATAGAAACACAACATCTAGAATAAAAATGGGTAATAAACTTTCAAAAGGCTTCAACGTAACTAAAGGCTTACGCCAGGGATGTTCTTTGTCACCTACCCTATTTAATATATACATCGATGAAGCGCTGAGGTTATGGAAACGGAAGTGTAATGGCATGGGAATAACAATAGAGGATACTATATATACATTACACTACGCTGATGATCAGGTGGTGATCCCCAGGATAAGGAAGACCTGGAATATATGGCGCGGAAACTATTCGAAGAATACAGGAGATGGGGATTGCAAATTAACACAGAGAAGACACAATATTTGAACATTGGACAAGAACAACTACCAGGAGATCTGATTCTGGACAACGAATATATCAAGTGCTGCGAGGAATACGTATATCTGGGCTCAAGACTCAACAAGACTGGCCGAAACAACGAAACAATAAAAGACAGAATAACAAAGGGAAAGAAGGTTATCGGAGCATTGAACTCAATATTATGGCAAAAAAATATTAGAGCACAGACAAAAAAGAAAATTTATAACTCTATATTACAACCCACACTGATTTATGGCTCGGAAGTATGGCAGCTGACAAACAAGCAAAAAAAACAGCCTACTTGCAGTGGAAATGGATTTCTGGAGAAGATCGGCAGGTAAATCTAGACTTGAACATGTTAGAAATGAGGACGTCAGAAATTTAATGAGGGTAGAACACACAATAATTGATGACATCGAAAGGAAACAACTAGGCTGGTATGGACATGTGAGGCGAATGCCAAGGGAAAGACTACCTAAAAGGATTCTGGAGTGGATGCCTACGGAAAGGAGGAAAAGAGGAAGACCGCCCATAACATGGTTGCATGGAATAACAAAAGCTATGTCGGCAAGGAATCTCTCGGAGGATGACTGGGAGGATAGAAATAACTGGCGATTAGGAACCCAAAGGCGGATAGCGCTATAAACGGGATATATGATGATGATAATTTTGCCCTTATCTGCTTTTAAATAAAAACAATCCTGGAAATATTTGGAATTTTTTTAGTTTTATTAGAATTTTTTTTTTTAATTTTGGTTCTACATGCCTCTCTAATGAAAGTTTTGGCAGACTCCGGTAAGTGCTTAATACGAGTAACCTTAATACCAGCTAATTTTTCAAAGCGTTGCGAGATGCTGGCAGTACATAATTGAAACATTTATTTAATAAGCCTAGTTCTTCCTTGTCGAACGTTTGTATTAAAAGATCTTCTAGAATGTTGTTATTTTTAAGAGCATGTCCTACTGATTGCTCAATTTTGAACAATAATTTTTTTAATGAATTTTATATTCACTGTTGTAAAAAAGATTAATGGCTTTGTTTTGCAAAATTACTTATTTGGTCACATATACTAGAAGATTTTGGAATAGTAACTTGAATATAATTGAGAAATACTTTGTTAATATTACAACAGTTAAGAAACCAAATAGCTGCTCCAATAAGCTTCAAGTTTGGTAATGTATCAATTATGAATTCTTGTATTGCCTTTTGTATGAAACGTTAAACTCAAAGAAATTCACCACAAAACACCAGATCACTTGGATTTTATTTCGTAATACGCATTTTGCTAACCATGTTAACATCATCAGTTCCAATAAAAGGTGTATTACCTTTTAAATGCAAGAATTTAATGACGACTGGATATTCGATTTTAATCACGGCTATGACGGGTTGCTACGATATCATCGACTGATATAAATGACTGTTAAATAACTGAACATCTAATATGGATGGAACTGGATATATATATATATATATATATATATATATATATATATATATATATATATATATATATATATATATATATATATATATATATATATATATATACTTGGGAACTAAAAGAGTGCAACACCCAGTATACATATTTGAAACGATTTTCGAAAACTATTTATTTTATCATGTGAGGCGTTTCTCGTATGCCACTAAGCCTAAGCATATTCTTGTAATTATGTTAAATGTGCCAACATGGAGCTAGTTCGAATATCACGTCGTTTAAGGCAATTAACCGAATTTGAAAAGAGGCGAACTATTAAAATGAAAGAAGAAATGTTAAGTCTTCGTAGAATTGTTTGCTGCTTTTATCGTTATAAGAATAGAGATAGGATTATGCAAAAACAGGGTTATGCGTGAACACAAAGTTCTAGTTTACCTGGTGATATCCGAATACATAACAAATGACATTTTAGACTTCTTGCTGTAGAAAACCGATATGAAAATATGCCGCAATTTTTTCATGATTTTGTTGCAGCTATGGGAACGACTATTTCGAGCATGACTGTTAATCGACATTGACTTGCGTTGTAAATGCATGCTTATCATCCTTACTTAGATACCTCGGTTACCTCTTCTTACAGTGCACCACAAGGCACGCTGGGGAAAAGTAGCGGTTAGTTCAAATTGAATATGACCTAGAATATAATTCTATTTGATTTAGTCTAAATGATTCAGCCTAAATGATGTTGTGACCACCCCATAGTGATCGCAGAAGTGCCAGACATTGTCAAAAATTATAGCATATATCAGGGAAAGCAGGTAATTCTTAGTAACTATCAGATGAACTTTTGCAACCCATTATTAAACTGTATTTGGAAGCTCACTGAAATATCATATTTAAGAAATATGAATATTTAAGAAATATTAAAAAATCGAAGAAAACGGATAGTTTCCAAAGTTATGTTTTTCTTTGCCTTTCAGTATATTAAATAACTAACCATAACAATACCCGCTCTGATTACTGTGAATTTTGAAATTGAACCTGATACTTTATAGGTAGATATTTTGATGGGTAGATAAACTAGAGCTTAAAATTCCAGAATAAACATTTTTACAGCATTTTCAGCATATCCGTTTTATTATCCTAATATACATCACATAACTTTTTTAAGTATTCGCAACTCGATTACTTATAAAAAGATTATAATATAATATATAAATATTGAATATAATTATATTAAATAAAGCACTATAGAAAATATATTTAATTAGATACTCATATATATGATATAATCAGTACCATTATATACGAGGGTGAATCAAATATAAACCGTAATTTTACAATTACTTTCCTCAGCGAATCACAAGCGGGCAGTTAGTCTAGGTCATTGCAGTGCATTGTATTAGGAGTGGGGGAAACGCTTAGTGTCCTGTTTACTCAGTTCTTGTGTCAGTACAGCCGGGTGAGTAACAGGTTGAGTGAGGTCATGAGTGAGTAACAGGTTCCACCGATATATTAACTCGGTTGAAGGTTAAGTATTATGACGATACCGTGACTAAGACGTGGACGAGCAAGTGTAGTAAATGTAGGTCATAATCGACTCAAGTCAAATGTCACTGCTGACAACATTCGTGTAGTTTGCGACTTTACTGATGGTAACCGGCGGCTCAATATTCATGAAATTGCTTAAAGGTAGGTATTAGCTTTGTATGTACTCAAACAATCAGTAGAAATAATCTTGGCTGCAATAAAGTCTGTGCCAGATGGATTGTCAAGTGGTTGACCAAAGATCAAAAAACATCCAACTGCAAATCAGTAAGAAACCTCTGAATCGATTTTGGCGAAAACTAGAGAATATGCATTGAGGAACCCTTGAACACCCTCCATACAGCCCAGATTTGTCAGCCTGTGATTATTTTTCGTATTCCAATATCCAAACCTCGTATTCCAATATGCAAAATTAATATTGGATTCATATAAGATACATACATATAAATAGATAAATAGATAAATAGATTAATAGATTAATATATTATATAATACATAATAATAATATATATTTTGTATATAATATTTGATTGCATACACGCATTATACGTTCTTCAAAATTATATGATAAAACAATGGTGTGGCAAAATAATTCCTGGTGGAAAATAGAACGTATAAAAATTCGAAGGGTAATTCGAATTTCTAATAAAAATAAATAAATTTCTTGTCAAGAAGCAATATAATGGTACTCGACAATCTGGCATATTCATCTGATTTGAATTAGAAAACGTTTTGACACGATTTCGGACATCTGGGAGACAACGAGACTACAGAACTACAAGATTTCAACAAATTTTTCGATCACTTCCGCAATTTTTTTAACCCACAACTAGCCAATTGAGCATATTTTAAATTAATACTGCACATATATATCAAAATTGTATTTCATTTCACATCAGTTCCCTTCTGTGTTTGAGCCAAAGGTACCCCTACAGAAATCTTATGTCAACCCTAACCATGTAATAAATTGGGTTTCGCATTAGAGTCGGATAAAACAAAAGCGAATTCGAGAGAAGCGACACCGCAAAATAAATCTAATAAATTGAATTGTGATCCCAATACTTTTTGACATTATTTAAGCCATCTACTTTATAAATTTAATGAATAATATACAATGATGGATAGAAAAAAAGACATATTTTACCTAAATTATTTTATCTGAATTTGTAGTAAAATTAATTAAAAGTATTGTATAATTATTGGACTCAATAATGAATTTCCAAGAGAACAACAAAACTATCTTCGAACCAATATTCATATACAAATGCTAATCGTTTTTATTATACTCTTAACAAGTGTGTTCGAGTGGTATAAGCGATTCCAGGACGGTTGTGGTGCTTTTTTACAAAGCCAGGCTGGCGAAAAAAAAAAATGGTGAGTTGGTGGAAAAAGTGCGTGAAATGATCGCCTACGATACGGATTCGACTATGAAATGGATAGTGCAGAAATTAACGACTAAAAACATGATTTACGAAATTTTGACAAATGATTTATCGGACTATCTCACAGGACCGTCGCTTTTCGTGAATTTTTCACGAAAAAACATGCCAATATCTTCCGTATTCGCCTGATTTATCTCCATGTGAATATTTCCAGTTTCCGAAAATCAAGTTGGCCATGAAAGGAATGTTTTATGACAGTGTGGCAGATACAAGAAGCCGTGCCGAGGGCCATTGAGGCGTTTCCGGAAAACCACATCAAAAATCTATGCTAGCATTGATTGAACGTGCATGGTTGCATGTATTTTGAATAAAGAGAAAAAATGTTGACAAAATAACTAATTGTTTCCTTTTAGTTCCGTTTTTTTTTCCAACATATTGTGTGTATATATACCCAAGGATGAGGGAAGAATGTATCGCGTAGTGCCGACTGTTGCGAACATTTACCGTAGGCTGGCGTGAGTTGACCGTCAACATGGTCAGTTGACTTGGCCGGGCTTTGATCGTTTCTCTTTAGCTGCTTCCTTATGTTAGGCTCAAGATTGATTGACGACGGCTGTTAGATCAGAAACCGTCTTGGGAGATATGGCGGCAATACGAATGAAAGATTTCTTTTATTTTAATATTTTCAACGATCCCACTATGCTATCTTTTGAGTATATATAGTATATACAGTGTGTTCAGGATAAGGATTTACCACCCCCTTAAAATTTTTATTTCTGGACCGATTTTTATAAACTTTCTTTTGTTGGATAGATCTCGGAAACGGCATTAAAAAAGTGTATCAGATTTTTTTTGCTACTATCATGGCCATCTGCGTCAACATTTATGGTTCCCATTTTCGAGAAGTACTATTAGAATTTAAAAAAACTAACAACGGATTCTTCACCAGCACCACCTTAAACCAAACTGTACCGATTTTTATGGTTGTAAATTACTGGGTGTCCCAGATATTTGTGATATTTATATTATATTTTTTCTAATAATTACATGTACTTCCTGTTATTAAAACTATGTATGCCAAGAAAATCAAAAATTAAAAACCAATTAATAAATGTCACTTTGACTGATGGATTTGTATTATAGCGATATCGAACGGAAATACTGATTTATTCTTTAGAAGAAAAGTAGAAATTGTAAGATTATTTGGTGATGGCATGTGAACTTTTCGTGAAGCAGCAAAAGAATTTAATAGAAGACATCCAAAACGGAACATTAATCATATTATAGTTTCTTGCATAAACCAATATTTTGATCAAAAAGGAACTGTTACTTAACTTCCTAATCAGCATCATTCTCATGAATTTAGAGCAACTCAATTAGTTCTTGATTATTTTAATGAGAATCCAAACTCAAGCCTTAGGGGGGCTAGTAGAATTTTAAATATCCCGAAAAGCACTATCTGCTTATGCTTAAAGAAAAATAACAGATAATCTTTTAAACCAAAATTTCTTCACAAGCTTGAAGTTGGTGACACTAAATGAAGAATGGAATACTGTTTATGGTTACAAGGCATGTACATACATGATCCTACATTTCTAAAAAATATTTTATACACAGATGAAGCCATATTTAAGACAAATGGTATCGTATCATTACAAGATTATGGGCTCAAGATAACCCACATTGAGTATTGGACCATATTTTTTTATGTAAATTTGAATGCAGCTAGATTTCTTGGATTTTACAAAATGAGTTTGATGATGAAATTGATGTACTTCTTCATTATCGGTACAATTTGACTAGTTGGATTAGGCGAAACAGTCCTGTAATTAATTGGCCGCCGTGGTCTCCGGATCTCACGCCTTTTGATTTTTTTTTCTGGGGGACAATTAAGATTTATGTTTCGAGGCTCCAAACTCGAGACGATCTTTGTGAGCGTCTTTGGCAGGTTTGCCGTAGCATTACCAAACAACAATTGAGAAAAGTAGTGAACAATACCCGTACGTATTGAAAAGTGCTCGATAGAAAATAGCAGAATAATAGAAATGTCCAGTATTTAAATATATATATATATAATACATATATACAATAAAAAGTATTGTAATGCCATATAATTAGATAATTAGATCGACCTGTAAATAAAGGAAGTTTTCTGTTAAAAAATAGTCTGTAATCATTAGAAAAATTATTAATTATTAATTACTGTTATAAAAATATCATAAAATAATATCAAGGACACCAAGTAATTTAGAATCATAAAAATCGGTACATTTTGGTTTAAGGTGGTGCTTGTCAAGAATCCGTTGTTAGTTCTTCTCTAAAAAAAAGCCCTAATAGTATTTTTAGTACAGTTAACCATGATATGAGCAAAAAAAACATGTGATACACTTTCTTAATGCGGTTTTTCGAGATCTATCCAACCAAAGAAAGTTAAATCGGTCCAGAAATAAAAATTTTAAGGGGGTGGTAAGTTTTTATCCTAGACACACTGTATATAACTATATATATATATATATATATATATATATATATATATATATATATATATATATATATATATATATATATATATATATATATATATATATATATCGGAACTGGGGAGAACATGAAATGGAAGAAGATGCGATTGCAGAAAATAACGAAATTATAAATGCACCTACAAAAGAAGAAGTAGAAGTTTGTATAAAGCAGTTAAAAAATAACAAAAGTGCTGGAGAAAACAGTATAACAGCTGAAATCCTGAAACACGGTGGTGATACTTTGGTGGCAAGCACATGGAAGTTAATGAACAGAATTTGGCAAGAAGAAAATATGCCAGAGAAATGGAATAAAGCGCTGATAATACCACTGCACAAAAAAGGAGCTAAGGAGGAATGTAATAACTACCGCGGAATTGCACTGCAAGACGTGACCTACAAAGTGATGGCCAAGATGATTAAAGATCGACTAGAGAAATACCATAACGAACAAGTAGGGGAATACCAAGGAGGGTTCAGGGCAGGAAGATCAACAACCGACCAGATATTCATCATGAAACAGATCCAACAGAATACTTATGAGCAAAATTTGAGCTTACATTTGCTGTTCATAGATTATCGGCAAGCATATGACTCCATTAGCAGGGAAAAGGTGTTCCAAGCAATGAGACAACTGGGGGTCCCGGAAAAGTTGAGGAAGTTGGTGGAGATGACTGTCAGGAGAACAGTAAATAAAGTTATAGTCGATGGAGCAATGTCTGAGGAGTTCATTGTAAAGAAAGGACTGAGACAAGGCGATCTACTGTCAACAGTTTTGTTCAATCTGGTGCAGGAAGTGATTCTGAGGGAGAGTGGCATCAATACCAAGGGGTTAATATATGGTACCAGACACCAATGTTTGGCTTATGCCGACGACATTGTACTGATGGCGAGATCCAAGAAAGAAGTAGTAAAGGTTTTCAAGATGTTGGAAAGAAAGGCGAGAGAATATGGCTTAACAATTAACGAGAACAAGACCAAATATATGGTAATGAAAGATAGCACCAGAGGAATCTCCCCTAATTTAGTCATTGATTGTGCAGTAAATAAGAAATATACAATAGAGAAAGTGGAACAAGCTGAATATCTGGGAGTAACACTAACGAGTAAAGGGGATGAAGAAAAGGAAATAGAGAAACGACTAGCGAAAGGAAGCAAAGCTGCAGGAATGTTTTCAAAAATTTTAAGGGCAAAGAATATAACAAGAGCAGCAAAAGTAAGAGTGTACCAATCAATACTAAGGCCCACGGTTACCTATGCGTGCGAGACATGGACGATGACGAAGAAGGAAGAAACTAAGCTGGAAGTCTGGGAACGAAAAATATTAAGGAGAATTTTTGGAGGAGTTAAAGTTCTGAATGAATTTAGAAGAAGAACAAACAAAGAAATAGAAGAACTGTACAAAAAACCAAACATTGTTCAGGTGGTGAGAGCGCAGCGAGCTAGATGGCTAGGGCACATAGCGAGGATGTCCAGCGGGAGATGGGTTAAAGGAATTCTAGTGAGAGGCGAAGGGGGAAGGAGAAGAAGAGGGCGACCGAGGAAGAAATGGCTGGATGAGGTGCTAAATGATTTGAGGAAAGTAGGAGTGAGGGATTGGAAGACTGATGCTTTGGACAGAAAAAGTTGGAAAAGAAGAGTGAAAGAACTCGAAGCCAAGGGCCACTAGGCCTGTAGAGCTGAATATTATTATTATTATTATTATATATATATATATATATATATATATATATATATATATATATATATATATATATATATATATATATATATTATATATATATATATATATATATATATATATATATATATATATATATATATATATATATATATATATATATATATATATATATTCGTTATAAAAAAGGCAGCTATTCATATTCTCAAAGATTAAAATGAAAAGGGAATAATGATGTTACTTAATAATAAAATGCTTTTTAAATTATGTTGCTATTCAATTCCTTCTTCTTCTTGAAACATGGGTTAAAATTTTTCTAGAAACTGGTTCTGAACTCGAAAAGATATAGAGCTAAACACAAAATCACTTTATTTAATTTCTCGACGCGCATTTAGCCAATCATAATAGCTTTATTAAAAAATAACCCAACTTAAAAATTTACCCTCTTTTAACTGATGAATCAAACTACTTCAGCGTTAAGATAAGATATCTCCCGGCTCCATGGCAAAGACGGCTCCATGTAAATAAAAGACTGGTCGCTGTTATAAGATAAATATTGTGACATCAGCCCGCTATACATAATAATTAACTACGTTTTCTCTTATTAATGGTAACATGCTTTCATCAACATGACTGCCCACACCGCTGGAATATCGATAAATTCAGTCAGATAGGTCTTTTGCAATAATATCACTTCCAAATATGGGGACATTCCTTAACCACCAAGACCGCCATATTTAGCGACATGTGATTTTTATTTACGGAGTTATTTAAATATTATGGTTGATATCCGAAGAGTGTTAACGAACAAACGAAGACTACCTTCCATATGTTATCTTTAAAAAATAAAATACTATTTTTTGTGACAATTTCTAAAAACAATTATTAAGTTTTTCTTATTTTTAATTTCTCTCCCTCGTTATGTAACTTTGTCATTGAAATCGAAAAAGGAAAAAATATATTGGATTGGCATGTAGATTCGTAAGGATTTTTTAAGAGTAAGAATAACGTAAATGGTTTATCCAGATATTCACTTAGTGTATTACTACTATTATTTAGATTTTATTTCATCGTAATTATAGATCAATAATTTCTTTATGTCAAACATTTTAATCTTTATTGCCAAGAAATATCAACAGGTTGTTTTTCATCTCTTGTTTCGTTTTAAAAGATTTTCCATTTAAACAATTTTGTGGGTAAGCAAGAATAGATCCAAGGCGTCCGTTTTGCAGTAAGTAAGATGGATGGGACAAAACCTCTCAATTGAAGCTCAATAATTTTTACCAGGTTTTCATTGAAATGAATAAATTATTGACAAAATTATTATAATACAATACGATGCATTTTCAGTTTGCTAATTCTGGTCGGTTTTCTTTAATTGCTGCCTTCAGCGGATCTTATTGTAAATAGCAGAGGTGAATGTTGAGGGTTTGGTTTTTTGAAAGAAGCTTAAAGTGTATGGGTCCCTTTCAATCCCACCACATGCAAAACATAATTTTCTTCGGATGAAGGCCGTCTTTCCCTGTACTTCAAACCGCTGACTCTGGCGACCCCCATGATCTTTTTCATTGCGCATCCCCTTTAATTACCGGTTACCATCCGTTTCAAAAATAGAGTCTCGTTATTTTGGTCAGTAAAAGATCGCATGAAGATATTCGGTTCAGCAGATTTCGCTCACTAAGATCGTAAATAAACCCATACTTCGTATCAGCAGACGTATCCATTTTTTGCAGAAGATCAAAAACTATCGATTTGCTAATATTTAACTTATCTGCTATCTACGGAAATATCTGCTATATCTGCTGATCTTGTTTATTATTATCTTGATTTCTTCGACATCAAGGTCAAAATCCAAGTCAAAATTACGTACCTGAACCGACCAAATCACATTTGAATTATGGTCTTCCTAACAGATCTCTCTTTTTTGAGATCTGTTAGGATCTTGTTTAGGATCTTTTGAGACCTGTCTGATCTCTCTTTTTGTTCAATATTGGTTTTAAAACAACATAATGTGGCGTAAATGCAAGATATCTACCGACATTTTGAATTTAAATCAATTTGACTAACACGAAGCAAATTAAAGTGAATCTGAACCTAAATGTAAATATCGCAGGAATTTATAGCATGTAAATAAATATTACTAATCCAATACAGATTTTTGTTTACTAACCTTAAAAGGGCAACTAATGGAAAATCCATACAAACTTTCCAGATAATCCAATTCATAAATATAATCAAATGGTAAATGTATTAAAGTTCAATTTATATCAGCAACTAGTATCCATCACCTAAAATACATTATGATATGTCATTTTTCGAAACAAAAAATAAATTGTTACGGCTATTATCCTGAAATTGTTTTGTTCCAGAGAAAACAAAAGAATTTTAGAATTTATAAAGCGATTAAGATCAAAATGGTGCGCTAATCGGAAATGTCATGACAAACAACGAAGCAGGCGATAAGTTCTACAATACTTCATCATTTCTCTTTCAGGGTTTTAATTACACGGCCCGTTGATTATTTTTTAGATTAATATTCCGGTTCGGAAAATCGGTTGTTTAGTTTATTTCGAACATACAGGTTTTATTTATTTTCATTAATTATTAGTGATAGATTATAAGGGATCTTTAAAAACTTATTTTCCGCTAGTGTTAGACAAATTAATCTTCTGTGTTAATGTGATTGAGATTATGGTAGGAGGATTGCTACTTATGTATCCGGAATTTGCAACAATGGTGTTGCTAGCTGCGATTTGACATATGAATCGTAAGTTGGCCATTATTGACTATATACGTACTCAGAACGTTATGCCATACGAACACTATTTATGTTGTTTAGTGACTTGAAAATTTCATCCTAGTCAAAAAAAAATGGAATTAACTCGTGAGAATTTCCATGCCATGATTTAGTACAATTTTCTACGTGGATTATCTCAACAACAGGGCATCGATCATCACTTTTGGCGATAAAGCACCATCTAAAATCCCTGTTTTAGTGAATTCAATTGTAGCCGTTGTTCGCTCACGGACGAATTTAAAGAAGGTCGTCCAAAATCAGTTGTTATGCCAGAAAACGCCGATCCTATGCGTGAACTGATAAAGCAAAACCATTATGTGACATACCGTGAGATTGAGGCATCTCTGGGCATTAACTATGATATGCATACACAAAATTTTACATGAACATTTAGCCGTGAAAAAGATTTGTGCCCCTTGGATTTCGTATAATTTGACAATCGCTCGAACAAGACTCGTATCGTTTGGCGCAAAGAAATGCTCAAAAAATACAATCGTGCTGTATTAATAGCCGTATATAACATCTACACGAATCTTGGATCTATGCATATGAGCCCGAATGTAAACAACAGTCTGTATGGCTTTTTCAAAATTACCCAAATCCGACAAAAGTTGTTCTCGCTAGAAGCACTTTGAAACAAATGGTTACCTGTTTTTTTTATATATATGGGCATGTTGCTGCAGTGCCCCTAGAGAACCCCAGAATAGTCAATTTTGAATGCTACACATCCATTACTTTGCCAGAACCTTTTGAAGAAATAAGAAAAAACAACTATATTCATGTGGTCATCTCACACATCGAACCGAACAACTCAATGTTTGATCTTATCAAAACATCGAATTGATGGGTCATGTGCCGCAGAGTCCTGATCTGGCACCCAATGATTTATTTTTGTTCCCATCCGTGAAGAATAAACTATGTGGTGATCGATTTTCGATGTCGGAAGAAGCGGTTGATGCGTTCAAAATGGATGTTTTGGAGCTCCCTCAATCGGAATGGAAAAAGTGCTATGAAAATTAGTTCAAACGTTTGCAAATGTATATCGATCATCGCGGGGAATATTTTGAAAAGCAATAAAACCATTTTCAATGACAAATATATGTTTTTATTTATTATTCCAGATACATAAATCGCAACCCTCGTATGAAAGCAGCTGGTTTAGGTTTTTGAGAAATGGCAGTTATGAGAGCATTGATAAGATGGTATGACGGCCAAAGCTACACAAGAGTTCTGGCTATTCTAGAAGAACTCATCATATGACGAGGGACATCTCATCTAGACTTGTACTAAATCGACATGAATATATATGGCAAGTGTGTCAGGTTTTGTTGCTGTTACAGTCAGAACTATTTCGATGGTGATTGCTAATCTATATTTAAGGTTAATCTATATAAAGGTGTTTGTTTGGTATTACAAGGCGGGACATAAAAAGCTGAACATGGATCAGAAAATAAACGAAATTATGTGACATTATAGGAACGGTGAAGGCATTGGAAAAGGTGGGCAGACCATGTAGCGAAGCGATGTGATAACAGGTGGACCAAGATAATCCTAGGGTGGATACCACTTCGCCATAAACGTCCACGAAGAAAACCGAAACCTTGACTAATGACATCACCATTATATTAGGCCTGAGTGGTAGAAGAAAGTTTAGGACAGTGCGAGTTGTAATCAAGCTGAAGAGGTCTTCATTCGGCAGTTGATGAACATTGTCTGAGTGATGATGATGATAATGATGATAATTGTTGAGTTTGATAGGGATTTGGTGTTAGCTATAATTGAAGATGATCCCAAACAATCCACTCAAAAATAACCTCAAAACTTACAACTGTATGTGCCATTATGCAGTATGGTTTATAATAACTTAACAAACGGTAACGAGAAGGAATATAGGTACCATATTGAACACAAAATTCAACGTGTAGCCATCTGCTGTGCATTTTGACCAGGTTATAAAGAGATTTTTCTGTACAGCAAATTGTTATCGGAGATGAAAACTAGATTCTATACAGCAATCCAATCACAATCTACACAGAAACAATGGTAACACCAGGATAATTACATTTGCCATCTTCAAAACCATTTTCACCATAAAAAAATATTACTGTGAATGAAATCATTTTTGAATACTGCTGAACATTATTGTACTTAGCTTGATAGACATGGCTTTGATTGAAAAACGTCCAAGACCGTTTAATCTAAAAGGTATTATTCTGCCACATAAGAATGCAAGAACCCATAGTACCAGAATCACCAAAGTAAAAATCAACTATTTAGATCGGAAAGTACTTTGTCATCCACCGTATTCTACTGATGCTGCGCCGTCAGATTACCATCATTTCAGATCGGTGCAACATCATTTTCTTCGTGGAAAAATATTTCCTACTGCGACAGCTATCAAAACTGCACTTGAAGAATATTTTACTTCAAAATCACTCTCATTTTACAAAAAGGAATAAAAGGCTTGTCAGAGAGAAGAGAGAGAGAGATGTGCGAAAATTGTCAAAAACGATTGAGAATATGTTGTACTGTATTAACTGTATTAGTGTTACTGTATTAAGCCTAGAATAAAATTAAATTTTGTCCAATATTAAAAAACGACATTACTTATGGGTACACATGTACCGCTAGGGGGCAGATCTGGTGAAGCCGGCGAGTGGTCAATTAATTCAAATTTCACTTCATGAACTCTTGCCATGGTAACCCTTGAAACGTGAGGCGGTCTTAGTGGAGCACTTTCTTTTTCTTCAAATGCTGCTGTTTTCCAAAATTTCTGTCTGTCAAGTAATGATGCGCAGTATGTCCTGTTATTGTTTTGTCTTTTTCAAGATAGTCTATTAAGACAACTCCGTGACTATGCCATAAAACAACCGCCATCACTTTCGCGGCCGATGGGATAATCTTCGCATTTTTCCAAGTCAATTCACACTTCGCAGTCCACTGTTTCGACTGAGTCTTGAATTCAGAGGTGCATTGGGGTATCCAAGTTTCATCTAGAGTTATTAATCGACAACAAAACATTGACTTATTTTGATTAAAATGCTTCAACAGGGCTTCGAAAATATTCATTCGAATAAGGTTTTGATCCTGAGTGAGCAATCGCGGCACTCAACCCGCGGTTAACTTTTTCATGCCCAAATGACCAGTCAATATATGACAAATCTAATCTTAATTCTTAATATATATATATATATATATATATATATATATATATATATATATATATATATATATATATATATATATATATATATACTTGGGAACTAAAAGAGTGCAACACCCAGTATACATATTTGAAACGATTTTCGAAAACTATTTATTTTATCATGTGAGGCGTTTCTCGTATGCCACTAAGCCTAAGCATATTCTTGTAATTATGTTAAAAGTGCCAAAATGGAGCTAGTTCGAATATCACGTCGTTTAAGGCAATTAACCGAATTTGAAAAGAGGCGAACTATTAAAATGAAAGAAGAAATGTTAAGTCTTCGTAGAATTGTTTGCTGCTTTTATCGTTATAAGAATAGAGATAGGATTATGCAAAAACAGGGTTATGCGTGAACACAATGTTTTAGTTTTCGTAGTATATAGTATATATATATATATATATATATATATATATATATATATATATATATATATATATATATATATATATATATATATATATATATATATATATATATATATATATGTGTGTGTGTGTGTGTGTGTGTGTGTGTGTGTGTGTGTGTGTGTGTGTGTGTGTGTGTGTGTGTGTGTGTGTGTGTGTGTGTGTGTGTGTGTGTGTGTGTGTGTGTGTATGCACATGAGACAAGGGAACTCTCGCCACTCTTATATTTAACGGTGTTTTAGAAAAAGTAATACAAGAGTTGCGTGTCAAAAAATCGGCCCTGAATATTGACCAGCCCATTAACCGGGGAGAAGCAACATCAAAATAGACTGTCTGGAGTTTGCTGATGATCTAGCAATTTTAGCTCAAGATATATTAACGGCACAAAAACATATCGAAATCCTAAAAGTTACAGCAGAAAAGGTAGGGCTCCAAATTTCCTTTGAAAAGACACAATACATGACCTGCAATAGACTAAGAACACCATTTCTAAAACGCTCATTTTGAAAAGAAAGAAGGACACCGAGATTTAAGACCGTGATTGAAAAGAAAAAAAATCATAAGAAAAATATTAGGCCCCAAACAAATAAATAGCACAACATACCAACTTCGAGAAAACCAGGAAATCAAATAATACACAGATATACATAGTGATATGAGAAAAAGAAGACTTGAGCTTTATGGACACATAAAATGGATGAGTCCGAGTTCCTAGACAAATGAACAAAGCTAACTAGACAAATGGTTGCATTTTATGAAAATAGGAGTAGAGCTAAAATAGACACAATTAATGAATTGCTGCAATTAAAGATCAGCAAATATTACACAAAGTAAAATTCAGGATATAAACTGTTTCAGACATAATAACGTTTGGGAGGTTGCCCAGAGAGAAAAATGTAGGAACCGGAGGTCGGTAGGAACAACTTGGTTTGACATAAGGAAAAAAGTTCATAATTGAAAGAATCAGGATGGGCGCAAAGGAGGGCTAACAACAACAACGCCTCTAACTGTACTACGCGTGGTCCACTAGGGCTCATACGTAAATAATATATATATAAGGAAAAAAGCTCATAGTGAAAGAATCAGGATGGGCGTAAAGGAGGGGTAACAACAACAATGCCTCTAACTGTACTTCGCGTGGTCCTCTAGGGCTCATGCGTAAATAATATATATATATATATATATATATATATATATATATATATATATATATATGTATATACATATATGCATTATATATATATATATATATATATATATATATATATATATATATATATATATATATATATATATATATATATGTATATACATATATGCATTATATATATATATATATATATATATATATATATATATATATATATATATATATATATATATATATATATATATATACATATAAAATATAGACACGGATCACTACTTGACTAGAATCAAACTTAGCTTAAAACCTCGAAAACTTATTCAAAAGAGGCAGCTAATACCAAAGTTTGACCCAACGAAAATAAAACCAGCCCTAACATAAGAGCTTGATAAACAACCAGCACAGAACTGGCAAGAATTGAAACAAAAAATTATTAAAACAGCCTTAAAGTTGGCCCCTTTACAAAAACGTAGAAAATATCCGTGGTGGGATGAAGTTTGCTAGCAAGCAGTAAGCGAAGTAAAGCATTCAAAGTTTGGAACAGTCAAAAAACAGCAATAAACTATAACATCTGTTTGGAAGTAAGAAAAGAAACATCGAAGCTAATTAGATAAACCAAAAGAAAATATGAAAACAATCAACTTAATGAAATGGAAAAAATATTTCCAAAAAAATAACACCCGAAACTTTAACAAAACATTTAAAACTAAATTAACAGGCTATCAACCGCAGAGCCTATGCTTTCAAAAGGAAAACGGACAATTAGCTCTAAATAACCAAGACAATTGCAAAGAACTTGCGAAATATTTTGAACAAATACTAAACTGTCCTGAGCCCTTAAACAAATTAGCAAAACTAAACCCTAAGCAAACAAACCCAGATTCATTACCACCGAATGAAGATGAAATAATTAGGCAAATCAAGCGGCTTAAAAATAACAAAGGTTCTGGTGAAGATGGAATCACTGCTGAACTTTTGAAATCCAGTTGAAATCCAAATTGAAATCCAATCTGGTCCAGGTACAATCAAGGAAATAACCAAAATTCTACAAGGCGAAGCGAACGGATTCCGGAAGATTGGAAAGATGCTCTAATCCATCCACTACATAAGAAAAGAGATAGAACGGATGTAAACAACTATAGAGGGATATCTCTTCTCCCAGTTTGTTACAAGATTCTATCTCAACGTCTAGTAGACAGAGCACAGGAACAGTTAGAACCTAACAATGGTGAATATCAAGCAGGTTTTCGACCGGGCAGACCCTGCCCTGAACAGAGCCTGAATCTGAAGTTGATTCTAAGACATCAAAAACTGTACAACAAAAATCTTGTCTGTACATTTGTGGATTTCAAAAAAACATATGATTCTATTGACCGCTTATCTTTATTTCGAATCTGGAAAGAACAAGGACTAGATCTGAAAACGCTGGCAATTATTAAAGCAACGTTAACTAACACAAGGTAAAAAGTTAAATTCATGGGTGACATCTCAGAGCCCTTCAAAATTAAAACTGGAGTAAGACAAGGGGATGGACTCTCGCCACTCTTATTTAATTGTGTTCTAGAAAAAGTAATACAGGAGTGGCGTGAAAAAATGTCGACTCTGAATATTGAGCACCCCATTAAACTGGGGAGAACCAACATGAAAATTGATTGTCTGGCATTTGCTGATGATCTAGCAATTTTAGCTTAAGATGTATTAACGGCACAGAAACAGATTGAAATCCTAAAAGAAACAGCAGAAAATGTAGGACTCTAAATTTCCTTTGAAAAGACACAATACATGCCCTGCAACAGACTAAGAATACCATTTCTAAAAACAAAATATGGTAACATCAGACGAGTCTCTCAATTGAAATATTTGGGTGAAATAATCATGGAAAATGGGTTGGAAAAAGCGGCCAATAAGGGTAGATGTCAAAAAATGGAAACGGCATTGAGACTTACACAAAATATTTACAACAAGAAATGCCTATCTAAAAACACAGAACTGAGCCATTACAACACAGTTATTAAGCCAGAATGTCTATATGCTACAGAAACGCTCATTTTGAATAGAAAAAGGGACATCAAGGACATTGAAAAGAAGGAAAGAAAAATCTTAGGTCCCAAACAAATAAATAGCACAACATACCGACTTTGAGAAAACCAAGAAATCAAACAATACACGGATATACATAGCCATATGAGAAAAACAAGACTTAAGTTTTATGGACACATAAAACGGATGAATCCGAGTAGGTTAACTAGACAAATATGGATGAATCACAAATAGCCGAATTTTATGAAAATAAAAGTAGAGCTAAAGTAGAAATAATTAAATGGATTGCTGGAATTAAAGAGGACCTAAAATCAGCAAATATTACACAAAGTAAAATTCAGGATAGAGGCTGTTTCAGACACAAGGTTAACGTTTGGGGGGTTGGGCAGAGAGAAAAATGTAGGAAGACTGGAACAACTTGGTCTGACGAAAGGAAAAATGCTCACAGCGAAAGAATTAAATTAATATGGGCGCAAAGGAAGGCTAACAACAACAATCACCTTTAATTGTACTTCGCGTGGTCCACCAGGGCCCATACGTGAACAATTATATATATATATATATATATATATATATATATATATATATATATATATATATATATATATATATATATATATATATATATATATATATATTTTATATATATATATATATATATATATATATATATATATATATATATATATATATATATATATATATATATATATATTATATATATTTATGTTAAAAAATAGTCAATTGGGCTGGATGAGAAAGATATTAAAAACAAAGGTAATTTACCCGCGTGAATATACCGCAAGTATACCCAAAAGTAAAACAAACAAATGAAGCTACTTACCCAAATGTAAAATAAACAAATGATAAAAAAGTGTTTAAAACGCCCAGTCAACCAGTAAATCACTTTTTAATACCAAAGATAAAACATCACAAAATACAAAATCTGGAGTTTATGTGTTAAGTTTCAATGATTGCAGTAGCTGTTGTATGGGACAAACTAGCCGACATTTTTAGACCAGATTCAAAGAATATAAATCTGCATAGATATTAAAGAAACAAAATTCTAATTTTACGAAAACTCACCCGCGTTTTACGTTGTTGCTTTGTCATTGCTTCATTCGCCATCTAAGGTTCTCTGAAGTCCGGCAAGTTTCTCTGAAGACCGGTTTTTGGCCTTAAGCCGTCATCAGCTGGGCTCAAGCTGAACACTTGGAAAGCAGATGAAGGAATGACAAAACACCAAGGTTTCTTTGTATCCGGAGAAATTTCTTTGTATTTAATATCTTTCTCCACGAGCCCACTTCACTATTTTTTGAACATACCTGGTACTTACTCGAGATTAGACGGGCTGCGAACGGTCTCGCATAATTCAACTGTTGCGGCCGTTTACCGCAGGAGCTGTATGTGATTGCAGTCACCATTCGACATGGCCGATTTATATGGCTTAAGGCCAGAAACCGGTCTTAGGAGACACTTGCTGGTGCCTTAGATGGCGGATGAAGGAAGGAGAAATAACCATCGTGGAGCGCGGGTGAATTACCTTTGTTTTTAATATCTTTCTCATCCAGCCCAATTGACTATTTTTTGAACATAAATATATATATATATATATATATATATATATATATATATATATATATATATATATATATATATATATATATATATATAATATATATATATATATATATATATATATATATATATATATATTATTATTATTGTTTACGTATGGGCCCTGATGGACCACGCGAAGTATAATTAAAGGTGATTGTTGTTGTTAGCCTTCCTTTGCGCCCATACTAATTTCATTCTTTCGCTATGAGCTTTTTGTCCTTTCGTCAGACCAAGTTGTTCCAGTCTTCCTACATTTTTCTCTCCGCCCAACCCCCCAAACGTTAGCCTTTAATTGCAGCAATCCATTTAATTATTTCTACTTTAGCTCTACTCCTATTTTCATAAAATTCGGCTATTTGTGATTCATCCATATTTGTCTAGTTAACCTACTCGGATTCATCCGTTTTATGTGTCCATAAAACTTAAGTCTTCTTTTTCTCATATCGCTATGTATATCCGTGTATTGTTTGATTTCTTGGTTTTCTCAAAGTCGGTATGTTGTGCTATTTATTTGTTTGGGACGTAAGATTTTTCTTTCCTTCTTTTCAATGTCCTTGATGTCCCTTTTTCTATTCAAAATGAGCGTTTCTGCAGCATATAGACATTCTGGCTTAATAACTGTGTTGTAATGTCTCAGTTTTGTGTTTTTAGATAGGCATTTCTTGTTGTAAATATTTTGTGTAAGTCTCAATGCCGTTTCCATTTTTCATGATCTTTTATTTATGGAGTAAAGTAACGGATAAACTAATATAATACTTATTGAAATTGAAATATGGAGTAATTTTATTGTTAACAACAATAAAAATCGCCGTCAGCTGAATGTTTATGGGTATAAAAATCGTTAGTACATCTTCTAAAGTGACTATGCAACGCTCAGATGCACTGAGTGCCCACAATGTTTGCCGCTGACTAACGGTCGTACCCCCATTATAAATAGAGCAAACTATTTTCTTTGTTATTTGAAAAGTATAAAAATTCAGCTGCATTAAGTTCATAAAGTATAAAATGATTTTATACTTAAAGAATTTTAATATGGTTCATATACGTGACTAACGTAAGGTAAGACTGCTTAAGCCGTACCTCCTAAGAAAATAGTACTGTAATGTTTAGTACAATTTAAATGAAACAAAATCTTTTGAATCTGCTGAATCTTTATTTATTTGCTTTTTAATGAACATATTATAGAAACCCAAAAATATTTTATAAAAACAGGTGTTTAAACGTTTTTCAAAAAAGTACCTTCGGTACGATGAAGGCGCCTTGTCGCCTAATTCGTACCATCTATAGCCTAAGTCGTACTTAGAATAAGACTTCAGTGTATACATCATAAACTATATAGAAAAATACTTAATAACAATAGATAATATTAAAAAATTAAAACTACAAACTACTCATTCTAAGATCAACTTACAACCAATATTTTTTGGAATCATCACAGTCTCAAAGTCGAACTTAATTACCAAGTAAATTACAAACAGAAATCCAAAATTATAATTTTTAAGAAACAAGATTACACCTACAAAAATTATTGAGATTGAACACAGATATCGCAAATATATTCCTTCGTGTTACTTTCCGCGTCATCACATAGGTCATGTACCCAACCTTTACATTTCATACATTGGATCATGTTTTCTTCGCGATCTTCCTTACTTAATTGGCATAACCATGATTCTTTGTCTTTGTTTTTTTATTATTCTTACATGTTTCATATGTGTTCCTTCTTTTTATAGTTTTCTTTATTATTATTTCTATTTTAACTTTTTTTTTAAATCTAGTACAGGCTTATTAAATCTAGTACAAGAAGCCTGTATTCATATTTTCCTTCTTCTACATTGTTTTTGTTCAATTTTTTTCAAGTTAATTTTATTGATGGCTTAGTACCTTTCTTCCTGTTTTAATAACTGTTGATAATCCTCTTCTTAAATGACGTTTCTGTCACATGGCCACAAGCCTGTTACTTTAAAACCATTTATCGCTATATCCTTACGAACCGATTTACCAAGCAGTTCTGAAACGTTAGCCTGTTTTATAACACTGCCAGAATTTGAGCGTAGCCATGAAAATGCTGATTCATTGTAACTGTTTTTCAACGATTTACAGAATTATTTGTCCAACGGTTGTAGGCGATGTGTTGTGTAAACAGGAAAAGATAACATTATTATAACATAATTGCGAGACATTTGGATTGCTTCTAAATTGTTGGTATATATGCTATGGTCATCCAGTGAAAGTAAAATTTGTTTTTGGTCACTTTTTTCTAATCTTGTGCACTTAATGAAATGTTGCAACCATTCAGTAAATTCGTTTGGCGGAGCTCATTTTTTTAAGACATCTTCAATCTGCTGCGCTTAAATATTAACATGGGTGGTATGAATTTGCTTACTGCATTCATTGTACATATTCCCCGTTGTTACACCCCTTTCTTCACTTGTAATTGCACCCACTTGATGTTTGCCCTTTTGAGCAATAACTTTAAAAGGTTTGTAAACGGTGGATGCTGCAGTTTTATCGATATTATATATTTGGTCAGCAGTAAACTTGTATTTATCCAGTATTTCTTCATATTTATCAAGAAAATCACACGCTCTTTAGTGAATCCTTTATTTCTAGCCATCGATGTTGGTTCTGGAACAAGCAAGGACAAAGTAGGATGGTCTTTCATAAACCTGTAATACCACTATTTGCCAGCTATGTTCTTCTCTTTATTAAAGCGATGAGGTAATTGAAATTTTTCAGCAAGCTCGAAGTCAAGCTTGCTAAATTTAGTAACAGTTAATCCAAAGAAACTAGAGTCGAAATTTATCAAATGCTCTGCTAATTCATCTTTCATGATTGATGGCATATCTTTAGGTCTACCAAATTTTGTTGCTTGTACATGGTTCATTAAATCCAATTTCACTATTGCGATGTTTCAGTAAAGCTTCGCCCATATTATCCGGCTTCTAAGTAATGTACTTTCTCTTCGCCATATTCATCAACTGATAAAAAATGTTAGTAAACAAGGAAATACCTATATCATTCCAATACGATTAAGGGATTATCTACAGGTACGACTTAAGCGACAAGGTCTTCATAATTGCAAACCGAAACCACTGACCTAACCTAGAAGAACTCTACTGAGTTGAGTGTGCCTAAATGATTGCCAGATAACGATAAAATAGACGTAAACTTAAAAATAACTGAATGATTATAATACTTCTTTAAAAAGCTTACAAATAAGCTAAAAATTTTAATGAAAACTGTAAAAAAATACTTTTTAATTATGTTTGCCTCGCGATACCGGCCAGTCACCCACCTGTTTTCGTTTACTAAATAGTTCAGGCTTACGGCACTAGATGCTTTTTACAAATTTTAAACGAGATAATACCGGGGTACGAACTTAGGCCGTGGTACGACTTAAGCAACCTTACCTTATAATCCCCTCTCTTCAATACAGTTGATGCTTATTTTTCGGTTGAAAATAATCTCAAAAATCGTCCTACAAATTTTGGCATTCTATGAAAATACTCGTAGCATAATTTTTTTCAACAACTTTCACATGCTGCTACCTTAGACTCCACCACTGTTGGAGTAGCTGACGATCAGATCTCTTTATGTATTAGTAGAAAACTATTATTGTTACGATTTTCAGTCGGTATGAAATGACTCTTTAAAATGTAGGGCTACCTCCAGGACTATTAAGGCGATAGATCCACTGTACGGTGACGAACGCTGTAGTACACCGCACAACCGGGTAACCAAGTAGGTTCAACTCCTGCTCTAGGTTGGATATGTGTTTTTCTTTAATTTGTATAATAATCTATCCAAATTCTAACTGGGATGATGTTATGAATATTATGGATCAGAAAACTATAGTGGATTGGGCATGCCGCTAAATAACCTTATATATTGACGTACCTTAACATTAATTTAAAAAATAAATAAACATTGGTTTCGATTAATTATTTAGAGAGATTTACAATTATTTAGACCATAATATTGATATACTAGAACTTTCTGAAACTTGGCAAGCACTTAATTTTGGCAATAATCGTTTTGTCATTAACTTATAATTTGCAGAAGGACTACCATACAATTATGTTTTGGATTATTTATTTTATTTCTTTTGTCTTACACAGTATGTCAAAAAGAGAATTGATCTTTTCAAATTTAAAGAAAACTACTGGCGCTATCTATTGGAACAGCATATAATCTGAGAGCTGTATATCTTGTCTATAGTGGCAGTACCTTTTTACAACACGATGGAACAACGAACTAATATTCAATTTTACTTAAAGCTAGTTTAAAGTTTTACAGAAATATTTCAATTGATGGAAAAAGTTAATGGTGATGATTACTTATCCCATATACGTGTGCTCGAGTGGAATATGCGATTCCAGGACCATTCCAGGCCGTCCAAAATAAATCATGATGATTTGATGGAAAAAGAGCGTGAAATCGTCACGTGTGATGCGAATTCGACTGTGAGATTGATAGTGGAGGAATTAAATATAACTAAAAACATGGTCAAGCGCCGGCAAGTTGGTTTTCGTAGCACGATAATGCCCCATATCAAAGGACCCCTAGCTGGACGTGAATTTTTGGCGATAAAACAAATGTGGTGACGAGGATCATTGAAACGATTCCGAAAAACGAGGTAAAACTCCTATACTAGCATTGGTTAAACGTACCCAGCGGTGTATTTTTACGGAAGCGATATATTTTGAATAAAAATAAATAGTTTTGGCAAAACAACTATTTGTTTTTTTTAGAAGCAGAATTCTGTCTGCTTGTTTTGTCTGTCGACAGAATTTCTGTTATACTAATTATCAAAATACATTAAATAACTGTATTATAACAGTATTATATTATTAGTGTATTATACCGACACTAATCGAACGATCTAGTTGTACTACGTGTATTTATTAATACAGGTAATTATTGTATATTTCTTTCTATTTTAACTCAATTTTTACTTTAAAATGTTATTTTTCCAACATACTATATATTATATTTTTAATCTTACAGATGCTTATTCACGCTGATCTGCTTTGGTCAGCTTTGTTTGCTTGTAAATTGTGCCTTATATATTCTGCTTTTATTTATATAAATATATATATACACTTTATTTAACAATTTGTTTATAGATAGTTAGTTATACATTATATGTACAATTTTTCATATAAATATTAAACATCTGCAAAATGACAACAAACATCCCAAAAGTGACTTATACAAACAACTTTGTCGTCGATAGTGTCCACATAATTTGCAAATAAAACTTTTGCAAACCAAACCAAAATGTGAGAGAACTTGATTATAGTACTTTCAACCCAAAACAATAAAATAATCCTTTCTTTGAGTGCCCCAAAGTGTACCAAACCCAATATTTGTTTCATTCAAACAGTGAAAAATTCCATTGTGGAGGTTTGGTTAACCTTTCACTAATTCGTTATTAAAATTAATATTTTCAGTTAAATAGTCTCAGATCAGACAACCAGTCACAAGTTAGACTTAATTTATATGATCGTAATAACATCTACAAAAGTAAAAAGCATTAATTATATTTGACTTTTTGATTTGATTAATTATATTGACTATGAGATCAGCACTGCAGCATTCAAAATTCGAGATGATGAAGCGCTCTTAAAGATAGCCCTATATAAATTAAACCAATGTCGTTAAATAGGATTAACTACTGTAATACTTCTTTTAGTAAGTCATAAAAAATACATCTCAAAATTAAAAAAGGCAATCACGAATAACTTTATACCCGTGGACTAAGGAATTAATTCAATTTCATTACTATGATTAACGTTATAACGTTATTTCATTTCAATAACATAATAGAGAAATCTTTAAGTACTAAACTTGAAGAGATTTATTACTAAACACCAAATCACTTTTTTCAACTTTTCGACGCAGGTTTCGCTAACCATGTTAGCACCATCAGCAGAAGATTTAATCTTAGATGATTTAATCTTAGAAGTTCCAAATAGGTGATTTGTTGTTTAGTAGCAAATCTCTTCGAGTTTAGTGTTTCACACCGAAGGTTCCCATAAAAGAATTAAATCTTTAAATGTTAAATTTTTATATAATACAATACTTAGTCAAAATTACCTTTTTTTGATCTCCTATTTATTGATCACGTAATTTTTTAAAAAATATCACATCAACGTATTATTATAAATCAAATATTTGTTTATATTCAAACTAATACCATATATGCCTTTTAAATGCTCGGTAAATTCATTCTGGATATTCTCATAGGAAAAGGTTCAAAGGTTTTTTTGGTTATAGACGAATCAGCTACTTAAATCATTTAGCGACTTGACCTACAGCTAAACGTGGCTCATCATGGTCATCAGCCACCGACAACCCCGATCAGCACTACCCCCCAGGCTATCAAGTCTTGGTTTTGTACTTAATCATAAGTCTATGGCGAGTGACCAACGTAGAATACCTCTCGGAAGGCATCCGGCCTTACCCAGCCTTCAACTGACGTGACTGAGGGAATTCCTTGTCGGATTGTACACTCTTGCCTAGAAACAAATACAAACATTTAAACAAAGTCACAAATATCTATGCCGAGTACGGGAATCGAGCCCGCTACCGCGCCAACTACAGTGCCGACTCAGAGGCGACAGGTTGTCTTAGAAATAACGTCACACTGTATTTACGACATCACCGTTAAGACATATTACAAAAATTATTTTTGATTTTGTTTTTTGTTCACGAAATACTCCTTTTTTACTAGTATTACAATCTGATAAATGCAATAATCGATCCTATCGATCGATCATATAATGCAATAAACGATCAATGAGTAATTAGGCTCTGACCTAACTAACGAAAATTGAATAATTTAAACTAAGGCTTCATTCGCTAGCATTGTTTGAGCTAGCATTGAATTTCATTACAGTAAAAAACCGCATTTTTCTCTTCAGTAACATTATCACTAAGTTATGTCAAAGGACTTCATTCTTTTGAGACTTCGTACTAATCATATTTTTTCACTGACTGGATAGCCTTGATAATTATTATCGTGAAATAGTCATTGCTCATAGCTCTGGTAAATTTGGTAATGGACTGATCAACAGTATCAATTTGAAGGTTCCGTTGAAAATCAATATTATGAGATTAACATATTCAGGATGTGTATCCAGGATGTTCCGTAGTGCTTTATTTGAAAATCGTTGGATAAATTTAGTGTTACTCTTAGTGGCAGTTCGCCGGAGGCATTTGGGCGTAGGTCATGGATGGGTTGCAAAAACTGCTAAATGGATTATTTAGTTAAAAAGACTCTATAATAGTACTGGACATTTAATAAACACAAGCACAATCTCAGAGAACAACACAAAATAAAAATTTAAAAATTAAATAGTTATAACAAAATATCAAAAGGGTCTAGCGATGGTGTCCACAACTACCCTCCTAAACTAGGTAAAGAAGAAGGTTTGATTTTTACAGACTTTTTATCCTATAAGAGCTCTTGTCTCATTTACAAAAGATTTCAAATTTGATTATCCTAAACCAACTAAACTAAATCAAATTGAATCAGATCAAAGTAATGTAAATTAAATCAAAGTGCCTCAAATTGTATAACGATATTACATGGTGGTAGTGAGATGGTGATTAAGCAAATGTTGTTAAAGATTCGTGAAAATACCAATAAAATAATAAAAAAATAATATATTATCTGGCCTTATCGTTTTTGTCACGCTGCTCGACAATAAATCGATTGTCTGGTGAGAGGTGTGGCAAGTTGCATCATTTTGTTGAAAAAAAACATCCACATTTATCAGTTCAGCCCAAAGATATCCTGTTAACAGATTCCTGGAGTGTTCATTATTAACAGTAAACATATTTTCATTATCGTCTTCATAAAAATAAGATCCTATCGTTCCTTCAGTCCAAAAACCGCACCAAACAGTGACTTTCTGAGGATGAAAAGTTAATTTCTGTATCACTTGACTATTTTCATCGGGCGAAATCCTGCAGTTATGTTTGTTCACAAAGCCAATAAGCCAGAAGTGTGCTTCGTCGAAAAATATAACTTTTTTCTCTAAATTGGGGGTCCCCTTACATCTTCCAGTTTCTACGCGCTGTTATATCATGTAACTTTCCATGGTGAACAGATAGAATGTACTGAATAGAATAGTGTAAGAGGAATATTTACATGTCAAGCAGTGTTGCCGCTAGTGCGTTTCAATGTTCTGACACTCTTATTGGAGAGCTTTTTATTTTGGTGTATTAATGAGTAACTCTGATAATTTGGTTTGATTTACCAAATCAAACTACCAGAGCTTGATGATGCTACCAGATGATGAACTACAAATCTCCCGGAGATGATGGAATAGTAACAGAAGCTATCAAAATGGGACGAAACAAACTATTACAAATATTGAGAATTATCTTTAATGAATGTCTTTCAGAGGAAACAACACCATCTCAATAGAACAATGCATAACGAATGCGAACTACATAACGAATCTCCTAAACATACCGACCTATCAGTCTCCCATCAAACATATACAGCTTTCTTTTACCAGGATCATCACAAATCAACTATGCAACAAGCAAGAATCATACCTGTCGCAATACCAAGCTGGCTTCAGGACAGGCTATGGCACTCATGGCCACCTCCAAGTATTGAAAAGCCTTATAGAAAAGTCGATGAATTATAATAAACCTCTAGCGCTTATCTTTATAGATTACGAGAAAGCATTCAACACACTGGACCAGTACACGATGTTAACATCTCTATAAAAACTTTTCAATATTTTACTTTAATACATGTGCAAACACATACGATGGAGCGGCTTAGGAGTGAATATAAATGGCGAAAACCTCAACCAGTTGAGATTCGCCGACGACTTAGTCTTAATAGCCGACTATCTGAATGATGCTATTGTGATGTTAAAAGATTTCAACGAAGTCTTCAAGAAAGTGTGATTCAAAATCAACTTTGTAAAAACTCAAATTATGACAAACTTGGTACTTGACGAGGGCGTCTACATCGATAACATCAGAGTAGAGGAAACTACATCTTTTAAGTACTTGGTAATATGATTGGTATTATCAAACAGTCAAACTCGTGAAATCTCCAGAAGAATCGTACTTGCCTGGACTGTTTTCGGAAATCTGAGATACGAGGTGTGACTGTTAAATAACGAGACTGACTCTGTAAAACATATTATTTTGATTTCATACATATTTACTATTACCTTCAATATACACCCCTCCTCTATACCTACAACGTTCCATGCGAATCTTTGTGTCGAAACAGTGCTGGAAGTCTTCTTCTGTCAGCTCCTTCAGAACGTGCGCCGTTTTCTCTTCAACAGACTCAAATCTTGCTCCTATTAATGCAGATTTGATCTTAGGAACCAGATAGAAGTCCCACGGCGCATGATCCGGCGAATAAGGCGGATAATCTTACACTGGGATGCTGTACTTGGCTAATCTCTGAAGGTTTAGCTAGAAACCTCTTGACAGACAATGCGGAATGAGCCGATGCATTGTCTTGGTGGGGAACCCGTGACTCCACAATTCGGGTCGTATTTTCCTTATTTTTTCATGGAGTTCAGCAAGAACGTGAATGTAGTAATGTTGATTATTAGTTTAACCTTCAGAAACCTAGTGAAGGTACACAATCCCATGGATATCGAACAAAAAACAATCATCATCGCTTTGAATTTTGATTTGATCATTCGAGTTTTTTTAGCTCTCAGTGAATTTGGGCAGTTGGCTCAAAAAGTTGGGTAATTTGGGCAGTTTTGGCTCTCAGTTGAAGAAATATTAGGTTATCTGGAGAATTCGTAGAGATTTTTTGTAAGAAAAACAGAAACGCAAATAATTTATGTAAATATTTTTTTAGTCTATTACGTAATTACCATCGTTATTTTTTACACCTTTTTTGCAGTGGTCCATAATTCATTTTTGCCAAATATATGCATCTTTTACGCCAAATATTTGCATCTTTTACGCCAAAAATATTAACAGGTTGTCTTGCACCGCTTTTTCCTTTATAAAACATCTCCCATTTAAACAATTTTGGAAGGAACAGAACAAATGGTAATCCAAATATAAGATGTCGGGTGAATAAGGTGGATGGAGCAAAAAATCCTAATACAAACTCAACAGTTTTTGCTGGGTTCTGATTGAAAGTGCGGTCGAGCATTGTCATGATGAAATACAATGCCCTTCCAGTTTGCTAATTCTGGCCGTTACCTTTAACCAATGTAATTGAATCGGCTAAAGTGAACAACAGTAGATGTCGTTGTTGATGGTTTGTTTACATACGGAAAAAGGTTAAAGTGTATAGGCCTCTTCTAATCCCACCAAATGCAAAGATTTTTTTTTCGAATGAAGGCCGTCTTTCGGCGTATTTAAAGCGTTGATCCTGATACCCCCCTCCCTGATTATATTCGTTGCATATTGAACATAATCCATTTTTCATCACCGTTTCAGAAATGAAGCCTCAATTTTTTTGTCAGCAAAAGATAAGACGAAGAAGTAACAGTTCAGCAGATTTCGCTCTATAAGATCGTGACCTCACAATCTTAATGTACATAGAGTAATATGCTGTGAATATTAGGGGAATATGTTCAGAGAGATGGCGCTCACCATTTAGACATTGAAAAATATAATACTTTTTTTATTCTGTTACGTGGTGTATTTTGTACTTTTAAATAAAATATTATTTCTATTAGTTACTGAGTAAGTAAGAGAGTGAGTGATTTTCTATTAGTTAGTGAATGAATATAATTCCTCTTCGTTATGAAGCCTGTTTTATAATCACCAATTTCTCTACCGCACCCTGTCCTTACGTTTTCCTATTTGAAAATTATGTTTGGCAATGAAATTGAAGTTGTTCATCCAATCCAAATGCTATGATACAACTTTATAAGTTTCACCGTCAAATGAAATCAAACTCTGGTATCATTTCTCGAAGCGTTAAACTATTCACAAACTTTACTATAAACACTCGTCAGAAACATAACGCCGAATATAGAGCATTACATTTCTGACGTCAGCTTTGCATGATTTTAAAACGTTAGTTACATAACATCTTATTGGTGTTTGATATTTGATATAATAAACTAAAACAGGGTCTTTCAGCGTTAATAATTATATTTTGCATTACGTCAACAAGATACAAAGCGGGTAGTTTCATAAATCATGACACTGATTGTGATATCAGATTTATTATAATTTTAATTATTTATTTAAACTGAAATTTCTATAACATTAAATGTTGGATTGTAAATTAATTACATTTATAAAATATATTTCAACTTAGTGTTCCTTACATTTTCTTTGTTAAGAGTCCCTGTCCTGTTCATATCCGCCAACCCTTCACCATTATATTCCTCGTTTAATTGCTTCTTATCTCACTGCTTCTTGCCATCTTATCCGTGTCTCTTTTTAACTCAAAAAATTAGTTCAAACGCATATTGTATATTGTTGTTGCCAGGTTGTTTCATTTTCTATTTTCCAATTATTTTTCTTCTACATTTCTGCATCTTCTTCTGTCTGCATCTTTTTATGGCGCCCTTAATAATAACCGAAAATAGTATATATATATAATATATATATATATATATATATATATATATATATATATATATATATATATAATCATCATCATCATCATCATCAGCCCGTATCGATCCACTGCAGGATGAAGGCCTCTTCAGCATGCTTCCAACCTTCACGGTCCTGGGCTTTCCTCTGCCACTCGGGTCCAATATACTTAACGATGTCATCAGTCCATCGTGCTTTCGGTCTTCTTCGCAGACGTTTGCGATCAAGCGGTATCCACTCCAGAATTGCCTTGGTCCATCTGTCGTCCCATCGCCTCGCTATATGGCCTGCCCATCTCCATTTCCACTGTTTTACTCTTCCAATGATGTCACAGACTTTTGTTTGTTCCCTGATCCATGCGCAGGACTTTCTGTCTCGTCTTGTAATGCCAAGCATACATCTTTCCATTCCCCTCTGTGCCACCCGAAGTTTTTGAATTGATTGCGATGTGAGTGTCCAGGTTTCACTTCCGTATGTCATAACGGGTAGAACGCACTGATCGAATACTTTTCTTTTCAGGCAAAGTGGGAGTCTGCTCTTAAACACTATGTTGAGCCTACCAAATGCCTGCCAGCCACATTTAACACGCCGTTCCACCTCCCGGGCGGTATTCCCCTCCATGGAAATCCTCTGCCCAAGATATACAAAGCTGTCCACAATCTCTAAATCCCTTCCTAAAACTGAAATTCTTCAGTCCTGAGCGAAGTTATTGAACATAACCTGACTCTTTTTCAGGTTTATTTTCAAGCCAAATGGTTCGCCAGCCCTTTGCAGTTCTTGTATGCGTCTTTGCAGCTCCTCTGGATCTTGTGAAATGAGAATAATATCATCTGCAAATCTAAGATGGTTTAAGTTTGCACCATTGATCTTTACCCCATCCTGTTCCCAATCCAGTTTACGGAATACCTCTTCAAGGCCAGCCGAGAAAAGAATAGGCGATATTGCGTCACCCTGCCGTACACCTCGTTCTATATTAATTCCCACTTCAAGATCATCAAGGTGAATTGTGGCTGTAGCTCCATCATATATCGATTCTAATAGGTTTACATAGGCTCTCTCTACACCTTGGCTAAGCAGTGCATCCATTATCGCATGCTTTGAGATGGAATCAAATGCTTTTTCGTAGTCGATAAAAGCCAAGCACAGTGGCATGGTGTATTTGTTGTGCCTTTCTATGACCTGCTGTACAACCTGGATGTGATCCATTGTACTGAATCCACTTCTGAATCCTGCTTGTGCTCTTGGTTGTGCGTCATTCAGTTTTTTTAATATTCTTTTAGAAATTATCTTAGTGAAAACTTTGTACATCACTGATAGGAGGCTTATTGGACGGTAGTTCTTTAAATCTTCCTGTGCTCCTTTTTTATGTAAAAGGATCACTTCTGCATTTTTCCATAAGTCAGGTTCTTTTTGTTCTTTGAGGCATTTTGAGTATAATTTTGGCAGTGTTTTATGTAACGTCCGACCACCAGCTTTTAGCATTTCGACAGTTACACTATCCTTTCCTGGAGCCTTGCCGTTCTTCATCAATTCTATAGCATTTGTTACTTCCTCCACTAGGATATCTGGTATTATATATTGTTCTTCCGTGCGTCTTGCTGTCCCTGACTGGCTCTGATCTTCATATAACTGGGAATAAAACCTTCTGACAATCTCTAACATTTCGGTACGCGCCCTGCACACTGTGCCATCCGCACGCTTTAAAGCATATATTTGCGTTCTTTTGTTTCTCAGCTTTGTTAATTCCTTTGTTTTCTTCCAGGGTTTTTTGCACTAGCTGCATATTGAATCGGCGCGTGTCCTCTCTGATACGTTTTCTTATAGTTTTGCAGAGCTCAGTGTACTCGACCCTGCCAAAAGGACTACCTGCATTTCTCATTGCTCGCCGTTTCTTCATTAAATCAATGGTCTCACTGGAGATTTTTGTTTGTTTGAGACATTTTTCCTCTGGTGCTATTGAAGCAGCCGTTTGAAGTACATTGTTGGCGATTTCTTCATATTGAACTGATATTTCCACCTCCTCTGGATCTTGTAACGCAGCAAACCGGTTTGACAAAGCAACCTCAAAATCGCTTCCTCTCTCCAGCAGTTTTCCAGAATCCACCTTGCCCATCTTTGATCTTACCATTTTTTCGCGCTCTTTTCGACAGTCAATCCGAACCCTTGCTCGTACAATGCGGTGGTCACTTCCAACATTAAAATTGTTAAGGACAGTACAATTGGTAAATATTGTTTTATCGTTGGTCATGATGTAGTCAATTTCGCTTGTGAGCCCAGATGGACTTTTCCATGTCCATTTTCTGCTGATATTTTTCTTATAGAATGAATTCATAATATATAGTTCTTGTCCTTCAGCAAAATCAACTAATCTGTCACCTCTATTGTCTCGCTCACCAGTTCCATATGGGCCAGTTGCATTTTCGTCTGTTCTTGTTGTTCCAATTCTGGCATTAAAATCACCCATCAGGATTTTGTACCTACATTTCTCCTTGTATAAAAGCTGGGCCACATCATCATAAAATTCCTCAATTTCCTCATCTTTATGGCTTATAGTTGGTGCATAAGCTTGGACGATTTGAAGCCTAAACTTTTTATTCAGCTGAACTGTTAATCGAACTTGACAACATACATTGGGATATTATTGGGCTCTGTGAAACACGAAGGAAGGGTGAAGAGTTAATCAAACTGGAACCAACTGGACACGTACTCTACAATCGAGGTACGGAAAATGGCCGATGTGGCGGAATAGGATTCCTCATCAATCGAAAGCTGAAGGCAATGAAAATTAATAACGAAAAAACATAAACCTTGGTTACAGTAGTCCAGGAAAGGAACTGCAGATTTTTTTAGATGGACAACAACTAGGACAGGTTCAAAAATTCAACTATCTTGGTATAATAATATAGAAGATATTAGGGAAATATACAACGATATATCAGAGAGAATTAGAAAAGCTGGAACAATATCCAATATGCGTTTGATATATATATATATATATATATATATATATATATATATATATATTATATATATATATATATATATATATATATATAAACATATATATATATATATATATATATATATATATATATATATATAATATATATATATATATATATATATATATATATATATATATATATATATATATATATATATATATATATATATATATATATATATATATATATATATATATATATATTATATATATATATATATATATATATAGATATATATATATATATATATATATATATATATATATATATATATATATATATATATACATATATTTATTATTATTCACGTATGGGCCCTGGTGGACCACGCGAAATACAATTAGAGGGCGTTTGTTGTTGTTAGCCTTCCTTTGCGCCCATACTAATTTCATTCTTTCGCTATGAGTTTTTTTTCTTTTCGTCAGACCAAGTTGTTCCAGTCTTCCTACATTTTTCTCTATGGCCAACCTTCCATACGTTAACCTTGTGTCTGATACAGCCTCTATCCTGAATTTCACTTTATGTAATATTTGCTGATCTTAGGTCCTCTTTCATTGCAGCCTACTCGGATTCATCTGTTTTATGTGTCCATAAAATTTAAGTCTTCTTTTTCTCATATATATATATATATATATATATATATATATATATATATATATATATATATATATATATATATATATATATATATATATATATATAGATATATATATATATTATTTAAAATCTAGGCTTTTGAAAGATGTCCTTATTAATTATCCTGCATGTATGCGTAATTCTATTTCTCATGTCATAAATATCCTGCGGCGGAGTTTTGTATATAACTGTCTTTAGATAACTCCAAAGAAAGAAATTCAGTGGCGTTATATCTGGGGATCTCGCCGCCCATTTCACGGCTCTTCTGCCTATCCATTTGTCAGGAAATCTTTAATCCAGCCATTGCCGAACATATAATGCGTAGTGGAAGGATGCGCCCTCATGTTGAACGTATACATTTTGTTCTTCCAACAGTAGGTTCTATTCTTATTATGAGTAAAAAGTAGAGAAATATACATCGTTAAATTATGTCACTTTCACTGCAACTGACACTTGACAAACAGTTGAAAATCGGCACTTTTGGAGGAATAAAATGTGGACTAAAATACAAATGAGCCACGGGTTAAAGTAAAAAGTGTGTACAAAATGGTGTGGATAAAAAAATTAAAAACCCTTATAAACATATGTTGCGATTTCGTTAAATACTTTTTTTAATTTATTTTTCTCTCTATTACGAAAACGGATCCACCGATTTCAATTTTGTAAGTGCAGTTTAATTAGATCTATATTTTTCAAGATCTTTAAAACGATTGATAAGGGTTGCCATTTAAAGTTTTTGATAGAGTTGAGTAAGGAAGTGAAACATAAAATATTACGAATATTGGTTTTGAACTTTCCCCTCGATATCAAAATTCATGTGCTTTTTGTCTACAGCTAATTTTCATTGTTTAAAAGAAATAATGAAATGATTAGGGTAGCTACTTTTGAAATGAAAGTCTTTATAGACTGAAAAAATTGGGGTTCCTAATGTACCTAACTTATAATAAAAATAATTAACATACATTCTTATTAAATATTATAATTACTTTTCTATTTTTTTCTCAGAAATTCACAACAAAAATAAGATCAGATCAATTTATACTACCGTTCAAAAATATTAAAGAGACATGGGCAAAGACCGTTGAATAAAAAAAGCTTCAGCATTTGCAGAACATCTACAGAAAGTCTTTAAATCCAAGAAATCCTTAGAATAACAAATTGAAGAAGAACTGTGATAAAATATTGATCTTTAGATTTCACCTCGCTAATGCTGCTGCCGAGATTTCTATATTTGTTTTTAAGTCTTTTCCAGTAATATCTAATACCACATGACCATCTCAAAGCCACATTCATTTATCTACACTGACTTTAAACTTATTAGTTCTGCATGTACTTTGCGTGCAACACTGCTCAATTCCATAATAACATAATTCACAACTATGTTAAATAGCACTAGGCTAAGTACTCTGCTCTATTTTAAACCCTCTCTAATTATGAACTCATCGTATAATAAGATTCGTTCATCAAATCAGCTTACCAACAACATACAATTTATTTCCGTACATAATTTCATATTATTAAACCATTATATATATACTATTAATATACTATTAATCAACACTGGCACATCTACTAGGAAACAAAGCAATCAATTTTACAATAACCTGCAATTTATCCCAACTTTAAATTCCTAAACAGACACTTTCCTGTTTTCTTTATTATATCAACAATACTCCAAGCTGGATTTAGAAGCGATCTATTTGGTGGAACCGTGAAGCAGAATATTGTTTCAGTGACAAAATTCTATTAGTCCAATAAAACTCATTGAAATGACTTCAGTAGTAACATTAATTTATAAGATAACACATTGCATTAGCTTCGGTAATACCAATTGTTTTTGTATCCGTGTAAGGATACGACAACAAAAGAAATGACTGGTTCGACAACGAATATCAAGATGTACTAGAGCGAAAAAATTAGCTTGCAAAATATTAACGGAACGGCCGAGACGAGAAAAACAGGAGAAATACAGTGATCTTATACGATTTGCAAACAAAATCAGCAGACTGAAATTACAATAATGACGAAATTGAAAATACGGACGACCATTTTAAATTACGTAACATAAGAACCGCATATTCCCTAGTTAAAAGTATAAGACATGGATGGATACCAAACGAAGACGACCCTCTGCAACGATGCAGAAGGCAAAATTATAAGTAATACGGAATATATAAAACTACGATCCCTAAAACTCCTCAATCCGAGCCCATCATCCGCACAAAACAGCAGCAGCAGGACATAATAGCAGGTACAACTTATATAACAACTGATGAAGGATCCTCTTTTAGTCCTCCCACCCTCGAAGAAGTTAAAAGAGCCCTGAGGAACCACCCATACAACAAAGCGCCGGGCACTGATCAAAATCCAACTAAGCGTCTGAAAACCGGCGACACCTGTATAGCACATTTCCTACACAGATTAATCATGGACATATAAACGCACGAAACACTTCCTGAAAGAGTATCATATGTCAAATTTATAAAAAAGGTTAGGTAAAAAAAGGCGGATTTCGAGCTGGGACGATCAATCAAGGACCAAATATTATCAGTTAAACAGGTGCTAAAAAAGTGCTGGAAATATAACATTAATGTGCACCAGCTATTTGTTAAGTTCAAACAGGCATACGACAGTATCGACAGGCGCGTAGTGTATAAAATCATGTTGGAGTTTGGAGTCCCACCGAAACTGGTTCGGGCTTACAAGAATTACAATGACCGATTCTTTGTCACAAGTCAGAGTAAAAAATTATATCTTTCGCAGCTTTAGAACAGACAATGGTCCTTAAAGAAGGTTATGGCCTGGCACCAATGCTTTTCAATTTTACACTCGAATATGTTGTTCGGAAACTTCCCGTTAACACCAAAGGAACACTGTGCTTAAAAGCCACCACAACTCGTGGCATATGCCGATGACATAAATTTAAATACTTGGAAGATCTTTGGAGAGTGCTAAAGAAATATTTGTAAACCTTGACTGGGTAACAAGGGAAGTTGGACCACGTACTAACGAAAACAGAACAAAAGTTATGACATAAGCTAGGAAAAAGACCCCAATCAGACAAAATATTGCTGTAGGAGACTTTAACCTAGAAAACGTAGGCAACTTGGTATACCTAGGGGCAAAGTTATCGAAGGATGGAAGCGAATCCATCGAAATTTAAAGAAGAATAATGATGGCGAATAAGACGGATAAGAATTATTCGATACTCGATATATCCAATAATTAAAGACAAAAACCTAAACAGGAAAACAAAACTTAAACTATATAAAACGATTATAAAACCTGTGCTATGCCATGGCAACGAAACGTGGACATTTATTCAGGCGTCCGAAAAATTACTTAACACCTTTGAAAGAAAGGTCCTCAGAAGAATCCTCGGATCTGTGAGGCAAATCCGATCTGGAGAATACGATACAATAGAGATATCCAGAAGTGTCGACCATCATAAAATTCAAGAAACTACAATGCCACTGGTCATGGAGCGCATGGATGACGGAAGAATTACCAAACGCACACTAAAGGGAAATGTCGATAGACAAAGACCATTTGGAAATCCACAGAGAGGATTTTACTGATGCAGACAGCAAATGACTGCTAAGATTTTCAAATTGAAAGACGCGAGCACTAAGCCGAGAAGGATGTAGGCGGAGTAGACAGGAGGACAAGGCCCGATTTGGGCTGTACTGCCATCGTAAGTAAATAACTATAACTAATTATTAATATCAAACTGAAATTCGAAAATTAATTATTATTATTATTAATAATAATTCAAATAAATTACACTGATATTAAATTATCTGATATTATTTTCTGATATTATAACACTAAAAAAAGTTTAATTAAAATCATGTTAATAACGCTGTCTTATTAATATTGTTTGAAATATGAGAATTACCTGGTGATGTCACTCAATCTTCAACTCAAAAACTAATACCATTTTTTCTTTTTTAGTTTTGTGTTTCTGAGTGACATTACATAAAATTATAACTTTTTTGAACCGTATGTCACATTTTTTGTAATCATACCAAGACATAGAAAGGTAAAACAGCAAAAGGACTAATCAGTTTTTGAATTAAAGATTGAGTGACATAATCAGGTAATCATTATATTTCAAATAATATAAACAACATAGCGTTGAATGATTTTAATTAAACATTTTTTAGTAATGCAATATCAGAAAAAAATAAATGCACGAAATTATTTATGTCGCGAAATAAATGTAATTTATTTGTATTATTATTAATAACTAATTTACGCATTTCAATTTGATGTTAATAATTTGAAACATCCAATATACTACATACAGCTGCTTAAAAAGACTTGTAAATAGTTTTCCAATAAGAGTGTCAGAGCTTAAAAATGAGACACATTCATAGGTATGGTACAAATACAGTGATAATCTGGTAATTTTATCTTGACGAACAAATGGTGGTATTATATTTTGAATACAAATATCCCCTCGGCTTCGTCTGGTAGAGTGCATTTTAGAAACAAAATTTTCGATTACTCTTTCTCACATATCGCGTAGTATATTTTCATTGGTGGTCAGAATGTTTTGTTCAAAATCAAGACTTGTTCGAGGTTTATTTCTGCAAACCCAAGATTTAACATATAACCCCCCTTCCTCCCCCCAAAAAAATAATCCAAGGTAGTGAGATCGGATGATCTTGGTGGCCAGTTGACAGTATTATTTCGTAAAACAACGCGCCGAGGAAGCTTTTCTTGCTATAAGCCGATTGCTTGGCGAGATCTGTGTGACAAGTCGCACCGTCTTGTTGAAGGAAAACATTGTTTAGATCCACAATTACCAGTTCAGGCCAAAAATATTCTATTACCATATTCCTATAGCTTTTACCATTAATAGAAATGTGATTTTCATGATAGTTTATCTGAAAAATAAGGTGACTTATAAACAATAACTTTCTAAGGATAAACTCCTGAAATAATTGAGGATTTTCATCGGCCAAAATACTGCAATTGTGTTTGTTCACAAACCCATGTGATTCATTGGAAAAAAAAAAATCCCCAAAGTGGGGGTCACCTTCCAACTGCTCTAGAAACCAATTGTATCGTGTATATTTCCAAGGTGAATTGACACAATCTACTGAACACATGAGTCTATAAGCGACATTTGATTACTAGTCATTTTATGATTAGTGATTTGCATTTCAAACAGTGTTTCAAGGTTTTGACACTCTTATTGGAAAACTGTTTATATACTAGGTGACAGAAATCCGAACACAAAGTAAATGATTTAATGTCAATAATTATTTACGTAAATTATTAATATATATATAATTAGTAATTTACATAAATAGTTATAACACCATAGTAAGCAAAAGATTAAAATTACAGTCAAACCTGGTAAACTTTAACCGTAACAACAGTTAATTTAATAATGCGTTGATGCGTCATGGCTTGTTCCACACTCAATAATGTATCTGGGCATGAATATGATGAGGTGATTAATATCCTCTTGAGGTACCTCATTTCAAACGACTTCTACCACATGCCATGGCAGTACATTAATTTGAGCATGGTCGAAGTAGTTCGATATGATTCTTACTATATGTGGCCGGGGATTATTTTGTGAGGTTTTGGAGTATCCTTTAAATATGGTATGAGATGAAGGGCCATAATTTCTTGAACGTAACGAACTGCGATCATGTTTCCTCTGATGAACACTACAGGTGACCTAGAGCCATAAGCAGTGGCACCCTACACCTTAATCCCAACAGTGTAATGAACATGCTGTTCAATAAAAAACTGTGGATCTCGTCGTCTTCTCACTCGTACTCGGCCATCATGCATCCCTAAACAAAATCGTAACTCGTCACTAAACGTGGGCCCACAATAGCTGTTCTCTACACCACTCAAATCTATTGCGTCGATGCTTTGGAGTTAGAGGTAGCGCCCAATGCGGACTATATGGAAAAAGTTCGAAACTTCTTATCCGATCTTATAGTACGGATAGTTCGTTCATTATTCGGAAGCCACTTACTATATGCATATACATGGTCGCTATTATGAATAAAAATGGTTAAACATCTCGAGAACATTTTGAGAGATTTCTTAATGAAATTTTGTACACACGGGAAATATTTGCCACCTTTTGGGTATATTTGTGTTTCTTGTCACATATTTACAATCCATGACCAACTTGATTTTTTTTTAATATCAACACTACTTGAATTTGGCATTACTGAAAAGAGCACTTTACTCTGAATTCAACGAAGAAAATATTATATGGCCTTTTTTAAAAATAGATTTAAAAATAAAAATAAAAAAAATTGGCTAATAGGTGTTTCTGTCTATTTTAGGGTAACAATGTATGACAGATGAAGTATTTCATTACACTTGACAACTGTTAATGTCAATTTGTGAATTTCAGATTTCTTTCAGTTTTTATGGAATTAATATGTATTTAACTGAAAAAGGAAAAATTGAAATATTTTTAATTAGAAAAAATTATATATAATTGTTTTAAAACGTGAAGGAAAACGCACTTATGCTGAAGTTCCGAATAAAACATTACCAAGTCAACAGTTTCAAAAAAGGTGAAAAGATTCAAATATACGGGCAGCATTAAGAGTCCTCCAAAATTAGGAGCACAAAAAACAAAAACTAATGACGCAAATTTGTTAAATGTTTTAATTGATGTAGTAGAAAATTGTTTTGGTGTGATTTTTGCAGAAAGTGATCGAAAATATATGATTTCATTTTTTTTTGGTAAATTTCGTCACATAAATTCGTTTCGTGAACACATAAATTTCAAAGATCTGGTATTACCGAAGTTAATAAAATGTACTATCCTGCAAATTAATCTTAATACTGAAGTCAATACTTGAAGTTATTTTAATGTATTTTAATGGAAATTGGTTATTGAAATAAGATTCTGTTACCGGATTCCAGCAAATAGGTCGCTTTCAAATCAAGTTTCAACTATCGTCGATCTAATAAAAAACAGCAATGTTTCTGTTTTTTTTTAACAAAAAATATATGAACACGCCACAATCATTTAGACAATAGGAATGTTTCTGTTTCGAATTCGAAGTTGGGATAAATTGTAGGTTATTGTAAAACTGATTGCTTTGTTTCCTATTTGACGTACCCTTGTTGATTATACCTATAGTTCATTAATTTAAGGTTTTAGTTTGGAATCCTGCATGGGAATAAATTTTAGGTTGTTGTTAAACAGATTTGCCTCTAGTTTGCCCTGGCTGTTCTGATTAGTTCTCTGATTTACTAGTAAGTTTGTATATCCGAATATGATCTTAGCTTTGAATAAATCTTACGAAGTATTTATCGAATGATAAAACTTGATAAAAACGTGATAATATGGTACATTATATCATCCTTTAAATATATGTATTACTGTGATGAAAAATTAAAATAAATTGATAAACGTAAATTGATAGACGAATAAATAAACACAAAGTATTTATTTATTTGTGCAAATTTAGGTTTGATTTTTCAAAGAAAATCTCTCTTACTGTAATACACTTATGTTTTTTCTAGTCTTTGAAGCAGTTTTTGTGCCTGATTTCTGGTATTTCCTTGAAAACGGCCAGCGAACTTTCTTGAATGGCTACTATGGACTCAAAACAGCATCCACGAAGTTCATGTCTATATATATCATAATCATCATCATAATCATCATCCCATTTCGATCCACTCTAGTATAAAGGCCTCTTCAGCATGCCTCCAACTGTCACAGTCTTGGGCTTTCCTCTGCCACTCGGGTCCAATATACTTAACGATATCATCAGTCCATCATGCCTTCGGTTTTCTTCCAGCACATTTGCGATGAAGCGGTATCCACTCCAGGATTGCCCTAGTTCACCAATTGCTTTACTCTTCCAATGATGTAACACAATTTTGTTTGTTTGCTGATCCATGTGCAGGGTTTTCTGTCTCATCTTGTAATGCCAAGCATACATCTTTCTATTCCCCTCTGTGCTACACGAAGTTATTAAATTGACTGCGATGTGAGTGTCCAGGTTTCACTTCCGTATGTCATAACGGAGAGGACGCACTGATCGGAGACTTTTCTTTTCAGGCAAAGTAGGAGCTTGCTCTTAAACACTATGTTGAGCCTGCCAAATGCCTTCTAGCCACATTTAACGCACCGTTCAACTTCCCGGGCGGTATCCCTCTCTATTGAAATCCTCTCCCCAAGATATATAAAGGGGTCCACAATCTCCAAATGCCTTCTTAAAATTGAAATTCTTCTGTCCTCGGCAAATTTATTGAACATAACCTGACACTTTTTCAGGTTTATTTTTAAATCAAATGGGTCAAAAGGAGAACGCTATCATCTGCAAATCTAAGATGGTTTAAGTTTACACCATTGATCTTTACACCACCCTGTTTCCAATCCACATTACTGAATGCTTCTTCTAGACAGACCAGGAAAAGAATAGACAATATTGCATCAGCCTGCCGTATATCTCACTCTACATTAATTCCAGCTTCAAGATCATCGCTGTAGTTTCATCATATATTAAGCCTAATTCGTTAATATATGCTTTGTCTACCCCCTGGCTAAATAATGCATCCATTATGGCCGGCTTTCAGATTGAGTCAAATGCTTTTTCGTAGACGATAAAAACACAGTGGCATGGTGTATTCGTTTTGCCCTATGGACTGCTGTAAAACCTGGATGTGATCAATTGCACTGAATCCACTTCTAGATCCTGCTTGTTCCCTTGGTAATACGTCATTTGTGCTTTTTAATATCCTTTTATATATTAGTGAATTTTTATATATATCTGAATGAAAACTTTGTACATTACTGATAGGAGGCCTATTGGATGGTCGTTCTTTATATGTTTATACCCTCCTTTTTTATATATAAGGATCACTTTTGCCTTTTTTTATAAGTCAGGTATTTTTTGTGTTTTGAGGCATTTTGAGTATAATTTTGCCAGTGTTTTATGTAAAGTCCAACTGCCAGCTTTTGGCATTTCGACAGTTACAGTATCCTTCTCTGAGGCCTTGCCGTTTTTCATTGATTCTGTAGCATTTGTCCCTTCCTCCGCTAGGATATCTGGCATTTGTTCTTCCATGGGTATTGGTGTATTTCATTGGTTCTGATCTTTATATAACTGTGAATACATTTTCTGACAACCTCTAACATTTCCGTACGCGCCCTGGACACTGTGCCATCCTCATGCATTAAGGTATACATTTGCGTTCTTTTCTTTCTCAGCTTCTTCTTCTGTTTAGCTTTGTTAATTTCCCTGTTTTCTTCCAAAGTTTTTTGCATTAGCTGTATATTGAACCGGCGCGTCTCCTCTCTGATACGTTTTGTTATAGTTTTGCAGTGCTCAGCGTACTTGATCGTACTAAAAGGACTCCCTGCATTTCTCATTGTCCGATGTTTTTTTCAATGTTTTTAAATCAATGTTCTTACTGGAAATTTTTGTCTGTTTGAGACATTTTTCTTCTGGTGTTATTGAAGCAGTCGTTTCAAGCACATTGTTGGTGATTTCTTCATATTGAACCAATATGAACAATATCATCTCCTTCGGGTCTTGCAACCCAGCACAGCCGTTCGACAAAGCAATCTCAAAATCGCTGCCCCTCTCTAGCAATTTTCCAGAATTTCCCAGATGGTGGATAATGTTCCTAAAGCGTTCCGAGTGTCGATCCGTTCGTTCTGGAAGAGTCACGACTTTTCGCGAAAATCTCATTTGGCATTTTCAAGTGTTGTACGCTTCGAGTGAATAGTCGAACAACTGCATTGACATTATTTTGTGCGTAGTATTGTGCGACGGTAATAGTTTACACAGGTCAAGGTCAAAATAAAAATAAGCAGAAACTCAAAGAAATAATTAATCTAACTAACTTTGTACTAACTACGAATCAATACAATTTCTTATCATATATGATCCTGTAGATACTATTGCCAGTTGGGTAAACGTTTTTATATTTATACTTACTTTAAGCTTGAAAATATTTACTTGTACTACAATGTTAGCAAAACGCGTAAAGTAATAAAGTGCACATTAAAAGAAAAGTTTTATGTAATTAATTTCCATCAAGTAAACGCCAACACAATATATAAAAATATTTTACAATCACCACATTTCCTTAAGTTGTTAAGAAAAACGAAGTATCAATTAATTAATAACAATTAAGCAAACCAAATCAAAATTTATTAAACGAAAAATACTTGAAATAAGTCAACCGTGTTGTCGCCAAAAACACTTTGTAATTTATCATAATGTTAGTTAAAGCATATTTGTAACAGATGTTTCGGTTAATAATGTCGATTTTGCTGAGAGATATAAATATATCTCGAATATATAGAGAGGAGTTATAAATACGTTTATTTTGCAAATACATTTTGGAGGGAAAACATACGCCATCTAAAGTCAGCTCGTTATGAATTGTCATTGTGCCAAAAACATAGTTTTTCATAGCCTTAAATATGTCGAAGTTTAATAACTTTTATTTCAGTTGAAGAAAACTGCTGGTGAAAGTTGTCGATTGTTGGTTGAAGTTTATGGTAAACGTGCTCTACTCCAAAAAACCTGTGAACGATGGTTTACGATGACTTTAAAAGTGGTGATTTTGATATAAAAGATAAGGAGCATATATGACAGCCGAAAATGTTTGAAAATTCAGATTTGCCAGTATTATTGGATGAAAACTTAACTCATACGTTGAAGCAATTGAAACACTGAAGCGTTGAAGTAAGAAGGATTGAATGTTACCCAATCCACCATTTCTGAACGTCTATACGTATTCGGAAAGATCCAAAAGGAAGAAAAATGGGTTCCATATGAACTGAAGAAAAGAGAATTAATTGAAAGAAAAGAAACATTGAAAAGTGAAAAATCACATGATTTTGTTTGAAATAGAAAAGGAAACGTTTTCTGCACTGAGTTGTTACAGGTAATGAAAAGTGGATCTATTTTGACAACCCAACGTGAAAAAAATCATGGGGAGATTCAGGCTAGCCTTCAACATCACAACCAGTGCGCAATATAGCTGGAAAGAAGGCTTTACTGTTTATGTGATGGGGTAGTAGGGGTGTTGTGTATTGCGAACTGCTGAATAAACCCTCAAATTTTGCGAAAAAATCGACATTATTAACCGAAACACCTATTATATAGGATGTCCGGAAATAAAGTCAAAATATTTTAGGATGTGACTGTAGGGATTATATCATAATAAAAGTTCCTATAAACATACCCCAAAAAGTGCTTCTTAAAGGGGTTAGAGCTCCTTAAAGGAGGAACTTTAGAGATGGGTTTATCGCAATATTTTCGAAACGGTTTATGCTAAAATCATGTAACTTGTTATACTTAAATAAGTTGGAATGGAAAAACGTTTTTTTGTGTTAATAATTAAATATTTTTCTCAGAGCGTCACATACAGGGGTAATCGTCACATACTTGGTAAATGCTGCCATAACGTTTTTGTTTGTAATATTTTTTTTATTTTTTAAATCAAATTATTGAATCACAAATATTTTTAGGTAAAAAAGGTCTTCTTAGTTCGTTTTCCTGAAAACCGACTTTTCCTAAATCGATGCACAATTACATAGATATCGAAATGCATCTTAATAATTAAGTAGACGCCTGTCATTGTTAATCTTTGTTTTTGATGTTTCGTAAAACTGGACCATTTGATATCCTTGTATATCTTATATTGGACCCTCTATATCTTATATTGGCCTATTTACGTTATTATTTGTTTGTATTGTAACATGCCAGTTCTATGTAGTGATAAAAATGAAGAAATTCGACATATGTTTTATTCAAAATTATTAAATATTAGTCCATCGCGCTTAACAGTCCGTAATTCTGCGAAGCATGAATATATGGCCATGCGCATTTTACATATGCTTTCAGGTTAGTTTAAAATAGCTGACGGTCGGGGTTGTCGCTCAAGAGTTCGACCAATGCTACCGGATACATATATGGAATCCTCGATAAATCTAGAGATCTCTCTCCGGTCAGTTAGGAGAATCACCATCGCATATGTTTCTAAGAAATGCACAGCACAGCGGTATAATGATTGTCGTTATCTTGCTGAAACATGAGATTTTCTAGAAGCTTATAACTGCAGCGTAATGACAAAAGAAAATATGTCGGTTACATAAGGTTACATAGTTTCTAGGGATGGCCTAGAAACAAACTACTAAAGCACAGTTCCCAAATCATAATTCCTGGACTGATGCCCATAATATATGGCCATAAGCCTTTATAATGCAGAAGTGAAATTTCGCGTTTAATCCCAAAAACATCTTACTCTTCTCCTATATAGTCACTTATGACGATCTATATAAAATTTAAACTTATCACTAAATGAAACATTCCATTAAAACTTATGTATATAGCCTTGTGGTGCACTGTAAGAAGCATCTAATAAAGATAGTCTGTATTGGATGCTTATTGTCGACATGGAAATATCCAGCTTGGGCGTGATACTTTCATTGCAGCTGCAGGTATGACTATTATTATAGCATGCATGCTTCTATAAGCGTTGTCCTCACATTCATGAACATTGCTAGAATAATCAAAATTTCGAACTGGTGTATAACCCTGATCCACAAAATGTCTTATTTATGCCCTTGTAGGGGTAAAAATAACAATGGCCACTGTTTATTTTATACTAATAGCTGCATTTTCAAACTCAGATAAATTCCTGACGTAGAAATATTGGTAAATCCACACTTGGCTTAGTAACATACGACAAATATCTTACAAAAATGTGCTAGATGGTGAGTATACTTTCAGTTTTGATGCATCAGTGTGTTACAATATTTACTTCCCAAACATATATATCACATTCAATGAATATTTCATTGAAAAGCAACCGCTTAATTTTTCGTTAATAAGATAAGAGTTTTATCATTTTCCTAGTATAGTCAATAATCAGATTTATTGTTACATATTAGAAACTAATAGTGATTGCTAAAATTAAATATTAGATTGATGATATTCACCTTGATAAAGCAGTGTCTGGTTTAAATATATATGTTTCTTACATATATGGCCGTCAGGTTTTACTATTAGAAATAAATCTATAGTTTATATCTAAATACAGTTATCGTTTGATACCATGGGTTATTATATTAACGTGATTGCAATTTTGGTAACTTTTTATTCCAAAAACACTCGTAAGATATATTTTGTCAAGCAAAAACTGTCATTCATACAAACATTTGAATATACAAGAATGTTGTTCTGTTGGAACCTTTGATGTGAAATACAAAACTTGAAGAGATTTACCACTAAACACCAAAACGCTTTTTTGAACTGCTCGACGCACGTTTCGCTAACCATGTTAGCATCATCAGGAGATGATTTAATCTAATTCTAAAACTAAGCTATGATCTATTTATATGAAAACCATACCTGACGAAGCGTGTAAAAATCATGAACCGTGAAGTGTACTAAGCCTTACATTAATAATTGAAAAAGTTGACTGAAAAGAATCGGTCCTTTATCTCGGTTCATGATTTTCTTACATTTTTCTATTTGAATGCTTTCATATGCATCCAAAGCCCTATTATTATTAACACTTTTAATTAGTCTTAAATTACTAATATCTATACTGTGGTCATGTTCGATTGCATGTTGGGCAACACAAGATTTTTCATTTCTCCCATATCTAATTTTGGGCAATATGTTCTTTATATATTGTCAATATGGATCTTTTTGTTTGCCCAATATACCTTCGATCACAGATTGATAGCTAATTTCGTAAATCCCCGACTTTTCATGTTGCTCTACTTTATCCTTTGGATTTCCCAGAACTTCTCTTAATTTATTATATGGTTTGTACACAACCTTAATATCCACTTTTTTCAAAATTTTGTCTAGTCCTCTTGTTAATTGGGCATCAAATGGTATTACCATGAATTTCTTTGTGTTCTGATCCTTTTAAAAAGTCGAAGATTCTTTCAAATAATTTTCTAATTACTTTGTCTACAATTTTCTTATTATAACCATTCACTTCTGGCGGAGACGCAGGTTGTTGTGCGTTCCACATGAGATTGTGGATCCCAACGGTCTGGGGTGTATAACTCCTGACTACTGCTGTCTAATTGGACGCAGTCCAAAGAAATCAAAAAACACTATTTATAAGCCATCCGACGAGAAGTCGGCGAAAATATGGGTTGTTTGATTGCGGAGAGGGATTCCCTATTCTTGGCGAGAGAGCATATGTCGGTACCCTGATGAGTCTAACCACCAACAGACGAAACATGTGCACTCCAATGTAAGGGATCGGTGGGACTTCCTCCCGGTCAAGCAACTAACTTATATATATATATATATATATATATATATATATATATATATATATACTTGCTTATATATATATATATATATATATATATATATATATATATATATACATATATATATATATATATATATATATATATATATATATATATATATATATATATATATATATATATATCATCATCAGCATCATCATCATCATCATCATCATCATCATCCTGCTTTATCAGCATGCTTCCAACTCTCACGGTCCTGGGCTTTACTCTGCCACTCGGGTCCAATATACTTAACGATGTCTTCAATCCATCGTGCTTTCGGTATTCTTCGCGGACGTTTGTGATCAAGCGGTATACACTCCAGGATTGCCTTGGTCCATCTGTCGTCACATCGCCTCGCTGTATGGCCTGCCCATCTCCATTTCAATTGGTTTACTATTCCAATGATGTCACATACTTTTGTTTGTTTCCTGATCCATGCGCAGGACTTTTTGTCTCGTCTTGTAATGCTAAGAATACATCTTTCCATTCCCATCTGTGCCACCCGAAGTTTTTGAATTGATTGCAATGTGAGGGTCCCAGTTTCATTTCCGTATATCATAACGGGTAGAACGCACTGATCGAAGACTTTTCTTGTCAGACAATGTGGAAGCCTGCTCTTAAACACTATGTTGAGCCTACCAAATGCCTGCCAGCCACATTTAACACGCCGTTCCATCTCACGGGCGATATTCCCCTCCATTGCAATCATCTGCGCAAGATATATAAAGCTGTCCACAATTTCCAAATCCCTTTCTAAAACCGAAATTCTTCTGTTCTCGAAGTTATTGAACATAACTTGGCTCTTTTTCAGGCTTATTTTCAAGCCAAATGGTTCGCCAGACCTTTGCAGTTCTTGTGTGCGTCTTTGCAGCTCTTTTGGGTTTTGTGAAAGGAGAACAATACCATCTGCAAATCTAAGATGGTTTACGTTTGCACCATTGATCTTTACACCATCCTGTTCCCAATCCAGTTTACGGAATACTTCTTCAAGGCCAGCCGAGAAAAGAATAGGCGATATTGCGTCAACCTGCCGTACACCTCATTCCCACTTCAAGGTCATCAAGGTGAATTGTGGCTGTAGCTCCATCATATATCGATCCTAATAGGTTTACATATGCTTTATCTACCCCTTGGCTCACCAGTGCATCCATTATCGCATGCTTTGAGATGTAGTCAAATGCTTTTTCGTAGTCTATAAAACCCAAGCTCAGTGGCATGGTGTATTCGTTGTGCCTTTCTATGGCCTGCTGTACAACCTGGATGTGATCCATTGTACTGAATTCACTTCTGAATCCTGCTTCTTCTCTTGGTTGTACGTCATTCAGTTTTTTAATGTTCTTTTAAAAATAATCTTAGTGAAAACTTTGTACATTACTGATAGGAGGCTTATTGGACGGTAGTTCTTTAAATCTTCCTGTGCTCCTTTTTTATGTAAAAGGATCACTTCTGCATTTTTCCATAAGTCAGGTACTTTTTGTCCTTTGAGGCATTTTGAGTATAATTTTGCCAGTGTTTTATGTAATGTCCGACCATCAGCTTTTAGCATTTCGACAGTTACACTGTCCTTTCTTGGAGCCTTGCCGTTTTTCATCGATTCTATAGCATTTATTACTTCCTCCACTAGGATATCTGGCATTTATTCTTCCGTGGCTTTTGTTGTACTTGATTGATTTTGATCTTCATATAACTGGGAATAAAATTTTCTGACAACCTCTACCATTTGAGTACGCGCCCTGCACACTATGCCATCCTCTCGCCTTAAGATCCTGCCAAACCTGCCTGCATTTCTCATTGCCCTCCGTTTCTTCATTAAATCAATGGTCTCACTGGAGATTTTTGGCTGTTTGAGACATTTTTCTTCTAGTGCTATTGAAGCAGCCGTTTGAAGCATATTGTTGACGATTTCTTCATATTGAACTGATATTTCCACCTCCTCTGGATCTTGTAACGCAGCAAACCGGTTTGACAAAGCAATCTCAAAATCGCTTCCTCTCTCCAGCAGTTTCCCAGAATCAACTTTGCCCTTCTTTAGTCTTACCACTCTTTCGCGCTCTCTTCGACAGTCAATCCGAACCCTTGCTCGTACCATTCGGTAGTCACTTCCAACATTAAAATTGTTAAGGACAGTACAATTGTAAATATTGTTTTATCGTTGGTCATGATGTAGTCAATTTCGCTTGTGAGCCCAGATGGACTTTTCCATGTCCATTTTCTACTGATATTTTTCTTATAGAACGAATTCATAATATATAGTTCTTGTCCTTTAGCAAAATCAACCAATCTGTCACCTCTGTTATCTCGCTTACCAATTCCATATGGGCCAGTTGCATTTTCGTCAGTTCTTATTGTTCCAATTCTGGCATTAAAATCACCCATCAGGATTTTATACCTACATTTCTCCTTGTATAAATGCTGGGCCACATCATCACAAAATTCCTTAATTTCCTCATCCTTATGGCTTACAGTTAGTGCATAAGCTTGGACGATTTGAAGCCTAAACTTTTTATTCAGCTGAATGACGCATTGGGCTAGTCGGTCAGATGTACTTTAAAATTTTACTACACTATCCTTTCGATTGATGAGGAATCCAATTCCGCCACATCGGCCATTTTCCGTACCTAGAGTGTAGAGTACGTGGTGTCCAATTGGATAGGTTTGGTTAACTCTTCGCCCTTTCTTCGTGTTTCACAGAGCCCAATAGTATTCCAATGTATGTTGTCAAGTTCGATTAACAGTTCTTGCAATCGGGCCTCTGTTTTCATAGTCCGTATATTTAGCGTTGCAATGTCAAAAGTCCAATGGCAGCCTGATCTAACCCGGTGATTCTTAGAACCCTCTATCTTTGGCCAGGTCTTCCCGCTGCCGTAGGTAGTTGCCCCTTGGCCGCCGGGGAATGAGAGCCGTGTTTGAGATATATGGGTGGGGCTTCCCACATCATATATATGATATATATACATATATATATACATATATACATATATATATATATATATATATATATATATATATATATATATATATATATATATATATATATAAGGACTCTAAGGACATGCATCTCGTCGAGCATTAGTTCTTAATAACTGAAGATAATCTGGATTAAAAGGGTTCGTTCAAGAAACTCATCTGAATATGTAAGCCACCGTCATCTTGGAGGTATTTTGTTTGGAATAAACTATTGTTTCCGTAAACACGCTTTACTAGTTTTTACATTGTACCTCCAAGAATGTACCAGTTCTGCTATAAGAATATTTTTTCCTGTCTGATACGGCATTCAACATTTATGATGTCACTGAAGATATTTGTTAATGACGATAAGAAAGCAAATACATGTTGCAGTCGACATGCAGCTCGTCAAACAATGCAGTTTAAAAAAAAGCCTGCATATATGGGATAATATTAGGCGGATTATATATATATATATATATATATATATATATATATATATATATATATATATATATATATATATAAAAGGACTCTAAGGACATGCATCTCGTCGAGCATTAGTTCTTAATAACTGAAGATAATCTCGATTAAAAGGGTTCGTTCAAGAAACTCATCTGAACATGTAAGCCACCGTCACCTTGGAGGTATTTTGTTTGGAATAAACTATTGTTTCCGTAAACACGTTTTACTAGTTTTTATATTGTACCTCCAAGAATGTACCAGTTCTGCTATAAAAATATTTTTTCCTATCTGATACGGCATTCAACGTTTATGATGTCACTGAAGATATTTGTTAATGACGATAAGAAAGCAAATACATGTTTTAAAAATAAAAAAAATATATTAACAATGTTATAAGTTATCATCTGTGAGCTAATATGAAAATTAGTATACATATGAAAATTTGGATATTTTCAAGAAAAGTCAAAAATCGCAAATAACTCTAAAACCGTAAGACTTTGTACTAAACCATATTTAGCTTAAAGCATTTCAAATGACCTCTCACCCCGCTGGTAGTTAACCGATTTCATTCCATAATTTTGCGCTGAACTCATTGAGACAGCCTCTTCCGAGAGTTGTTTTTTGAACCAAATTGAGACTGACCCTTCATCTTTTATTCGGCAAGTTTTTCTCATCGCTTTCTCATTGCTAGTAATGTTTTTAAAACCATTAGAACTTAAATTTACGATATGTTTATAAATATTATAACATCCACCATATTATGATAATATATCATTAAGCAGACAGATCTAGATGTGATGAATATGTAAGGTTTGGGATTTAACCCAATTAAAAATCTATTAAAACACTATCGACAATAGCTGACTGTTAATAAATATAAATTGTCCTGATATATGTAAAAACACCATATTTATTGCAGCTGTTAAAACAGTCAAATAAATTATAATTTGCTAACTAAAATGTAGTTTGTTACTGCAAAATTTTCAAAATATATTGCTCTATAAGGGTTTGGTAAAATGTTATTTATGAACTGAAGATATAAAAGGGGAGAATAAAAAATGTTTATGATGTTATGTTATCATATAACTCATAGAAGATATATCGCTTTCGTTAGAGGGTTTTGTTTTTTTATGTGTATTTGGAAGTATTTATCTCTGCTTTCAGTCAAATATATTTGCATACTATATACGCAAATTGAGTAATATAAATATAATGTTTTATGTATTATATATTGCCTTATTTATTCTACATAAAGCAATAAGAGGTCAATACATTAAAAAATTTACATATTATAAGTAACATTAGAAGTACCGTCAGCTATTGGCAAAATCTCGATTAAAAGGGTTCGTTCAAGAAACTCATCTGAACATGTAAGCCACCGTCACCTTGGAGGTATTTTGTTTGGAATAAACTATTGTTTCCGTAAACACGTTTTACTAGTTTTTATATTGTACCTCCAAGAATGTACCAGTTCTGCTATAAAAATATTTTTTCCTATCTGATACGGCATTCAACGTTTATGATGTCACTGAAGATATTTGTTAATGACGATAAGAAAGCAAATACATGTTTTAAAAATAAAAAAAATATATTAACAATGTTATAAGTTATCATCTGTGAGCTAATATGAAAATTAGTATACATATGAAAATTTGGATATTTTCAAGAAAAGTCAAAAATCGCAAATAACTCTAAAACCGTAAGACTTTGTACTAAACCATATTTAGCTTAAAGCATTTCAAATGACCTCTCACCCCGCTGGTAGTTAACCGATTTCATTCCATAATTTTGCGCTGAACTCATTGAGACAGCCTCTTCCGAGAGTTGTTTTTTGAACCAAATTGAGACTGACCCTTCATCTTTTATTCGGCAAGTTTTTCTCATCGCTTTCTCATTGCTAGTAATGTTTTTAAAACCATTAGAACTTAAATTTACGATATGTTTATAAATATTATAACATCCACCATATTATGATAATATATCATTAAGCAGACAGATCTAGATGTGATGAATATGTAAGGTTTGGGATTTAACCCAATTAAAAATCTATTAAAACACTATCGACAATAGCTGACTGTTAATAAATATAAATTGTCCTGATATATGTAAAAACACCATATTTATTGCAGCTGTTAAAACAGTCAAATAAATTATAATTTGCTAACTAAAATGTAGTTTGTTACTGCAAAATTTTCAAAATATATTGCTCTATAAGGGTTTGGTAAAATGTTATTTATGAACTGAAGATATAAAAGGGGAGAATAAAAAATGTTTATGATGTTATGTTATCATATAACTCATAGAAGATATATCGCTTTCGTTAGAGGGTTTTGTTTTTTTATGTGTATTTGGAAGTATTTATCTCTGCTTTCAGTCAAATATATTTGCATACTATATACGCAAATTGAGTAATATAAATATAATGTTTTATGTATTATATATTGCCTTATTTATTCTACATAAAGCAATAAGAGGTCAATACATTAAAAAATTTACATATTATAAGTAACATTAGAAGTACCGTCAGCTATTGGCAAAATTGTAATAAATTCTTATTGAAGATGCGGGAATCTTGGCAAAATATGAAATGAAATTATTGCAAGACAATCAATACCATCTGATCCTACGGGAGAATCCACCACAATTCAGAATCAATTTAAGATTCTCTATCTTAAGAGCCATATAAAATACTATAGAGGGATTCTTTTCCTAAACAGGGCTATCGATATATTATATGTATAAAACATAAGGCTTTTGCTTTTATTATTATATCGAAGGTATGTTAGAAAAGTGAAATGTCAACTCCTGCAATTCTCCGTTTTTGTGCTATCACAAGGCTGATCCACCTTGTGAGTGGCGTGGCAGGTCCACTTTAAAATAATGTATTAACCAAACTACCCTCCGCTTGGTCTATTTCAGTTTTTCAATGTTACTTGATGCAAGAGTACAAAGTTTGAGATTATATACGCCAGTCGTTCGAAAAATTCTCAGGCTGGCAAAAAAGGCATAAGATTTTTCATTTTATTTTCAACGTGGCCTCCTGGCAATTTAACATATTTAGGCCAAGGCGGTTTTAACTATTTAATAGTCTTGTTTTAATGTGATTCGTCCAGCTATACAAAATAAGTAGCTATCCCTGCTTTGACCTCAAAATTTTAAGTGAAGCTTCATTCAGCGAACCATACAAAAACTATGAAAAAGTGATCTCTGGAAGTCAAATCTGGAAACGTTCGCACATATGGTAGATGTATTTCAAAACGTTTTGGAGCAACAATCGTAAACGTATGTACAAGCGAATTATCGTTGTAAAAGAGAACTTTCTTTTTGACCAGATATGGACGTTTTGCCTCAATAAGACCTTTCAATTGATCTAGTAGCGAAGAGTGATACTCGTTGATTATGGTCCTGTCTTTTACCAAGAAATCTATGGGCACCGCACCACGAGAATATCAAAAAACCTTACTTATGACTTTTTCAGGACGATGTATTGTTTTCTCCTTTCTTTGGTGCTATATTAAACTATATTATAGTTCGAAACTGCAGTCCAAACATATTTGAACTGCAGTTTCGAAGAGCATATAAGGTTTGCAGCAACTCAGCTTTGGTCAACTGTTAACAAACGCGGCAACCGTCGAGTGGAAAGCTTTCTCATATCTAAAACATTCTGTATAATATACATGGCATTTTGAGATAGTGTCAGCAATCTCGCGTATATATTAGGATATTGTAAATTTTTGGAACGATTTTGCCGATTACAGGAGTTTTTAGGTACTTTAATAGGCAAAACAAATAGTTACACTCCGAATGAGTGATGTGATTCGTGATCAAATGAGACATGTCCTACAGGAAATAAAAACAGTTAAGAGCATAATTAATTGTAAAGTAGTTGGAAGCAATTAAGATGACGATCCAAATCAAAAAAATTAAAATGACGATCGTGTATCTATTGTGCGATACTCTGGAATACTTGACATTGGTAAAGGGAAAATTCGTTTTTCTACAACACAGTGCTATCAATGGATGTGCTGTTAGATCAATGAAGACAGATGTCACCACTCAACACAATTAAAATTTCATCTTATCTTTATATAGCTTTTCTTATTTTTCCTTAGCCAGTATATAAACTAGAACTATGTCATCCAACTTTCTTTATTTCTTATACTTCACTACTGGCATAAATATAGGTTTTAAAATACAAACTGGGTCTTTTACTAGCTACAGGGCAAGTTTAAATAGCTTACAGATAGGTGGCTTGGAACCTCTGAAATAACAGGCCTTGAGTTTATTATATCATATTGATATAAAATTCGCGTTAAATATTTTAATGAATATTATACTGCGCAAACAGTATATCATTCTAATATATAAATGAACTTATCATTATTTTTAGCACTTTAGATGAAAAATATATTTCATTGGATTAATTTTGTACATTTCGTGTATATCAAGGCGATCTGTAACGATAAAAGAATAAATAAAATGTCCTTAGTTTTGAGCAGAACAACTAGTACTGAAATGGTTTATTAAGATTAGTGTAATATCCTATAACTCTAATCGACCGATTAGATGGACCCATTACATACCAAATTAAATGCTGCATGTCTTCTTGCGGCAAGCTGTTTAATTTTAAGTTGCTGGTAGGCAATGGCGCGGCAATTGCTCCAGAGTCCACCTAATATTATCCCATATATGCAGGCTTTTTTTTAAAACTGCATTGTTTGACGAGCTGCATGTCGACTGATGTTATCTTGCTGAAAGATGAAAATTGGTCAAGAATGCAGATATTACCTTGCAATTGACTCCAATATTTTGAATCCATAACAGTCTGCTGCTAAAACGGAATCTTCATTTTTATCTCGATAAATTATAAATTCTACACGATACATCATTGTAAGAATAAACACACTATAAATACGATAAGCACGAATTTCCATAGCTAGGAATATTCATCCTTCGATTAGCATTCATCCTCGAAATAATCTTTCCTGTAGCTACAACAACAGTATTACACACTTGCTGGATATCGTTATGTCATGTTAGTTTCACACAACAAGAAATCTACGATGCCGTCGTCCTTGGGTACTTCTAAAATGACCAAAACCTGAAAAATCTTGCATAATTTTGAATCTCAAACCTTCATTTCCATGTCCTCATAATGACAATAGCGGCAACATCGACTCATTTCATTTTTGATGAAAACTTACACCTGTTTCTTTTATAACCCATCCCTTTTCAGATTTTAATATTTGCTTGAGACGACATAATGTACGAACTCGTGGCATTTTTGATAGGATTGTAAAAATACTCTTTTTCTTAGTAGCATATGAAGAATATCCTGAACATGATAAAATCAATTGTTTTAGCGTCTCATGTACCACATTTTTATGGTTCGATTGAAGCAGTAGTTATATTGAGGCCACAATTAGTCCTTACTTTTTTGAGAATATTGAAGAACCTTTCTGGTACTGAAGAGCAATACAACGTAGAAAGGTCCAGATTCAAATATTGAATAACTGAACCTTAGGAAAATGTAGTTTCAACAAGATGAAATAATGTCCCAAATTTCAATTCGCTATAGTTCTGGATATAATTGAACATTTGGGGAAACATGATTAAGGACAGACTGCTTAATTTTGTTACTTTATCTAGCCACCCGATTTGATACATTTTAGCGACTTTTTCCTCCAAAATTATCTCACAGTTAAAGCGTATTAAACCACTGACAATTAAATAATTATAAATTAACATTCGGGAAATTATTTAGGCTATAAACATTTTACACATGAAGAAGTTAAACCTTAAACATGAAGGCGTTATTATAAATGTTCGATATTCTAACGAATGAGTTTTGTACAGAACCGAAAATAATTTAATAAATATAATAATTTGCTTTCCTGGAATGAGTTTGGAACTAACGGCGACTCGGTCAGTCGCCAGGTGAGCTAGTAATCCGCCAAACCGTAATGACCGATCGGTCTTGAATAAGATCTAAACTATAATTACTATAACCAACTAGAGAAACTTCCCAACTGGCGTTATAAGTAGCTTGTATTCCAAAATAGAACTACCAACCAAATTAATAACAAAATATATAGAGTAAAATTTGTACATTTTGAAATATCGAATAAATATTACTACATTAAAAACATTTAATCTCATTAGTAAAAGTAAATGTTATAAAAAAATGCGAAAACGAGCATTCCGCTCAAACAAAATCACTTTGAATATATTTAAATTGAGATAAGTTTTCACCATGTCCTAATGATGTTAGCGTGATTAGCGAAACGAAAGAAATATGCAATATGGAATAAATATTACAATATTAAAAACATTTAATCTCATCAGTAAAAATAAATTTATTACAAAAACTGTACTGAATCGATTTTTTAATCATTTTCGGAATTTTATATCTAAGGCTCTATATAACTTAGAGACTTGAACCACTCTACTGACCCTGTGTTTTTGTTTCCAACTTAAATCCGGCATGGCTGGGAGCTTTTAACTGAATCACTATTTTAGCAAAGTTTTATCTATTTTTAAAACATTCCCAGAACTTGATTTTTTGAAATATAAGGCTGAACAATGGCTCATATTTTTTATCTAAGTTTATTCTGTTGGTGTCTACCATAATTTTCATTCATTGCCTCAATTATTTCCAATCAATTTTTGGAAAATCGCTGTTTTCATATAACTATAACTTTTTTCTATCAACTCGAAATCGCTTAAAATCTTCATAGAATATACTTCATTCTATCCCCAAACAACCCTAAAAATTATGCTAACCATGGTTTACTAAACTTCGATCGGGAGTTTTCGACATTATTAATGCACCCTGCTTCGGTCGTCTGATCAAAATTTATTCCAATATTCTTTATTATATAATCACTACAAATTTTTCTTAATCAGGACAGAGGATAAATCTTTACTGAGATGTTCCACTGTATTGTCCATATTCACTGGGCTGTTTGTTATAAAAATCTTTATATTGGAAAACATTATCTTATGAAAGGTGTATTAATGACGAATAAATTGGTTTTCGTCTATAAGCTGCAGACGTTTTACTAACGTGGTCTGATAAAGTTGAAGGTACAATGATAAGAATTCGTGCATAACAAATGTCAACATATAATAAACCAATGGACCTCCATGATCACAATATAATTTATGTAAATCATGCTACATAAAGATTGTTGCTAACAAATTCAAATATTATTGTGCACGATAGATTTAATATTGTTTAAGAACTGCCTATTCTGATCAAATATCGTAACTAGGATAATTTCAAGAAATATAAACTAATTAAATACCTTATACATTGAGCCTTAATTAGGACATTAAATCGCAACCTATATATTGACTGGAACTGGTAATAACTGTTTACCTGTTTGCTCTGATAATTAAAAGATCTTTTGATCTAGAAGATATTTTCTGACAAAAAGTGAGGCCAAAAGCTTATTTAATGAATAAGATACAAACACTTCACTAACGCGGATATTTCATTACTTTCTGTATTTTCATTGTTATAGACCATAATCAATCTAATAACAAAGTAAAATTTTAAGATTAGTGTTGCATCAGGAACTGATGCTATTTAGCGATTGGACTTATAAATTAACGTGAGCTCTGAACATGGTGATTAGCTACCTACTAACTCCGGTCGAGACTCCCTTTGGGCTATCAACCGTTAATTTGTACTAAACATTTTAATTTTTCGAAAAGCTTACCGACTGGTGAATAACCAATGTAGAACATGTATTAAGAGGCCTTACTCAGTTATGAGCTGAAATGACTGAAGAGTTATTTCTTGTCCAATTTTACCCTCTTGACTGTTGAAATGTAATACAAAAGTCTGACCTTTGCCCGTACGGGCACCCGTCCAAGTACTAACCAAAACAAGTTTGTGACCCCTTTTTCTAATTTATTTTTGTTACGGTTACGGCAGCCGTTCGGCGGAGACAGTCGAGTTATGGGTTACGGATGGATCTTGTCGGCACTTCGATAAATGCGCAACCCCCAATCAAAAAAACCCTTAAATTAGGAAAAAGGATCTACCGACTCCAAAAAGACTCAGTATACTTTTTAAAATGTATAATTATTTAATAATCTCAAGCACAAGTTCAGAGACAAACAAAAACAAAAATAAAAAATATGAATAATTATATCACAACAAAAATATAAATGTGATGCTTAGTACATTATAACTACCCTACTTAACTAGGCATTAAAGAGATGAAAATGTTTAACATCAAACCAGCGGTATTAAAGAGTAAGGGACCATATCTAGCGTTCGTGTAACACAAAATGATGGTAGCCAAATAATAATTGAATAAATGGGTAATAATGATGAAAATAATAATAAAATAAAGTGTGGCATTTATCCTTTGTGGTACTGTTTAAATATCCGGGTATTGAAAAGTCCGGTAACTAAGATGGGCGGTTACTGACATATACAGAGTCGTATGTTTGGTACCATAAATACCCCGCGTCAAAAATATCTGGTAATTTCCAGTTTGGAATAGACGTGGTCTACTTAATACGTCATTATTATGGTATTATTCTGAATTTCTTATATTTTACGAAATCAATTGTTATTTATATATCATTTTTCCAAAAAAAAAAAGATATATGGAGCTTAGAAAATTCAATTCTATGAAAATTATGAAAAATTATAATATATTTAAAAATTCAATTTTTTAAAATGTTCTTTTTTTGATACAGCATTATATAAAATAATAAGTACTTTCGTAAATTGAACCCATGATTCTTTACAGTTTTTTAACAAAAAGTTTCTTAAAAAGTATATCCAAAATGTAACCGTTTCCCTGGAAAAGAGGTTTAATTTTCTTAACAAAGGCAAAGTATATTTTCGTCATGTTTATATCGATCTATCGCAATTCAGTTTTTATTACATTGGCGCCTTAAGGGATTATTTGAAAATAAAATATAGTATTTTTATAATCAAATTTAACTGAGGTAGCCGATACTTGATTGAAATTCATTTTAAATAAATAAGCAAAGATTAATACAGTAGCAGCTCGTGTGTTCAATTTCTTTCCTTTAACTCATTTTAAGATATTACTAAAAATATTATTAATCTGTCGACCCATCACAAGAAATAATGCGGATAAAGAGTCTATCCTCTCGCCACAATTTTTACATGGTTACCTCAAGGGACCGTAGATCACGTCATCTTATCTCATCGTTGGCATTACATGTTTTGTTGGTTGCCAGAACTCGGGGATTTAACTGCTTTCTAAAACATACGATTTGGACGTAGATTCCCTGCGACCGAGCATATCGGTAATTAGTTTTAAACTCTGATTTGACAGGTATGGAGCATTTAATATGTCTCGCGTCGCGTATTTCGTTTGCCTCGCGAATACTTGTTTTGATTTGGGATTTACTACGTACACACTGAATAGTACTTTTGAAATAAAAATAATCAACTTTTAATTGCAAACACGAAGGTGCTATTCACCGACAAAAATGTATACAATAACCCTTTTTTGTCATAAAACTTTGATATTTTCTTGAACTTTTTGAACTTCTGATGAACTTTTTCGAATTTTCTCTATTGATTTGCAGTTACAATAAACTGTTTGAATAGCTTACTCTTCGGGAAACGGTAATGACCTATTTATTCATACCTTTATCTGCGCAACAACCTATCTTCCAATGTCCTTGTAAGTAGTAACAATACTACATTTTAATGTTTTCCTGATTGACCTTCTATATTTTGTGGTTTCAATAGCACGAAAAGTAAAAGGGAGAAAGGGAAATTATGCTAAACTAACAGTGAAAAAACATTCAGCTTTTTATAGTCAAATATTCCATACGTTCCAGCGTAAATTTAGTTTTTAATTGTTACCACTAATTTTTCACATTATAACAGGATTTAAACGACTCACGTCACAAGAAACACATGACTAATTGTTTTTTTAAATTAACTGTTACAAACGTCCACCATCCCATTCTTCGTGAAGGAAGATTCCTCGGTTGAAAAAATATTGTACAAAAAATTCGGATTTCTTTGACTTGAAATTTACATTGCAAGTACAAGTGACAAAATGGAAGATACTTAAAAGAGATCAAAAATGATTTAGACGTTAGCTGGAAAGGTAGGAGAGGATTGGATATTATCGTATCCTTAAGGGATTATAGCTATAATATTCTACGAAACAGTTACGGTACGAAACAGAGCAAACTTGACTATTAATAAGACAGTTTACCTGGCAACGAACTTCTTATGCAATCGTTAATTCTTACAGTACCCATGTGAAAATGTTGGAAGTAAAAAAAAATCTTGGAAAGCGCGACATTCAGTTTGATAATGAAAATAGCATGCCTCGATTTTATAATACCGTGCGTTATAAATAATAGCCGATATTCGAGTTAATCAACATTTATTTCTGAATAAAAATAATATTATTATTATTAATTTTAACACTGGTGGCAAATGAAATTTTCAGTGTCTTTACAACTGCATTCTATTTGAATCCAGCTGGAACAATTGCAACAGCAAAACCATACTTCCTTGTCCCGGCCGAATTCTCTACATACAGTCCAAAGGTCATTGACAGCATCAATATTATCATTTTCTTTGCCTATGTCCATGTCATCATAATCGTCTTCATTTCATAATTGTGCTAGAAGAACTTCGTCATTACTGCTGGAAATGAACACTCTTCTCTTGATAGTTTTTCTATTTGTTAAGGTTTTCCCTTTTTTATTATTGTTGTCTTTATTATTTTTTAAACCATTTTCGCGGCAATATTGATAAGCTTTCACTGACGAGTGACTGGCATGATTGTCAAGAATAAGGACGATGAGGTTTTGAGTAGTTGCACTAATATGCTTGGCAAAATGACAAACCCATTTTTCAAAAAGATCTTCATTAATCCACTTTGAACATAACTTGATCCTTTGGAATGGATATATAAACATAAGTGAGACAAATGAAAAGCCTGATGCATTCATTACACCGACAACTGTGACGTTTTACCCACGCTCTCCGCTCGTAATTTTACCAACTTGTTTAAGCCCTTTCACATCACATTTTTCCAGGCCTTTGCACAGTTGAAACCCCTGTTTCATCAACATTAAATATTCTTTTGACTGGATAAGCATTCTTCTTCATAATTTTCTGTAAATTGCGAAAAAAACAAATTAATTTCAGTTTCATTAAAACCCAACACTATGTTCATGCCCGTTGGCATCTTAAAGAGATCCCAGGATTTCTTTTTAAGAACGCGTACACCCAGCATTTACTTGCCATTCCTTTCTCTGCTGAAAAAGTGTTTTTAATGTTCTTTGCAACAGTAAATATATAACTCAGTTTGCATAGCTGTTGTATAATTCCAAAAAATGTTTTAGCTAAAATAAGAACGTGGTCAGCTAACTCCTTTTCATCATCGTTTGAAAACGTTGCCTTCCTTCCCAATCGAGGATCATAGAACTTAAATTTTTTATTTATATCTAGAAGATTCTGGAAGCCCAAACGACCTTGCCACTTCTTTTATTTTCCTTCCAGCATATACAGCTTGTTGTGGCACATTCAGTAATCTATAAGAGAACAAACAAAAGTAAAATTCATAGTTGATAATAACGCGCAATTGTCAGACTACGCCATTTTGTTTTGACACCACGTCAATATCTGTGAATAAAATTTTAGGCATAAAGACTCATTTTTACTATATATAACACAAATTTATGATTTAAATCTCATTACTACAATATAGTTTATCATGAAAAAAAGTGAAACATATCTGGATCCGTTAGTTATACAAAAATTATAAGAGAAGCGCGCGAAAGTTGTTAGTGACAGGTGACGCTTCAATCACAACTCATAGGCTACGGCCGCGTGGGGGGCGGTTTGTCGGTAACATTGAGCGTAATTCGATGCACAAATAGACATGGTTTACTATAGGCAGATTTGTAGTTATGTGGGGGCGCACTTATCCAACTCTCCCCTACTTATGATAAAACGCTAACGACGAGACGGTTTCTTTATAGTGTCAAGTTTATAATATATTTATAAAGATAATCATAACCTGTCTATCGCCGAAACTAGAGCATAAAACTGTTAAGAGTAGAAGAGGCATGAAAAATGCTGATTAAACTCTCGCTACAGGTAGCTCATACTAGGTGTGTAAATCAAATAATGAGACTAGTGGCATAGTATTCAATGTGTCCTTAGTATGAAATTGAACTTCCTAGAATGACTTGGTGGTGCGTTGTAATTCTGGATTTTTCTAGTTCTGAAATGAACAATTTTGAGCAACGGTGCGTTATCAAGTTTTGTTAGGCGGTGGAAACTTTCACAAAACTTCAACTGGTTTATGGAAACAATGTTTTGCCAAGATCCCAGGTCTTCAGGTGGTTTTTCTTTATCCGCAATTAATTAGTCAAAATCTGGAGGAGTGTGTAATGTGAGTCAAATTCAACTTTTCTTTGATTATTCTGACGGTAAAAAATTATTTATAGTGTTTATAATGTCGCAGATGTTTCCATTTTCTATGTTAGAGATAGCAATTCATAATTTCTCCCGGAATTTCAATGAAGGAAAAACATACAAATAAAAACAAACTTAAAAAGTAAACATCATCATTACATATTTCGAATAAAAATTCGAACTATCTACCATGTATGTCTTAATAAACAAAAATAATAAACCCAGTGACTGAACCAACTAGTAAAACAACCAACTAAAATATAGTCCCCTATGCGAAAATAAGTATTCCACCCGATTCAAGAAGTACGTACGGTATGCAGTGATTTATGCCTACATTTTATATGTTGATGATTTAATATATGTTAATTTCTTATATAAACAAAATTATATATTTTGGAGGTTAATTACAAATAGAATATTTTTGAATCAAATCTTTGACATCAATATATTTTATATTTAAAAATAATTACTCTCTCTTTCCTTCCAGTGACCTAAATAAAACAGCAGGATTGGCCTGAGGCCTATTTCTAAAAGGGAAAAAATATCTTTCCTTATCTGACTTGGATTAATGGAGAAAATGTTCTTTTTCTTCTTTTAGTTGTTTAGACGGTCTGTAATACGAGTTCGGTAGCCGCTACGTTTCAACAACATAAACTTTTTTGGTCAATAAAAACGCCTCAGAAAAGACCGGTTTCTTATCAGTTACACATGGATCGAATAACGAGATGAAACAGTCTATAAAAAAAAAAGAGAAAGCGGAAAATTGTTTCTTCTGGTAACATCTGTGCGAAGAGATATATTGCCGAAAAGGAACTGCATCATGTTGGGGTGTTTTTCTTATTGTTATAAATCGCTTAGAATGAGAACCCTACCGATATTTTTTTAAATGAATCCTGCTATCGAAATATATCAGTACTTTGATTTATTATATATAGTGTATATAATTAATATATTAAAATTGAAGATCAAAATTAAAATATATCAACCAAAAATGATTGTGTTTATGCTTGACTTGAAAATTGGTATAAAAAGTGTATTTCCTAAGGATATGTGATTAATGGTTATTTTGGACTTAACACGTTCATCTTTTGAATTATCTTTATAGAATTTATCTTTCTTATATTAATTCTTTATAGAATTTATACCTGACGATTCGTAAGAATCAGACAACTGTTACCATCGTTTAAGAGACTTTTCAGGCAAACTCAGTTTTTTTTACAGATTCCTAAACAGTCATGAGAATGAAGTACTGCAGTTATTATTAAATATACTCACCAGTACTCTAAGTTTTTTACTTTCATTTTCCTTTTGCGATGATTGTAAAATGGCCATTTATCATTGCATTAGAAAGTAAATTTCCGTTACTTACCTGATGCTGAGTAATCATCAAGACCGGTCGTGGCTTACAGCAAGGTGTATATATACAAGGTGCTTCTCATGGAAAATTGTACGTTTTAAAAAATAGCTAATCCTAATAGCGCCATCTTGTGACGGGGGTAAGCGTTTGAGAAAGCGTTTGGGAAATGTCCATCCTTTATAGACGTTTTTAAACATGTCAGTATGTTTAGACCATCAGAGCGAATTTAAAGTTTTGGTGAGTGTATTGTAAAGATTGCTTATTCCGTCGCCGAATCTACGAGTGGTTTAAACGATTCAAAGAAGATCATAGGGACATCAAGGACGACGAACATCTTGGTCCGAGAAATTCAGTGGTTACTCAAATGAACATTGAAATTGTACTTGAATTTATAATAAATCAGTCAAAATCTTCATTGCGATACATAGAAATGAAATTAAACATGTCCAAAAATTCAATTTATTGTATTTTGGCCGATCATTTGGAACTTCGGAAAGTTTGTGTACGCTTTGTTTCACACAAATTGACTGACGACAAAAAATTGTTCCGAATCCAACATTGCAAGGACTTAATTAAAGAGTCGAAAAAGGACAAACACTTCAAGTATAACATTGTTACTGGTGATGAGACGTGGCGTTTTCACTATGATTTAGAAACCAAAAGTCAAAGTGCCGAATGGAAGCTCCTGAGCGAGCTATATTCAAAGAAAAACCGTCTCGAGAAGATAAAAATTAAAACAATGTTGTTTTGTTTCTAAGATTTGAAAGGAATTGTGCACAAGGAGTGCGCTGTACCTGATCAAACGATCAATGTTGTATTTTATCTTGGTGGAAGCGTCTGTTGTCGCGTATTCATTGTGTATGGCCACAATACCTTCAACAAGGTAGCTGGCGTTTGTTGCACGATAATGCGCCGTCCCATCGCACGACACTCATCAATGATTTTTTTAACAAAAGTAGCATTTTAACCATTATTATCACCATATTCGCCTGATTTAGCTCCTTGCGACTGCTACCTCCTCGAAAAACTTCCTTTGCCAATGAAAGGAGAGCGTTATGCGACATCACAGCATCACATTCAAAAGGCGTTAACCGCCATCCTGAAGGACATATCTTTGACCGAGCTCAAAAATTCATTCGTCAACCTAATTGACCGTACAAAACTTTGTATTGACTCGCAAGGAGACTATATACAAGATATATGTATGTATTTATATATATATATATATATATATATATATATATATATATATATATATATATATATATATATATATATATACATATATCTTGTAATCTGCAATAATGAACTCATTAATAATATTATTACTAACATTTTCCAACATATTGGGCGTAATACATTTCATTTCTCGTCGAATTGATTGTTTCAGTTCAACAGAATTAGGACCGGTAACGTTTATTTGGTTTTTAAGAAACACCAGAGGAAAAAGTTTAAAGGTATGAAATCAAGCCACCTAGCAGGCTACTCAACTGAACCCCTTCTTTCTGTCCATATTTCTGGCAGCAGTTTATAAAGATACTCCCGCACATTTCACGTAAAATGAGGTGGTGCCCCGTCCTATTGGAAATAGAACAGCCTTCTTTCTGCTGACAGTAGTTCGGCAATAAACAACTCAAGTTCGTTTCTTAATAACATTAAATAACGATCCCCATTTAAATTTTGTTTTATGAAGATATGTCCGATCACTTTTTTATTGTAGATTCCACACCATACGTTAACTCTTGGATTATTTTCTATTATTCTTTCTTCAGCCCAACAAGGATTACTGTCAGACCAATATCTGCAATTTTGTCTATTAACCAGGTCATCTAAATAAAAACCAGTCGCAAAATTTCAATTTATCACAATCATCATCATGCAATCCTTATACACTTCTCAATGTGTGCATGATAATTTTTTCGCTGTAAAGTGGCCCACACCTTTGACTGCGAACAACCTACCTCTTGGACAATACAAGAATAAGAATAAAAGAAGAATATTTTCTTCAGTAACAACATTTTTGCGAATTCTTGGGCATACACTACCAGTTGTTTTTAGTTTTAAGTTATTTCTTAAAAACTCCGGATTTAGAAGAGACTTATCGGAATGCCTTGAGTGGAATTCAGCGCACGTATTGCGTAGACTTAAACCACCAACATGAAGAAAAATTAATTCAACTTTCTTTCTCTTTCTGATTATATAATAGATTCATCTTAACAATTGAATTAAAACGTAATTTTTATACAAATTGAAATACAACAGTCTTCAAATAACACAATGACTGCAAAATAATGATGGCTCCTTTCAAAGAACACAATTTTTAAACTCAAAGAGATTTTCCACTAAACACCGAATCACTTTTTAAAAATTTTCAACGCACGTTTCGCTAACCATGTTAGCATCATCACGAGATGATTTAATCTCAGATAAAATTAAATCAATCGCGAAACGAGCAGTGAGAGTTTTAAAAAAGTGATTCGGTGTTTAGTGATAAATCTCTGTGAGTTTAGTGTTTCACACCGAAGGTTCCAATAGAAAAAATTAAACACAATTTTTGTTTAATTCACACAATCAAACAACCCATATTTTCTCCGACTTCTCGTCGGATGGCTTATAAGTGGAGTTTTTGAACTACTTTGGACTGCGTCCAACGACACAACAGTAGTCAGGAGTTATATACCCCCCGACCGTTAGGTTCCACAATCTCATCTGGAACGCACAACAACATTTGTGTCTCCGCCATAATCAGCAATGGTTAGTTGCTTGACCGGAAGGCACACATTGGAGGGTACATTAGTTCCACATGAGATTATGGAATCCAACGGTCGGGGGGTTTATAACTCCTGACTACTGTTGTCTCGTTGGACGCAGTCCAAAGAAGTCAAAAAACTCCATTTATAACCCATCCGACGAGAAGTCGACGAAAACATGGGTTGTTTGATTGTGGAGAGAGACTCCCTATTCTTGGCGAGTAGAGCATGTCGGTACCCTGATGAGTCTAACCACCAACAGACGAAACATGTGCCCTCCAAAGTAAGGGTAATATATATATATATATATATATATATATATATACAACGATACAACAAACACGAAGGAAGGGTGAAGAGTTAATCAAACTGGAACCAACTGGACACGTACTCTACACTCGAGGTACGGAAAATGGCCGATGTGGCGGAATAGGATTCCTCATCAATCGAAAGCTGAAGGACAGTGTGGTAAAATTTGAAAGTACATCCGACCGATTAGCTCAATGCGTCATTCAGCTGAATAAAAAGTTTAGGCTTCAAATCGTCCAAGCTTATGCACCAACTATAAGCCATAAAGATGAGGAAATTGAGGAATTTTATTATGATATGGCCCAGCTTTTATACAAGGAGAAATGTAGGTACAAAATCCTGATGGGTGATTTTAATGCCAGAATTGGAACAACAAGAACAGACGAAAATGCAACTGGCCCATATGGAACTGGTGAGCGAGACAATAGAGGTGACAGATTAGTTGATTTTGCTGAAGGACAAGAACTATATATTACGAATTCATTCTATAAGAAAAATATCAGCAGAAAATGGACATGGAAAAGTCTATCTGGGCTCACAAGCGAAATTGACTACATCATGACCAACGATAAAACAATATTTACCAATTGTACTGTCCTTAACAATTTTAATGTTGGAAGTGACCACCGAATTGTACGAGCAAGAGTTCGGATTAACTGTCGAAAAGAGCGCGAAAAAATGGTAAGATTAAAGAAGGGCAAGGTGGATTCTGGAAAACTGCTGGAGAGAGGAAGCGATTTTGAGATTGCTTTGTCAAACCGGTTTGCTGCGTTACAAGATCCAGAGGAGGTGGAAATATCAGTTCAATATGAAGAAATCGCCAACAATGTACTTCAAACGGCTGCTTCAATAGCACCAGAGGAAAAATGTCTCAAACAAACAAAAATCTCCAGTGAGACCATTGATTTAATGAAGAAACGGCGAGCAATGAGAAATGCAGGTAGTCCTTTTGGCAGGGTCGAGTACACTGAGCTCTGCAAAACTATAAGAAAACGTATCAGAGACGACACGCGCCGATTCAATATGCAGCTAGTGCAAAAAACCCTGGAAGAAAACAAAGGAATTAACAAAGCTAAACAGAAGCTGAGAAACAAAAGAACGCAAATATATGCTTTAAAGCGTGAGGATGGCACACTGTGCAGGACGCGTACCCAAATGTTAGAGATTGTCAGAAGGTTTTATTCCCAGTTATATGAAGATCAGAGCCACTCAGGGACAGCAATACCCACGGAAGAACAATATATAATACCAGATATCCTAGTGGAGGAAGTAACAAATGCTATAGAATTGATGAAGAACGGCAAGGCTCCAGGAAAGGATAGTGTAACTGTCGAAATGCTAAAAGCTGGTGGTCGGACGTTACATAAAACACTGGCAAAATTATACTCAAAATGCCTCAAAGAACAAAAAGTACCTGACTTATGGAAAAATGCAGAAGTGGTCCTTTTACATAAAAAAGGAGCACAGGAAGATTTAAAGAACTACCGTCCAATAAGCCTCCTATCAGTGATGTACAAAGTTTTCACTAAGATAATTTCTAAAAGAATATTAAAAAAACTGAATGACGCACAACCAAGAGAACAAGCAGGATTCAGAAGTGGATTCAGTACAATGGATCACATCCAGGTTGTACAGCAGGTCATAGAAAGGCACAACGAATACACCATGCCACTGTACTTGGCTTTTATCGACTACGAAAAAGCATTTGATTCCATCTCAAAGCATGCGATAATGGATGCACTGCTTAGCCAAGGTGTAGAGATAGCCTATGTAAACCTATTAGAATCGATATATGATGGAGCTACAGCCACAATTCACCTTGATGATCTTGAAGTGGGAATTAATATAGAACGAGGTGTACGGCAGGGTGACGCAACATCGCCTATTCTTTTCTCGGCTGGCCTTGAAGAAGTATTCCGTAAACTGGATTGGGAACAGGATGGGGTAAAGATCAATGGTGCAAACTTAAACCATCTTAGATTTGCAGATGATATTATTCTCATTTCACAAGACCCAGATGAGCTGCAAAGACGCATACAAGAACTGCAAAGGGCTGGCGAACCATTTGGCTTGAAAATAAACCTGAAAAAGAGTCAGGTTATGTTCAATAACTTCGCTCAGGACAGAAGAATTTCAGTTTTAGGAAGGGATTTAGAGATTGTGGACAGCTTTGTATATCTTGGGCAGAGGATTTCCATGGAGGGGAATACCGCCCGGGAGGTGGAACGGCGTGTTAAATGTGGCTGGCAGGCATTTGGTAGGCTCAACATAGTGTTTAAGAGCAGACTCCCACTTTGCCTGAAAAGAAAAGTATTCGATCAGTGTGTTCTACCCGTTATGACATACGGAAGTGAAACCTGGACACCCACATCGCAATCAATTCAAAAACTTCGGGTGGCACAGAGGGGAATGGAAAGATGTATGCTTGGCATTACAAGACGAGACAGAAAGTCCTGCGCATGGATCAGGGAACAAACAAAAGTCTGTGACATCATTGGAAGAGTAAAACAGTTGAAATGGAGATGGGCAGGCCATATAGCAAGGCGATGGGACGACCGATGGACCAAGGCAATCCTGGAGTGGATACCGCTTGATCGCAAACGTCCGCGAAGAAGACCGAAAGCACGATGGACTGATGACATCGTTAAGTATATTGGACCAGAGTGACAGAGGAAAGCCCAGGACCGTGAAGGTTGGAAGCATGCTGAAGAGGCCTTCATCCTGCAGTGGATCGATACGGGCTGATGATGATGATGATGATGATGATATATATATATATATATATATATATATATATATATATATATATATATATATATATATATATATGTGTGTGGAACAACCACACACAACAACCTGGGTCTCTGCGAAAAAATCTTCTTTTAAGTAAGGAGGGGATTTTTGCCCGGGGTTGGACAAAGTCACTGCTTATGAGTGTGTTTAGCCATAATCGTACACTACTGACTCGTTCTAGTGAAAAATGAGTTAATACCAACTTTAGCTTTTTCGTCGTGTTACTAGTAGAAATGAAATGCAATGTACTCACGAAAAAATTAATGAAATACATTTTTATATACACTTTGGGGATATAGATATTTTTATAAATAGATGTGATGACGCACGCCATAGTATCAAACGATCTATTCACTTATTTTTTTAACAAGTCTGGTCTCTACTTATAACATGTATCCAAAATGCAACCATTTCCACGGAAAACAGGTCAGAAGGTTCATATAAAATTTCTTAACAATTGTCAATAACAACAACACAGTTGGACATGTTTATTTCGATGGAACCCTCTCATCGTCTTATTTATTTCAACGTATCGGAATGCACTTTTTGTGTTACATTAGTCTCTTAAGGTATTAGTTAAAAATAAAATATAATATTTCTATAGCCATTTATTCTATAGGTTTCCACAGTTTAGTTTATTACCATGAAAAAGATAACTTACACATGATTGTGGTTTAATGTTAAAGTTGAAATTACGAGCACTAATTTTTCACAATATAACACGTTTCAAACCATTCACGCCACATTAAGAAATACATGATCAATTGTTTATTAAATTAACTGTCAAGATGTCTACCTAATTGTCTAATTTTTCCTTACTTCTTGTAGGGTGATACAGGCAATTATCTGAATTTGCAAAGGAATAGACTAATGTTATTCAACAAGTTCATATTTATATCGCTTTGTATACTAATAGTGCTAGCTAAATCGATATAAAAATATTTGCAAGTGCTTGACGCTTGTGTTGCAATTAGATGTAGAATCGTTTCTAGGAAAATTGGTTATTGATATCTACTTAGAATGGGGATACACGAGTAGCTTTAAATGCTGCTGAGCTAGAATTCAATGAAACCTGCAATAACACTCAATCTGATTTAGTAGTGAGTCTTGGGTTTACCTAGGTAGTTACTATGGACCAATTTTAGTTTTGCACATTTATTAACACAAGGTAACCTAGATGATTTTTCAAGTAAGGGAGCTAATAAAAGATAACAGGTTTCAGCAAAAACTGAATGATCTTGAAAAACCCGCCTGGTAATGTTTTGTTAATGTAATAAAAAACTTTTTGGGTAACCACAGGGCTGAAAATACAAAGATTTAATTAATGAACTTTTATCTCATACAGAGCTGTGGGGTGCAATATGTCCTTGAAGATACATATCCTGGACTCGCATTTGGATTTTTTCCTTGAAAAGCTGTCTGCTTTGAGTGACGAACATGGCGAGAGATTCCTCCTGGATATATCCCTTATAGAGTGCGATATCAAGGGAAATGGATTCCTGGGATGTTAGCCGATTACTGCTGAGAATTGAAAAGGGACCTACCGGAATCTAAGTAATCGCGAAAATCATAAATATTGTGTATAAGTGCATAATGATATAAGTGTAAGTGTATTTTCTTACATTTTTATAAAAATATATATTTGAATGTCACAAAGCAACCTGACGCGTTAATTTTTTTATAGTAATATATTCTTGTTAAGTGGCCATAGTACTATCTAAATTAGACAGACGTTCTCGTGTGACAGGAAAAAGTTTGATTTTTATAGACCAGTGTAATCTATAAATTCATATAAATCACTATAAATACTTTTCGTCATTGAGTGCATTTTTCTAGGAGTCTGCGATGATGAGACTCTATTGATTGACGTGACCTCTACATTTATCGCCGATAGATTAATACATGTTCATATATGGAAAGCTCTTGAATGATTGCCCTGGTTAATTAATGTTTTTGTATGAAAATATAATGACAAAAAATCAAAAAATAAAATTTGTTACTTTTTTCATCGTTTCATAACAATAATTAAAAAATTATATTATTTATTAAATCGTTTTTATAATGAAGTTGTGCAATAAAATGTACGGATATGTGTTTTTAAATCATATATGATCAAAAAGTAAGGTGATTTCTTTTAAAATACACGCGCTGTACATATCGATACGTTGCGGTTTATGTATAGATAAGTTGATATGGCCGTTATTGATATTTAACAAAATTTTCATATAATTTCGCTTGTTGCGTTAGAAATTATAGCGTCTTTTGTTAAAAAACGTCTGCAATTTCTAAAAATGTATAAATTTATCCATCAAAAAATTTGCATTCAATTTTGCTAAAAAAACGAAATTTCTTGTACATATGAATTTCTATATATTAAAAATGTAAAAAAAATGTCGGCGGCGAAGCTATGTCAAAAAAATAATATGTACCAGCAGTACACGGACTTGCAGGGTAACATTCTGAAAAACATAATTACTGATGATTGCCTGAGACATTGACTTCAGAAACCGCCCAACAACCAAGCGGATATGTTGTAAAAATGGACCAAAGTAGAAAAAATCACATCAAAGCCGGTTAAAGAGCAAAGCCGTGGTATTGTCCACAATGAGATAATTCCAGCTGGTCAAACAATCAATAAAAAATAGTATTTTAGCGATATGCATGTGTCATAGCGATATGCTTAAGTTCATTCGGAGAAAATATCTAGATTTGTGGCAACTGTTTAATCAGCCCAGAGATTTAACATAACCCTACAAAAATTAATCCAAGGATGCAACATCACATGATTTCGATGACCTTCTCTCTCGAAATAACGCGTACACGAAACTTTTCGATCAATTGTCTATCGAGATGTGAAGCAAGTCTTGTTAAAAAATAAACATTGTTCATATCCACATTTATCAGTTCAGGCAAAAGATATTTTATTAGCATATTTCAACAGTGTTTACTATTAATAATAACATGATTTCCATCAACGTCTTCAAAAAAATAAGGTCCTATCCCTCATTTAATTCAAAAACCGTACCAAACAGTGACTTTCTGAGGATGAAAAGGTAAGTCTGAATCATTCGAAGATTTTCAGCGGTCGAAATCCTGCAGTTATGTTTGTTTACAAACTCATTATGCCCGAAGTGCGCTTCGTCGGAACTAAACACGCATTGTAATGGAAGATATGAATAATTGTACGCAATTTTGAATCATGTCTTTACAAAGTGAATTTAGCACAATATACTGAACGCATAACAAATATTATAAGGAATATCGAAAACTACGGATCTATCAGTTTCCTATCACATGTATACAAGTTGTTTACACAAGCTGACTACAGGACAAGCTATAGCACTAATGACCACATCCAAGTATTGAAAAGCCTCATAGAAAAGTCGATAGAGTATAATAAAGTTCTAGTGCTTATCTTTATAGGTTATGAGAAAATAATCAACATAGTGGACCAGTACACAATCTTAACAGCTTTGTCAAATTGTAGAATTGACTACCGCTACACTGCACTCATCAAACCCATTTATGAAAGCGCCACTGGAAATGTCCGACTCCACGACAACTTTGATATAGGAAGAGGTGTTCGCCAAGGCGGCATCATTTTACCAAAACTTTCCAATATTTTACTTCAATACATGTCCAAACACACACGATGGGACAGCTTAGGAGTGAACATAACGGTGAAAACCTCAATTACTTGACATTCGTCGACGACCTAATATCCGCCCTTATACCCGACCCGTCTTAAATCTAACACAAAAAACCCTAATTATGACACACTACATCGATAAAATCAGAGTAGAGGAAAGCACATTATTTAAATACTTGAGACACGAGATTAGTATCAGCAGAGACAATCAGATTCGTGAAATCTTCAGAATAGTCAGAAATCTGAGATATATATATATATATATATATATATATATATATATATATATATATATATATATATATATATATATATAATAATTATATTATATATATATATATATATATATATATATATATATATATATATATATATATATATATATATATATATATATATATATATAGAGAGAGAGAGAGAGAGAGTCAGGTTATGTTCAATAACTTCGCTCAGGACAGAAGAATTTCAGTTTTAGGAAGGGATTTAGAGATTGTGGACAGCTTTATATATCTTGGGCAGAGGATTTCAATGGAGAAGAATACCGCCCGGGAGGTGGAACGGAGTGTTAAATGTGGCTGGCAGGCATTTGGTACGCTCAACATAGTGTTTAAGACCAGACTCCCACTTTGCCTGAAAAGAAAAGTATTCGATCAGTGCGTTCTACCCGTTATGACATACGGAAGTGAAACCTGGACACTCACATCGCAATCAATTCAAAAACTTCGGGTGACACAGAGGGGAATGGAAAGATGTATGCTTGACATTACAAGACGAGACAGAAAGTCCTGTGCATGGATCAGGGAACAAACAAAAGTCTGTGACATCATTGGAAGAGTAAAACAATTGAAATGGAGATGGGCAGGCCATATAGCGAGGCGATGCTACGGCAGATGGACCAAGGCAATCCTGGAGTGGATACCGCTTGATCGCAAACGTCCGCGAAGAAGACCGAAAGCACGATGGATTGATGACATCGTTAAGTATATTGGACCCGAGTGGCAGAGGAAAGCCCAGGACCGTGAAGGTTGGAAGCATGCTGAAGAGGCCTTCATCCTGCAGTGGATCGATACGGGCTGATGATGATGATGATGATGATGATGATGATATATATATATATATATATATATATATATATATATATATATATATATATATATATATATATATATATATATATATTAAAGTCAGAGTTTTCGGTTTGTTTGAGAAGAGAAATTTTCAACTAGTGTGCCCTTCCAGTTTTCACATATGGTGCAGAGACTTCAACAATGATTAAACATCAATTCTTCTATTGGAACCTTCGGTGTGAAACACTAAACTCGAAGAGATTTACCACTAAACACCAAATCACTTTTTGAAAACTTCTCAACGGGCGTTTCGCTAACCATGTTAGCATCATCAGGAGATGATTTAATCTGATTAATTTTTGGATAGATTTAATTAGATTAAATCATCTCCTGATGATGCTAACATGCTTAGCGAAACGTGCGGCGAGATGTTTTCAAAAAGTGATTTGGTGTTTAGTGGTAAATCTATTCGAGTTAAATGATAAAACAGACAATTAGAAAGATACGAGTAACACAACTAGCTATGGAACGGACAATCTTAGGAATTTATCTCAGACATCGAATACCAAATACAGAAATACGCAAACGAACGAAAGGGATAGATGCCGTAGAAAGAATAACGATGTTGAAGTGGAACTGGGCGTGTCATGTTGCGAGGTCAGTTAATGACAGGTGGACAAAAGGAATCCTCGAATGTAGACCAAGATGAAGTCTTCAGAAACAGAAGTCGTTCTTCCACCAGATGGACTGATGACCTAAATCGCATCAAAACAAACTGGATGCAGGCGGCGCAGGATTGAATACAGTGGAAGCTCTTAAGAGACTACAGTCTACACCAGTGAACTTCAATAGGCTGATGATGGATGGACTAAACTCATCAGTCTATGAGTAAGATGTATATTTCAAAGAGTATTCAGTAGTTCAGAGAGTTCAGTAGTGTATATTCACATTTCAAAGTTTTGACACTTCTATCGGAAAATTATACGTAACAAGAATGTAATTTTTTATGATTTTTGGTAAGGAAATTAGTAAAATTCGTTATATGATTCCAATAAATTAGCTGGCGATCTGTAATTTTAAATAAATCTGATGAAATAATATGTGTTAAAATATTAATTTTACTACACAACCGAAGTAATTTACAATTTAAGAGAACTTTCCATAGTTATTCGAAAAAAATTCCAGAACAATTTCTATTGTCGTTTGTTGCATAGTCTTATAAAGAGTTTGATAAGGCACCCCTTCTCATATTACATATTATTGTGAAATTACAACATATTACATATAGTTATGAAAATGGCCTTTAATTGATTGTCATTGTTTTCAGCACTTAAGCATTCTAAATAGCATGCTACACTGATTACTTTTATCTATGTGAAAGAAAGAATTTCAACTTAATTTTAGAATACTTTATTTAACACTTGAAAGCTTCTTGCTGCTTGCATTTTGTTTCAAACAGTTAAAATGTATGGTCACAAAGTAATGAAGGAATCAATCAATTATTTGATTATTTTTATGTTAACAAATATTTTTAGTTAATAAAACGAGTTATGAAAACGTTCGTTTCCCGTAGACCACCTTTTATAACCAACAGAACCTTAACTTGGAATAAAATTTACCTCATTTTATATTTTTCCACTCGAAATCGCAAAATTTCAGAAATGCTAGGCGGTTATTGCAAACATCTAACGAACCGATTGCGTGAACGATATTCAATATAGCTGAATCTCTCTTAACAAAAACATACAAAAAAGATATACAGAAATATTTCTTTACACGATCCCATTTTCGATTTTCTATAATAAGTAAGGTTGAATATTTCCATTTTGCTAGTATCGTTTATCTTTATCTGGATCCCGATCGGGTTATGGGTATATCCTAATCAAATATACCAATGCGGTGATATATAAGGGTTTGCTAAACCCAAGCTTTTTAATCATCCTAATGGGGCTATATGGGGCATTTTACGAGTGGATATTTTAAGGGTACGCATTAGTGAAATGTTTTAGAATTTACTGGCCCAGCAGAAGTGGAAGTTTTTTTATATTGTATTATTAACATGGGAGGTTTTATGGAATCGGCCGATCAATCGTTTTTGATGGTAAATGGATTGAAAGCGATATTTCGACTGTAGGATTGTTAGGAGAGTGTTATAAAGCTTTTCATCATAGATATATTGTTGTCCTGCATCGTGTTAGGTGCAGACTGCCGCTTTCAGTTGAGATATCATATAGAATGGATGGAGGCCTATTTAACCTAGCATGACTTTTAGTCAAATTAAAAACAAAAGAGGTTAGTGTCATAGAGCTGTAGCTATCCGGATGACTGTCTGCTTATAACGTATAATGCGACAGCATTGCAAACGGTATAGGTTTGACTTAGTGAGGCCTACTGTGCATTCGAACCTTAAATTAATAAACAAAAAACGAAAATATTACAACAAACTGCTCCAAATAAAAAGAGAGAGAGAGCGAGAGGGAGAGAGACAGAGTTCACATTGTTGTTAGTGGTCAACCACTGGAAGAAGTAGCATGCTTTCTCTATTTAGGAAGTCCGATATTTAAGAAGAGGTTATATAATGAATAAAGTGTGGTGCTGTTAATAAGACGGGGGTTTACTAATCGAGACTTAAATGAACCCACTAAAATCAGTGTTGAAAATACCATCATAATTCCCATGCTTCTGTATATATAATGTCTGAATGATTGTGGCGTGTTCATATATTTTTTTATTTTTTTTTTCTCCTTTATTTGGATTTTTCGCCACTCCCTGAAACTCAAAAAATATCAAAAATACCTGTTCTTTTTTTAAGTTTTAGATAGTGGCGAAAAACCCAAATAAAATTTCCATTTCCCATTTCAATTGCTGCAATTCGAGAACAACTTTCGTTTATTCTCAAATCCATGTACAGATCTTTCTATTCCGTTTAGTAATGCAAAGCAGACATCTTTCCATTCCCCTCTTTGCTACTCGAAGTTTTTGAACTGACTGTGATGTGAGTGTCCAGGTCTCACTTCCGTACGTCATATCGTGCAGGACACACTGATCAAAGACTTTTCTTTTCAGGCAAAGTGGTATTTTGCTTTTAAACACTATGCCAAATGCCTGCCAGCCACATTTAGCTCGTCGCTCCACCTCCCGGACGGATCCCCTTCCATTGAAACCCTCTGCCCAAGATATATATATATATATATATATATATATATATATATATATATATATATATATATATATATATATATATATATATATATATATATAAATATATATATATATATATATATATATATATATATATATATATATATATATATATATATATATATAAATATATATATATATATATATATATATATATATATATATATATATATATATATATATATATATATATATATATATATATATATATATAGTGATCCACCACTTTCAAATCCGTTCCTAAAACAGAAATCCTTTTGTCCTCAGCAAATTTATTGAACATGACCTGCTTCTTCTGGTTTATCTTTAAGCCAAATGGCTCTCCAGCCCTTTGCAGCTCTTGTACGTGTCTTTGCAGCTCCTCTGGATCTTGTGAAAGAAGAACGATATCATCTGCGAATCTAAGATGATTCAAGTATACACCATTAATCATTATTCCATCCTGTTTCCAATCCAGATTACGGAACACTTCATCCAGGCAGGCTGAGAAAAGAAGAGATTCTGGCATTAAAGTCGTCCATCAGGATTCTATACCTACACTTTTCTTTGTCTAAAAGTTGGGCCACATCATCATAAAATTCCTCAATTTCCTCATCTCTATGGCTTATAGTTGGTGCCTAAGCTTGGACGATTTGAAGCTTAAACTTTTATTCAGCTGAATGACACATTGGGCTAATCTGTCGGATACACAATTTTGAAATTTGACTACACTGTCTTTCAGCTTTCGATTGATGAGGAATCCAATTCCACCACATCGTCCATTCTCCGTACCTCGAGTGTAGAATACGTGACCGGTTAGTTCTAATTTGATTAACTCTTCGCCCTTTCTTTGTGTTTCATAGAGCCCAATAATATCCCAATGTATGTAATCAAGTTCGATTAACAGTTCTTGCAGTCGGGTCTCCGTTTTCAGTGTCCGTATATTAAGCGTAGCAATGTCAAAATTCCATGGAAACCTGATCTAACCCGGTGATTCTTAGCACCTCTGCCTTGGGGCTATATATATATATATATATATATATATATATATATATATATATATATATATATATATATATATATATATATATATATATATATAAACACTAACGCAACGCAAATCGTTAAAATTTATTCACAAGTCCAGTGTTCTTTCTGTGCACCAAATTTATAGAACACTTCGTGAATTTGGACATAATCGCACAACCCAGCAATGTATTTGTCAAATTATCAACAGATTCCGAAAGAATTTCACGCTGCCCGATATTAAAACAAAAAGAAGACAAAAAAATTGTGCGTTACAAAGAAAATATCGCTGTTGTTACCGGCAGTGTTGATGATCAATTTATCAATTCGTCGCTGCTCGCAGTAAGTTCGGCTTTATTATTCGGCTACGTGGAAAATTTTGTGTAAAGAAAGCCCATCATTTAAGCGTACGTTCGGCAACTTGACCCAGAATTTAACCACAAGATTTTGTTTAACGACGAAGCTCATTTTTGGCTAAGTAAACAAAATGGTTGATAAACAAAATTGCCGTATTTGCAGTGAAAATAATCCGCAAATAATACAACTATTGCCGTTGTATCCAGAAAAATGCACCGTATGGTTCAAATCAAGCACATTACAGTAATTGGAGATCATTACAGAGCGAGCAATAATTATTTAATTTCGAATTCGATGAGAAAAATACTGCGATGCATAGATCTATTAATTCACCACCAAGGTCATGTGAATTAAGGCTTTTACATTATTTTCTTTGGTGTTATGTTAAATGTTTGGACTATACTGATGAACCAATAACTATTCACGCATTGTAAGCCAACATCTCCCGAGATCGGTTTCTGGAATTATACTTTGAAATGGTGTATCGAATTTAAATGTGTTACGGGTCCTTTAGTTATGTCGGCATATTACCAGATTTTTAGGTCTAGTGCATGCTGAACGAGGAAACTACGTATCAATCAGGGAATGGACTTTGAGGAGTATATAATATAGAAAAGCTGAGGCACTCCCACCTCTGAGGCATGTACAGAAAGAGTTGTCATACATGAAATGACTGGACTAGGTCCCGATTGAAATCAATTCCGAGTGTTTTGTAAACATATCTTTTTTGTAATAATTTGTCGATGACTTTCCAGAGAATGTGAAAACCTATCTCCAACAAGCCGTGTGAATATAAACGTTCACTCTGGTTCAAAGAGATTTATGCCCTTCTCAAAACCCGAACTGTTTATTTGGCATTACCTTTATGCTATTAGTATGTCTCTGAAGAACATGAAGAATCCCCCTCTTTCCACTGCCTTGGAAAAAAATAGGAAACAATATTGTCCTGTAAACTGAGAAAGAGAATTGTACCCGCTTGTAACGTGCTCGTTAACCCAATCAGCGGACGGCAGATTTACGCTTAGTGAGCACTAGGCTGTAAGTAAGTTAAATGACTAAATAGTTTTGGCGCCAACTAATTTGTTTACTTAAAATCAGTAAGGGGTAACCTAACTGAGAGATGTGGGTATTAGAAGTATCTCAAGAGAAACCACCCGTCTACTCAATTAACGTCAATTCTACAACTTAACGTTTAATAACTAAGATATAAAGAAAAGTATGTATGAATAAAAAAAGTTTAACCCAAAGTGAAACGAATAAATTATAACAACTATAACTATATGTGAAAAGGAAATAAAAGTTAAAATAGAACATAAAATATTCTATTGCATCCTGTAATGTTCGGAATCCTACACATGGCCGGTATGGACCAAATACCTAATTTTAATATAACCGAGTTCCGCTTAATAAACTTAATTCCATCTAATATCACGAACACTAATTCCTGATAAAAATTGCCTCAAAGGAAAAGGTTGAGAAATTGTCCAAAATCCTCAAAAGAAGAGTTTGGAATCGTCCGTAAGAAAATGAATGTGAAAGGTCGTCGGTAAGAAGTCCATAAGACTCCTTATTAAAAGGGTTTTTATATAACAGATATATGTCCTGAGACACATGGTACGGTATCGGACTGATTTAAGGCAAATCCCTGGCGAACACCAAATACAACATGCTTCGCATATCGCCACAATCAAAAACATGTCGAACTTGAGAGTACGTCATCGGAACTACCTGAACGAGCGTGCGTCGTGGACTACCATGCATGAAGACACTACCATGCATACCGCCCTCTATGAGACAGTGAACACATCCACCACGAAATTAACAGCAGCTAACTGGTACCGAAAATAGTATTTCGATGTAAAGTATAGGAAATATATTTTGATGGGAAACAAAACCGAAAAGAAATGTAAGTTTTTTTGAAAACGTTACACGATATATTTGCTCAGAAGTTTCTGGAGTTGTCTGGATATGATGCCGGCGTATTCTGAAAAACGAGATGCACAAGAGTCGATTGTTACCAAGTTCAAAGAAAGCAACAAAAGGATCTAACCCAAGTTCGTGAACAACCTTCAAGAAGTTACCAACCTTCAAGATTTCACTTAGATTTTTTCCTAAAAAAGAATCGATAACATTTCCAAGTCCGGGTCATCCGAGTTCAGTTATTAGAAACGTCTTGAATAAATTATACTAATAAAATTTCACTATCCGTCTTAACAACTAAAACATTTTATACGTTTTTCAGTCAAACTTATTAGACGTAAAAGATTGTCTATTAAAAGTGTCAGAACTTTAAAATGAGGGGCAATGATAAGTACAAGTGATAAAACGGTAACTTTTATTTTATCTTGAATAAGATATAATAACGTTGTTTTGAAACTAATGTCATTCAATATCCCTCTCGGGTTTGTTTGGTAATATGCATTCTGGAGGCTTAATTTTGAATTACCTTTTCAAACATTTCTCGTGGTATATTTTCATACCATTAACATTACCCTACGAGAAATAATCCAAGGGCCCAAGATCACATGATCCTAGTGGCTAGTTGACATTACCATTTCACGAAATAACGTATCCCGGAAACTTTTTTTGCAATAACTGGATTATCTAATGGGATGTGTGAGATGTCTTGTTGTTAAAAGAAAACATTTAGATTAAATTATTCTGTTAGCATATCCCTATAGCTATTCACCATTAACAGTAGCACGATTTGAATTATCGACTTGAAAGAAAATCAGGCCCTGTTACTAAACCAGTGGTATTACCAAACAGTGATTTTCTTCGGATGAAGATGTCTAAGGACGACACTCTTACTGATTTCACATTTTTTGGTAAATAGAAATATAATTGACCATGATTATTATCTGCAATAATAACAATGAATATATTACATGTTTTATAAAATTTTAAAAGCAAAGTTTTGTAAATAGATCGTTACAGCATCCTTACTCAATAAAGTTAATGCTTTTCTTTTCTGTTACAGGTATGTAAAAGAATTATTAAAGACACTGATGGGTAAGTTTTGATGAACTTTTCGTGTAATACATAAATGTTGACATAATTATCTATTTGTGAAAGGTAGACTTATTTCTTTGCATTTCAAGGCTGATATATTAAGTTATAGGCAAGTAAAAGTTAATCTGAAACAAGTACTCCCTTTTATATTTATTATCAAAATTTGTATGTAAGACATGATTTTTTATTTATGGGAAAATTTATTATTCAAAATAATTAGTTATGAACACTTAAACTTTGTACAATAAAGTGTTAAATCATGCATTAAGAATAATTTATTTGCAAACATTACTGTAACTCTATATAACTATATGACTAATATAGTGTTATAATTTACTCTATATAATTATGTGACTAATTATAATTAGAGTTACCTTAGCCCTGGTGTCTAAGGCGTCAGCCTGACGATATGGCAGTTAGCATGGAGTGGGTTCGATTTCCCGTACTAGGTAAGGATTTTTTCTAAAATTTTTGTGAATGTTTCTAGGTAAGAGTGTAAAATCTATACAGGATAGGAATCACCCCTCAGTCACACCAGTTCGAAGCTGAGTAAGGACGGATGCCTTCTGAGAGCTTTTCTGCATTGGTCACTAGCCAGTCGGTAGGCTTCTCGAGATTACTTATTGTTAAGCACAAAACTAAGGGTTGATAGGACAAGGGGGTGCTGACCAGGGTTTTCGGTAGCCAATGACCATGGTTCGTAACGTATTCCACGTAAAATCCGGTAATCTACGTTAAATCCACGTCCAATCCACGTGCTGTCACCTAAAGAACCTTCTCATTATTTTACTTTTACTAATTGTAACTATGTGACTATGTAAAACATCTTGAGAAATATCTTCACCATCCCGGTCCTTAAAAATCTATTGATAAGGATATCTTATTGATAAAGAAGCTTTCGCTTATATCGAATTAATTATTGAATATTAGAATATCTAATACTAATATTAACTGAGTAAAATTTAGTTCCAAGAATTCATAGATTACTGTTATTATATTATTAGTTTAAAATTAAGAATATTGAAAAAAGCTCTTTAATATAAATTATATGGGAATTATTCGGCAATGACCATATATAAACTTAAAAACAAAATATATATATATATATATATATATATATATATATATATATATATATATATATATATATATATATATATATATATATATATATATATATATATATATATATATTTTCGTGATCGTTTAATATTATTATTATTTTTTTATTTATTGAAACTCTCGGTCAGTTAACAAGATTTAACTTTTTTATTGTTTTATTGACGTTTCGGTTCAATAACGAACCATCCTCAGAACCTTTCTACAATAAACATTAGTTTTATAACAAACACAAATTTACATTTAAAAACCTACCAGTATCTAATTAAATAATTAATTTTTCAACTTTTCATTTAAAAATTTAAAAAAAAATGTGACATATTACATTTTTTTTTTAATTTTTAAATGGCATGTATTTGACTCTAACATATTTAACAAATCTTCCATCTTTAAATTTTTATTTTTTATTATAACCTAACTGTTTTGGATTTGTTATGTGAAATGGTATTAGATGCAAAAATAAAAAATTATGAAAATGTATTATTTAATAATGTTAATATATATATATATATATATATATATATATATATATATATATATATATATATATATATATATATATATATATATATATATATATATATATATATATATATATATATATATATATATATATATATATATATATATATATATATATATATATATATATATATATATAACTTAAATTATCTCTGCCTTTTTTGAAATTTATGGTACTTGTCTTTATAAATCATTTCCTTTATATTTATTTTTTTCTATTGTTTTTCAAAAAGTAAAGTTTTGGGGTTAGAGGCGCATCAGCAACTGAGAAGGCTATTTAGCGACTGGACCTACAGCTTAACGTGGGTTCCGAACCACGGTCATCAGCTACCGCCTCGAGCTATCAACCCTTGGTTTTGTGCTTAACCGAAAGTATCTCGAGAAACCTACCGACTGGCGAGTGACGAACGTAGGGCGAGTGACGAACGTAGAAAATCCCTCAGAAGGCATCTTACCGAGCCTCGAACTGGTGTGACTGAGGGGTGATTCCTTGTCAGATTTTAAACTCTTACCTAGAAACATTCACAAAAATTTTAGAAAAACTTTTTTGCCTAGTACGGGATTCGAACCCGGTCCACATTAACTGCCGTAACGTAAGAATAACGCCTTAGACACCACAGCTAATGTGGCTCCGTTTTCCAAAATTTAGAATTTTTATGCCGTTAAAATTAAAGCTGTGTTCATTATCTATAGCATGTTTTGAAAGGGGAGTTACGTTTGGTTCTAGGTTTCTAATGCTTTTTTATGTTTATTGATTCTGTTTCTTAAATATTGTTTAGTTTGGGCAATATATGAGCTTGGGCAATTTAAGCAATCAATTTTGTAAATTAAATTTGTTTCTTCCGTTTTGGATGTTTGTGGTTTTCATTTTGTAAATATTTGTTTAGTGTTATTATTGGGTATTTCTGCTATATTTATATTACATGGTTTAAGACCTTTTTTTATTTTATTATTTATTTCTGGTATGTGTGTTAAAGATATGTAATTTTCATTTTTAGGTTTATTTATTATGTTATTATTGTCTTATATACTCTGTATTCTATATTTAATGACCGGTTCTTCTACGGTTTTTTTTTATTTATTTATGTTGGTCTACTTTTTATATTTATTTGGTGTATAAGATTTAAAATTGAGATATCTTTCAGACCATATTGGTTTCGTATACCAATTTGTTTTGATATTGCCATCCTTATCACACGTGATTTT